>JARYHS010013630.1:373084042-373189589 GCA_031002005.1 Vandiemenella viatica
CGTCAAGCTTCTTTAAGAAATTCTTACAGACTTGCGCTACGAATTCGGACTCGAAGCGATTGTCACACACAGTGTCGAACCGTAAGTTATGGCTCAGACGTAGCCTGTACTCCTCATTCATAATAACTTTGTGCAATTTCATGAGCCAAAACGATCAGCAAATCATAAATACAAATGTTTAGCGCAGCTGTCATTGCTTTTTTTGCTATAATATAAGATACTGTAAAACATCGCAACTCCTACCTCCACAGCAAGCAGTACTGTTCATTTAGCACAGTACTGTGGTTTACTCACACCTTTAACAATCAGTTTATTCACAAATAATTTGTTCTTGAGTCCAAGTGATCTAATTGACGGGCAACAGCTACTTTATTTTGATATGTACTGTCGAAATTCTATGTTTTCGGAGTTTAAGGAAAAATACAGTCCAGAATACATTCAGAAAATAAAATCATGTACTGGCGGAATATATGGTAATTAATTTAAATGAAAAAAAGGAATGGGGGTATCCGTTTGAGGTTTTTATTTTTTATTTTTATCGAATCATGCTAACTGGTATAGTGAGAAATTTCTTTGTTATTGTTACGGCTAAACAAGTCATTTTTCTGTTATTTCTCTAATATTTAACTATTTCGTAGATACGAATATCAGTTACGTGCATACTTTAACGTGGTACTGAATAATAAAGAATGTGATTACTAATCATATCATTTTAGCAACAATTAAACTTACATATGTATAATATAGAAATTTCCTTTGATTTCAATTACACCAATGTTTTTCTTAGAATCAAACTGCGTGTTTCTGGTTTATTGAACTTTAGATGAATAATTTAGTTGAAAAGATACGCTATTTGTATCCAGTGCTGTCTCTGAAAACGAGAAATCAACAGTATTGAACTTCAGGTGCGAATTGGACACTTGAGTCTGCCCACTTTCTGACCTTAGTGAATTACATTGAGAAAGGCTGTTCACCTCGCTTGCATATAACTATTTAAAACATAAAAATGTGTAAAACGCATATATATATATATATATATATTAAAAACTTCCAGTAGAAATGTGAACCTCTCCGATGTAACTAATAATATTTTCCTACCATAATGCTGTGGGGAAAGGAAGCAGAAGTTAATAGTATAACATGATATGTTTAAGTTTGTAGCAGGTTCAATAGAGAGGCATTTAAATATCCTTCGGTTCTTGCTTTTAAGTAGATTCTATTACAGAAATCATATCTTAGTTTAAAAGGACAGGAAGGGTGGGTGAAATTCTTTACTTTACGCACGTAATGGGCGCTATCCTTTTATGTACAATCATATTATCAGTATTTTAGTTAATGCCACAGAAATACAAAACGAAACCTTGACAAGTTCTGTGCGCAGCAGGTACAATGTCCACTTAATTCTGATTTTGGTGTTTTTCAATCTTGGGAGAGGTCTTTATAGTATAATATATATTAATTCAAAATTTTCAAATTATTTCTTGTGTATCCAATTACGGAGATTTCTTTTACTAAAATACCGATGTATTGTTACCTTTTGTACGTGAAATATCAGATCTATAATTAAGTTACACCAAGTAATTACCGCCAAGCAGTAGATAATATGAACCTCCTCAAACATAGCGTTGCCTAGTTAATTATAAATGCAGAGCTTATTAATTACCGGCACTTTGATAGCATGTTACGCAAACAAAGTTTGAACTAAATTATTTAAGGCAATTAATTTTGTTGAGCTTTAACACATTTCGGTACAGATTGAAGAAAATTGAGGCGCGGTTAAAATTATCGTGCGAAGCACGTAACGGCAAATTAACTCGTTCTACACTAGTATTTAATTAAGTACAGTATTGTTTTAGTGCCTCATGATAAAAGATCCATGTTTTTGAAAGGGAATTTACTCGGTTTATTATGTAGGCCCTACTATTAATGACATTTCTGAAATGGATTGAGTGTAATATTCTGAAGTATCCTTTTTTTTAACTGATACTTCGTGTCCGAAAAACAAATGAGTCCTATGATATATCAATGAATCATTCAACTGTCGGTTTGCGATGTTTTAGTCTTATGTCTGCAAACAACAGTCTTTCTAAAGTATCGTAAAAGTTTTTGCTACACCTGAAATCATGTACCGTGCACGAATACAAATATCACAGCAAAAATTTAAATTAAAAATAGAGATATAAGCTGTTTAGAATGATGCCAGTAATAATGTTTCTCAACTATCTCACAAACGTAGTAATCTATCCGGGTAGGAAATGTTCTTTGGCGGGTGGTTTGTTATTAACTATTTCACACGTTTGTTCCTGATCAGTAGCTGTTATAAAGCTTGATACTCTACAATATGTCGTATTTTTTAACGAGAATCTCTAAATATCCTGGTCTTGTTTTATCAGTTAGCTATAACTTTCTACCAATGATGACACGCGCTTCACAAATTGCTGCTGTCTTATCAAAGAATTGCGATGTGTAAAAGCATTAATTAGGAATTTCAAAAGTGAAATAGTATAATAGAAACGGAATTGGATTGATAAATTGCAACAGAAAAAATTTGTCTGATATGTTGTAGGAATCTCTTAATTATCACTCTTCTTACAGTGCTGAAGTGATGTGTCACATTAGGTGAAGATAGATCATATTTGTTTGAGAGAAGTGCTACCAAACTGGCATGAGACAATTATCATCGATGCAAGTTCGAAAACTAACAAACTCATGATGGTTTTATGTTATTTAGATTTGTGATATGGATGAAACCAATGGTGGTAGGTAATTTCTGCTCCAAAAATTACATTTTCCACAAACCATAAGATTCAGTAATGCTAGCTTACACGATTCGCTGATAAAAGCCGTTACTTAATTCCATTCTTCGGATATTTCGTTTCTAATTACATTGATAGAGAGGAACGCAGACAGAAAATAGATTAAACACTTAAATTTTTTTGGCAGACTACCAGTATTTATATTGATATTCCAAACTGAAAGATTAAACTTGCTGACTCTATATTTATATTGTTATGAGTTTTCCACTAAATTAGTGTTTATTAATTAGCAGACAATAACCAACAGACAGCTTCCAACGAATTACTTAATTTAGTAACATTTCCACACCAATCGTGGCAACAGTGCGTTATTGAACGAATAAGGTCCACTCTCGTTTGAACACATGTCAGCTGCATGCTCACTTTAATTTAATTGAATATAGTTAATGTCTTATAATCACCGAGCAAATGAAAGACAGTATTGTCACTTGTAGAAATGATAAACGTGTCACCTAAAGAAATACTGCTGAATTTATTCAACATAGTTACTTGAATAAATATTTAAAGCCCGCTCTGCTGTGCTGGTGAGGCCAGCCAAAGATTCTACAATACTAACTAATCGATAATAATCTTCCGCCACTATACAAACTAGATCCTATGAAAACCCTTAAAATACGAATCAAATTATAAATGTTAATACAATTATTCATAATACGTGTAACTAATCAAAGCATATGGTAATAACAAATAATAGTAAATATGATTGGAGGTTGTGAAAATTTGTAGACATTGATTTGTTGGTAGTTACCATTTAGTAGTCCGGCTGCAATGAAAATTACTATTCAGTACACCTAGTCATAGATTACGTTTCCAAATAGATTTTCCTTGTCCAGTATACTTGCAATTACCTTTAGAGAGAATGAATGGAAGCTTCCTGAGAGTGTTGAAGTTGAGGTTCAGGATAGCACTTCCTACCATTCTGGTTTCCTTTGTTTATGTGATCCCTTAAACTCGATCTATCACTCTGATGATGGCCAAGGAGGCCACAATATTTTTGTGATTTGTTTCATCGGCGTAGATGTGTATCTCTTGTGGTTTCATTATTTAAAGTGACACCGAGCTCTACTGGCATGTACGATTTTGATGTAAGAGATTCGCATTTTCTGATGTAGCCACTTTCATGAAGCGTCATCAGATACCAGGGACAGGTTCACATTCAAGTAATAATGTAACGACCTAAAGTATTTTCTTACTATGAACATCGTCATCCCATCATTGGTTGGCAAATTCCCTTCACCAACCGTACTAAATTTCTTCTCCCTTTGCTGCAGTATTCGTCTTATTTCAATCTTCGTTCAGCAGTTCTTGTTCCATTAGTTTTTAGCAATCTCTATAAAAATCAACCAGCTTTTAACGCTTTATAACTTATATCTTAAAAATATACATAGTATTTGCTCTCAACTTTCTGTTGGTTTTTTTTTTTTTTTTTTTTTTTTTTGCTTATGGCTTTAGCCTAGTCTACGTCGAGGCCATTAGAGGCGAGATGGGACTGGAGACAAGGAACGGGAAGGATTTCGGCCATAGCCTTTTGAAGGAAGCATCCCGGCATTCGCCTGGAGTGATTTGGATAAACCATGGAAAACCCAAATCTGGATGCCCGGACGGGGATTCAAACCGGCGTCCTCCCGAATGAGAGGCCAGAGCGTTAACCGCTAACCCACCACGCTCGGTAACTTTCTGTTGAACAAGACACTATAGCAATAAACCTTAACTCAGAATCATCCAGCATTCAATGAAATTTCATGAGCACAGATATCATTAAAACTCATGAATTTTCTGATTTTAATTGAAGATAGAACCAAAAAGCTACAAAGCGTAACATTATTATTTTTTGGTTAAAAATTTGAATATTTTCTCAGTTAATTTCATTATACTATATTCAAGTGCGCAAGAACCTCACGGAGAAATAAATATATCTATAACCTTTAAACTACCCTAAAGTTGAAATATTTGAAAAAAATTATTAAAATTGAAGGTTCATAGAAACACAATGGTAGCATTGAGTTTTATGTGTTAAACAAAAGTAACCACCATTCCCTTTATTAACCTAATATCTGCCAGGGTAGTGGAAGGAAACCATTATTCAGTTTTTGAACTCTAATTTCCATTTGAAAAATGGTTAGGAAACTAAACGTTGATTTTGATTATGTTACACAAAAAAACTAACACTGCTTAAAGGCCATTAGAACCGGTGTAGGAGTAACAACTATCTCGTTGTGTTTATCGTGGTATTTTTAAAGTTATTGATTTCTCAAAGTATCCCTTAAATAACTAGTTTACTGCCATTCTCATCACGAGATCAAACTAATTGAGTACTGATTCCTAGTATTCCTAGTTTAGGTCGGACTTATTCGCTTCCGATTTTATCTGTCTACTCTTATGGATACTTAACCTGCGTTGGAGACCTGGCGACGTCATACACTCCTGGAAATTGAAATAAGAACACCGTGAATTCATTGTCCCAGGAATTGGAAACTTTATATACACATTCCTGGGGTCAGATACAACACATGATCACACAGACAGAACCATAGGCACATAGACACAGGCAACAGAGCACGCACAATGACGGCACTAGTACCGTGTATATCCTCCTTTCGCAGCAATGCAGGCTGCAATTCTCCCATGGAGACGATCGTAGAGGTGCTGGATGTAGTCCTGTGGAACGGCATGCCAAGCCATTTCCACCTGGCGCCTCAGCTGGACCAGCGTTCGTGCTGGACGTGCAGACCGCGTGAGACGACGTTTCATCCAGTACCAAACATGCTCAATGGGGGACAGATCCGGAGATCTCGCTGGCCAGGGTAGTTGACTTACACCTTCTAGAGCACGTTGGATGGCACGGGATACATGTGGACGTGCATTGTCCTGTTGGAACAGCATGTTCCCTTGCCGGTCTAGGAATGGTAGAACGATGGGTTCGATGACGGTTTGAATGTACCGTGCACTGTTCAGTGTCCTCTCGACGATCACCAGAGGTGTACGGCAGGTGTAGGAGATCGCTACCGACACCATGATGCCGGGTGTTGGCCCTGTGTGCTTCGGTCGTATGCAGTCCTGATTGTGGCGCTCACCTGCACGGCGCCAAACACGCATACGACCATCATTGGCACCAAGGCAGAAGCGACTCTCATCACTGAAGACGACACGTCTCCATTCGTCCCTCCATACACGCCTGTCGCGACACCACTGGAGGCGGGCTGCACGATGTTGGAGCGTGAGCGGAAGACGACCTAACGGTGCGCGGGACCGTAGCCCAACTTCATGGAGACGGTTGCGAATGGTCCTCTCTGATACCCCAGTGTCCCTAATTTGCCGGGAAGTGGCGGTGCGGTCCCCTACGGCACTGCGTAGGATGCGACGGTCTTGGCGTGCGTCCGTGCGTCGTGCTGTCCGGACCCAGGTCGACGGGCACGTGCACCTTCTGCCGACCACTGGCGACAACATCGATGTACTGTGGAGACCTCGGGCCCCACATGTTGATCAATTCGGCGGTACGTCCACCCGGCCTCCCGCATGCCCACTATACGCCCTCGCTCAAAGTCCGTCAACTGCACATACGGTTCACGTACACGCTGTCGCGGCATGCTACCAGTGTTAAAGACTGAGATGGAGCTCCGTATGCCACGGCAAACTGGCTGACACTGACTGCGGCGGTGCCCAACCGCTACGCAGCTAGCGCCCTTCGACGGCCAACACTGCTGTTCCTGGTGTGTCCGCTGTGCCATGCGTTTGATCATTGCTTGTACAGCCCTCTCGTTGTGTCCGAAGCAAGTATGGTGGGTCTTACACACCGGCGTCAATGTGTTCTTATTTCAATTTCTAGGAGTGTAATATGCGGGACTAGCTTGTGGGGACGAAGTACAGTGGCGACTACATGAGCCCCGTGATCGTTACGGTAGCTGTGTAGACCCTTCAGGAATCCAGTTAAGTTACAGCATGTAACTCTGGGGAAACCTTATTAGGACCGAAAAGCCAATGGTGAATATTATCCATCTTTCACTACTAAAATAAACTTCGGAAACTAGTATTAGTAAAATAGTGTGACCTCTGTGTGGTGATAACGTAGCGTCATGCGAATAATTACAGGAGGGCAGAAATTTCAACACAGCAGTGTCTCTCAAACACAAAAAAAGGCTATTGCACAAAATGTTGTGATATAACCGGGATTTTCTATGTAGTCGGTTAGGTCTGGCTTCTGATGAAACATTGGTACAATGCTATGATTATTAAGAGAAAACGCTTTCAATAATTGGTTGAAGTATCCAGGAGAGGGTCACAATTCAATGGTTAAAATCAGAGATTGGGACTTATAGGGTAAAGATAGCGTAATGAAGCTTGAAACGAATGTAGGACATATAATCAAGATACCAATTACGTAATACTGCAATTTTTGCTCATTGCACCATTTTTAGTTAATCACACAGCTCTTGTTGTTTTTGTTGTTTTAAATCTCTTCAGCGTCAGGGTTATTAGTGCTCTGCTGCAATCACAGTAGGACTGTGTTAACCGTTCGGCCTAACTAGGCTAATCAAGGAGACAAATTACTAGAAATTGACTCCGTACCGATCAGTAAATTACGCCAATAAATTAGTTCGATGATAAAGTAGATCAAAGCAGGTCGCTCGTGGAATTGATTCTGCAGAACAAAAGGGAAAAAAAGTACTCCTCTTTGTGGTGATAATGTTACGTCATGCGAGTAATTACAGGAAGGCAGACATTGCAACACAGCAGTGTTCCACAAACACAAAACAAGGCCATTGCACGAAATGTTGTGATATAACAGGGATTTTCTATGCAACATGAACCAACGTCAGTGAATTAGTGTTAAAGACCCAGTTCCGTTGATAACTAAGTTTCAGCAATAGCTCTATGTTGTTTCCAGATTTGTATAACTATTTTTTGTTAAAATGTATTCATGGTTATATAAAGCACATATTCCTCGAGTGTGGTAAATTTTCTTGGCCTCTAATTACTGCAACGTTGATGAGGCGTATAGCTGTAAGGAAAAAACGTAAATTCAGCTCGTGTTAGATTACAAGTATTTGTGAAAAGAGCTATAGGTTTTTTAAGCCATTTTTTATAATAACACAGGCATTTTCATTTTTTCCTTCCCTCAAAAATTGTATACAACGTAGATGAAGCCTGATGCCACAGTAGCATTCAATAACCAATAGACTTAGTAAATGCAAAGTAATGAAGATTGCAGTAATTTATTAAAAACATAATTTCCTATTTGCTTAATTTATTATCTATCGCTTTATCTAACGTTTATGACTGCGTACATAATTCACACAAGCTTAATTTTCTTTCGGTGGTTCAGAGCGCATTTTTGAACCTGTATGTTGGGATCTTTTCTTTATTTTTTATTTATTTACACGAATGAGACAGCTTATATCTTTCAGTAGTAAACTATGACCTGTTGAAATGTTTCATCACAATGTCTCGGTTCAGAATGTGGTTCAAATGCACAGTATACGACCCAATAGGGCATATATTCTGTTGATAAATAACAGCACACAATTTAGTCTGCCACAATTTAGTTGAATTGCGCCAGCAAATGCTACAAAATGTGCTGGTTCATAAAAATGATATATTAGTGTTTCATATTCAAATTTTGCCTAAAAAGGTATTCTAAATTGAAAAACTAATTAGATGTACTGAAGAATCAAATGTTTTAGTTCCCAGCACCCAGAAGACATGGTTAGAACTCAAAGTAACTTGGTACAAGTACACGCCATCGGCTGAAATGTAAATGGTTATACCGGGTGTTTGAAAACTGACCGGTATATTTGAAAAATCAATAAAAACTAAACGGGCAGCGATAGAAATACACCGTTTGTTGTAAATTTTCATGGAAGACAAACTTTAGAAATTAGTTACAATTTTCAACAACAGATGGCGCTGCAGGCGATTTGAAAGATATAGAAGTAAACGCAGTCTGTGATTTCGTCGTTCTGTAAGTCGTCTTTCTGCTGTAAGCGTGTGCGATTTGCAAAGTTTGCTGTTAAAAAATTGTTTATTCCTTAGAACAGAGGATTTTTCTGGTGTTGGAATTCCACCACCTAGATCACAGTGTTATTGCAACAAGACAAAGTTTTCAATGGAAGTTTAATGTAACCAAAGGACGTAAAAGCGATACAATAAAGGATCTACGCCATATTATTGCTGCGCATCGTGGAAATGTGAAAAATATCGTACTTTAGATTTTTCCAGACTGCAGTGCCATCTGGTGTTGAAAATTGTAACTAATTTCGAAAGTTTGTCTGCCTGAAAATTTACTGTTGTCCCAAGCATATTGCAACAAACGGTGTATTTCTATGGCTGACCGTTTAGTTTTTATTGATTTTTCAAATATACCGGTCATTTTTTAAACACCCTGTAGTTGCAGTTCTATGTGACAGGTCGAATAGCTGGCAGAGTGCATTAGTGTGGTTTCCAGGGCCGGTATAGTATGTAACAGCGTCAGATGTTGAGTCATCATTGTGAAGGACATGGATGTGCCACTTACTCGTATGAGGCAGCGTTATCACCACAGAATTTGAAAGATCCCTCACAGTGGATCTCCATTCAGCCGGCTGGTCGAATCGTGCACTATGCAGATTTGTGAGGCATTCGGATGTGACAGCGGCTCGATATTTGACTGCACGGGAACGTGAAGGCAGACATAATTGTCGTGAAGGTTACCGTCGACCACGTCTAACAACCACAAGGGAGGATCGTCGTTTGTACACCAAGGACATCGTAACTGTTTCACATCTGCGCCTGCCATCCAAAAACAACTAATGGACTCCTTGCAACATTTTGCGTCATCCTGCATCATTGGTCAGCTAATAGCAGCAGCCGGACTAGGGATTTACGGTTCCATGCTGCCGCTAACACCACAAAACTAACGGCTGTGTTTGGAGTGGTGTCGTGAAGCATGGATGCTGATGGATAACGTCGCATTGTGTTCAGCGATGAATCGCTACCTCGGATGACAGTCGGCGAACATAGCGGGTTCAGGAGAGGCACAGCGCGTCCACGGTGCGAGCAGCCATGCCACAGCTAGTAGTGACTGAGGGAACACAACGTTACATTACGTCCTCATGTCTTATCTCTCATACAACAGTATCGTGGTGCCATTTTTCAATAGGCCACACACGCCACATGTCTATGAACTGTCTGCGTGATGTTGAGGTTCGTTCCTTACTAGCACGATCTTCAGATCTATCCCCGACATAACATTCGTGAGACCAGCTCGAACGTCAACTCCGTCCCAGTGAACGGATCAAAAATATCAACAATCAGTTACGTTCCGAATCAGTTTGCTGCAGAAGAGGATACAGCGGCTTCATGACACCCGTCCAACCGAATCAGAGCATGCATCCAGGCCTGAGGGGGTTCAACGTCATACTGCAAAGTAGGCTCATACAGCAGCGCCTTTGTAAATCTGATTCGATTTTGTAATCACTGAAATAACATTCTCATTCCGTCAAATTTCCTTTTGTGTTCTCTTTCTGTTCTCGGAACTTAACCTTTTTATTATAATTATTATTTCTTTTTTTTTTTGGCAGGCGATTTTTGATTGATTGAAACTCTTAAACATTAGCGTAAGAGCAAATATTGAACGTTTTACAGGGAATCAGTCATATCTACAAGATTAAGTACAATGTTTCGTGTGGTTCCTACATTTCTAACCAAGCAGAAAATTTGGAAGATTTGGCAGTTAATTCACTTCTCATTTTATCTTTTACTTGTTCTACCCAAATATTACTAGTGTTAAGCCAAAAATGTACTGTTAGTAGAATATTTTTATTATAATTGGAAGTGCTACGACATTATTGTTCAAGGCTAAGAAGTTAGAATTCATGTCGAAGAACTTCGAGCTACAAACGAGAAATGAATGAATGCAATAAAAGCAAACACTTCATTGCTCAACATCTATGCTAATAATATAAATGCGAAAGTAACTCTGTATGTTTGTTACGTTTTACCGGGTAAACGGCTTAACCGCTTTTCATAAAATTTGAGAAGGGTTTACTATCGAAAAAGACAAATAATACTTTTTACTGTATAACTAATGTATTTTGTTATGAACTTTTGAAAACTAACTGAACGTTGACAGAAGACTCATAGCGTGTGTAAGTCTCTGCAGTGGCATGCCAGAGAGCGCGATGGTGGCTCAGTGGTAAGAGCGCTTGCCTTCAATGTTATGGGCCTGCCTCCGGCTTAAAATCCCGGTGAGATCAGGAATTTTTAATTGTTTTTTGGTCATATGAGCCATTCCCGGATGTGCCGTTGTTCGGATTTCACGTTAAACTGTAGGTCCCGCTAAATCAGGGGTGGAATGCTTGAGAAATGGCAGGCGGCTGAACAATCCTTCAAGATCTCCGTTTCCTTTTTTACGCCATATTGGTCGTTCAGAGTTTGTTTATATTATAATACCGAGCGTGGTGGTGTAACGGATAGCGTTCTGGCCTCGCATTCGGGAGGACGGCGGTTCGAATCCCCGTCCGGGCATCCAGATTTGGGTTTTCCATGGTTTCCCCAAATCACTCCAGGTGAATGCCGGGATGCTTCCTTCAAAAGGCCATGGCCGAATTCCTTCCCATTCCTTGCCCCCATCCTTTCCCGTCTCTAAAGACCACGTTGTTAAAAAGGGACGTTAAACTGTTACAAAAAAAAAAAAAAAAAAAAAAATATATTATAATATTATATAAGCGAAAGTAAATCACTGTTACGATTTGACGATTAAACGGCTATACCGATACTGATAAAATCTGATAAGGAAATCTTTGTATTTTTAGGAAGGAAACAGGATACTTTCATCTGGATAAATAACACTTCTTGTCGTGAAATTTTTATGACTTACCGAATGGTGCCAAACAGGCGGATGCTTGTGTAAGATGGTATTGTTACATCGGCCGCTCAGGCTGTGCTTCTCTCGCAGTAAGTTACTGTATGGTGTGTTGCTAAATTCGTTTACATATAAAAATTATTGTTTATTATAGACGTTGATTTTCGCTGTACCATACTATTATTTTGTGTGTACTCAAAAGTTTCTGGCATCAGTATATTTTATCTTCTTTTTTGACATGCCTCTCAAGTGTAAATCAGTCCTAAAGTTTAGCTCTAGCATAGCACGAGCAGCTAAAGTTATTAGAAACCAAAAATCTGATGCTAATGCTGAAGAAAGAAGAGAATTCCAAGCTGAAATTTGAGCTACTCTCAGATATACCACTGAGGTTTTCGGTGAGTGGTTAACACTCTGGCCTCGCATTCGGGAGGCGCCCGTCTGGGCATACAGATATATATTTTCATGGTTTCCCCAAATCACACCAGGCGAATGCCGAAATGCTTCCTTCAAAAAGGCCATGACCGAATTCCTTCCAGATCCTTGTCCCGAATCCTTTCCCTCCTCTAATGACCTCGACGTCGGCGCCGACTAAAGACATAAGCAAAATATAAAAAAAATCAGATAAGCCTCTCACACCTTAGCTTTTTTTTATATTAAGAATGTTGCTAAATCATGAGAAAGGTTCGATGGTAGACTGGTATGGTGATGGCTTGTCCCCAGTCCTTTCCCGCCTCTAATGACCATAACCGTCTACGAGGCGTAAAGTAAAAAATAAAAGAAGGCCGACTCCATGTTTTTTCATTTACCTCTTATGTAATTTACAGCTTTGTATATCCAATACTAGTAATGAAATACTAAGTCCACGCGAACGAATTAGCGAGTAAGAGTTAGTGTCTAATATCAGTAACTATTGATCCTACTGTCATTGATTGTTATCTGTTAATAAGTAAATGTTCAGTGTAAAGTTTTAAGACTGCTACAAAAAGTCATGATTATTACTCAGTAAATTCAAACACAGAAAATGTAATGCCATTAATTGCGGAAAACGTTGGAAATTTCTCTATTCACCTACTTTCGCATTTTACGAATTCTGGTGAATTCCTTATACAGTTTTACTTACACCACCACTAGTTTTTCACTTGTGCATCAACAGAGCTAGTCCACGTGAACGAAATGTAGTCTCAAATAAGGTATGAAATAAAATATTGTTTTTATTCGGAATTCAGCGGTATAATAGTAAACGATAAACCGAAGGATAAAAATTGAAATATTTATATATATATGTTTCCAGGATTGCTATCTGTTCCACCATAGGGCGTTACAACACGAAACAATTTTCACCGAGCGTGGTGGTGTAACGGCTAGCGTTCTGGCCTCGCATTCGGGAGGACGGCGGTTCAAATCCCCGTCCGGGCATCCAGATTTGGGTTTCCTTAGTTTTCCCAAATCACTCCAAGCAAATGCCGGGATGCTTCCTTCAAAAGGCCATTGCCGAATTTCTTCCCATTCCTTTCCCCCCATCCTTTCCCGTCTCTAAAGACCTCGCTGTTAGAGAGACGTTAATCAGATAAACAAAAAACCAATTTTCGTTATACTGACTGAAGTTATGTGCTGACGCTAAGTAAAAATGTAATGCTGGCTGCACCAAGCAGGCAATCCTCGCTTTAACGCATACAATCTCTTACTAGCATGTGTGGATTTGTTAGAGCGAATCTAAAACGAGCGATAGCCACAGTATGAGTGTCGCGCTTTGTCCCTCGTGAATTGCAGTACGTTTGTTCACTCATCACAAAACGGGGATGAATGGAACAGCGGAAACACTCGCTGTAATTCTTTGTAAAATGCCGGTTGTTTTGTGAACAGGTATACGAGCGCTGTACATTAGCCTTGATTACTTGCACAACAGCGATTCGAAGCAGCTAAGTGATTTGTCACAGGGGACAATCCTGCAGTGTAACCTTCTATTTATTTCAAAGTCGACTCTCATCAAACTATTAACCACGTACATTAATTTTAATGTTGATATTTTTCATGTGAATATCACTGTTCACTTTAATATTGGAATGTTACACAGTTTTACTTAAAATTTGAATGTTTTTAAAGTTCTTTCCACAGCTAATATTTATTGTACATAAAACAAATATGGGATAAAGTTAATAGGGATTCAAAATGAGGAAAAAGTTCGGATTTAGTGAGAAAACGAAATATGCATTTTATTTTATAATTTAAGGGATCCAATTTGTTTAATACTCCAAACGGTCTAGAATAAAAATTGTTTTAAAATAAAATGAAAAAATAGGTATAGTACAACACTCTCCGATGCGCTTAGCGTACAAATAAAATTACTGTGTGGTAAATTAAATTCATCAGGAAAGTTTTTTTTTTTTTTTTTATTACAAAATTCTGTAATAAGTGATTTTGAAATAGAGTTCATTATTAGTATTGGGGAGTCAACGTACTATCAGTATATATCAGTAAAGCACAAAAGAGATTCAGTTTAAATATGTAGTAAATGTTGTAAAAAAAGTAGAAAGGAACTAAAAATTTTCAAACAATTTCAGGCCTCGCATGCAGGAGGATATGGGTTCCAATTACCGACTGCCATCCAGATTTGAAGTTTCCATGTTTTCCCCCAAATAACTCCCGACGAATACCGGGATGGCTCCTTCAAAATAATAAGGCCGAATTCCTTCCCATTCCTTGCTCCTGATCATTTCACGCCTCTAATCATCTCGACGATAATGATGCCTAAAGTTAGAAGCAAAAAAAATAAATTATTCTTATGCCCTGAGTGATTTCCAGAAAAAAGTATCAAACCTGTTAAAATTACCCATTTTACAATAGCTATAAACAGCAGAAACATTGCAACAATTTTCCTTCAAAGTGCAACAGTCCACTGTAAAAAAAATTAAACATTTTTCTTGCCGGTGGATTCGGATAAAAATGAAAGTTTTAAACTTTTATGGTTCTCGTCTGTATGCCGTAAAGATCGTAGGTTAAACAGGAATATCTAAACATTTTTGAGTTGTCAGTTGCCAATTTCAATTTCACTCCCGTGAAGATTATCCAAGAAAAGTTTTCTTTCTGCTCCCCCCCCCCCCCCCTCCCTAACACTCCGTATAATTATTTTCATATTCATGATTTTTTCTAAATTTCCCCTTATAAGAATGCTTAATTCTAGTAAGAACTAAAGTAGTGCTTAATCAAGGATTTTTATATTAAAGTACTCAGAAATTATGACGGCAGGCAGATAGATAGATGAGTGAATCCAAGCTAGTAACATAATTCACTTCAAATGTCCACTGCTCTTACAGAAATAATTGTATCGCCGGTGCTGTGAAAATTACAAGGAATCAACTCATATTTCATAAATGGTTTCCGTTCAATGATGTAACAGTATTTCATTGCATCTCGGACTAACAATGCTTTCTTTCGGTGACTTCTCCTTTTATTTATTTGTGTGCTTTGATTTGAATTAAGGCTTTCTATCTATAAATGTAATTATTTAGTAATTAATCATAACTTTGAATATAAATTAGAAGAATATTACTGATATCGCAATTTAAGAACAAGCTATTGTATTTAGTTGTCTTCGAACTATTTATGTCTTTAAGCAATTAGGCATTTCCTTAGAAAATCTTTTATTATTTGATTATTTTTGTATATTTTCAGTTTTTCAACTGATCTGAAAGAATCTTGCACTTTTAATCTCCTAACTACTTCATTTCAAAGCGTTATACATAAAAATAATCATCAATTACCAAGTGTCATACCCATGATCCATTACTTAATTATTTTTTTTATTTCTTCCTTACCACGACCAACTCTTCAGTAGCTACTTGTAAATAAGAATAGCTTCTTATTAAGAGTGTTATTTAAATTATAATTTAGGCTTAGCACGAAATGTAAGAACGAAATACCAAAAACTAGTAATATTGCCTCATATTAAGCCAGAAGTACTACGTTTCTTACTTTCCGAGTAACCATGTAGCTATAAGTGAAATGTGAACGACCAAAATTGTTTTGCTAAATTTATATTTATTTTGTGGTGAATGTTTCCGTATCTATTGAACTTCTCAATCTTTGCTTCGAATTCGTTTAAAATTATTTCGAATTATACTCTCAATATATAGTTCGTATAGTGAAAAATTCTTTAATTCAGCGCTCTGAAAAAAAGTAGACATGCAGGAGTTGCCTTGCCAGTCCGACAAAGGCCACGTCAAATTTGTTTTTGTTATTTTTCCTCTTCATCTCAATATACCGATTACAACCAACGTACACAATTATTTGCTTCATGTATTCTAACCTTTCTCTTCCTTTACAGTTTAGTCCTTCAATTGTTTCTGCCAATACCTAATTAACGAATTCATGTATTAAAATGTAGCTTAAATTCCTGTCTCTTCTTTCCTTGAGACTCTTCCAAAAACTTCTTTCTTCGCCCAAAACGTGTTCAGTTCGTAATTGGCCCTCCCACTTAATTATCAGAATCATTCCATAGCAACACATTTAAATAATCATTTTTCCTTCTTTATTGTATTCATAAAGCCCACAAACAGGTTTGTTCCATATACACAGTTCTAAAGAGTTCTCTCTGCATCCTGGATCAATAATTGAAACTAAAAGTTTGTGTTTTTAAAGAAAGCTGTTTTAACTAGTTTTTAACGTCATTCATGCTTCAGCCATAAGTCGTAATTTTATTTCTAAGTAAAAAAATTCTCTCGCATCTCCTATTACACTGAATCCTGTTTTTCAGTTAAATCTACTGTTATCGTCATCAAAATTATTTTGTGACTTAACTGTTTATAATAACTCATCCGTTTCCGAACTTTCTTGTTCATTATAAATCCCACTAACTCCCAGTAACTCCACAGACAGATTTTGTGCTAATTATTCTGGATTCCCCAGACCAGAATTACTATGCATCCTTCCAGTTAATCTAAATAAACCTAACGACATCAAGCTTAAGTCGTTCCATGTTCGTTACTAAGCTTCCTAATATTCCTACTTTATTCATACTTCTAACATTCCAAGCTCAGACTCGGTGAATGTTTCTATTTATTCTGATTACTCCTCCCCGTGTTGTCCCTCATATGGAGGTTCGAATTGAGAAGTATTTTACTTCCGACATTTTTATCCAGAAATAAGCCATCATTCGATATGTAATTTGTGAAGATTACGTCATTTCGGCATACCCTCCTGCATTCCAGTGACGTTGATCATTTCTAATTCATCAGCCTTTAGGGTTAGTTTTCAAACACAAAGCCAAGAGTGTTCCCTGGACTATGTCGCTCTCCATTCAGGAAGGCGTTGGCCAGCAGTGACTGATCATACAGTGAATTATTTGGTCCGCAAGGACTCTTACGGGCAAACAGGTTACACCACAAGCAGGAGAGATTAACATGTGGTGGAAGAGGCTAATATAGTCTTTCTCAAACACTAGAATTAATTATGCTTTATATTTGTTGAATACAAGAAACTCGCAAAGAACCGCAGACTAATTACAGCGTGGTTTTACTCCTCAAATGCTTTATCCATATATAAATTAATTACGAAGAGCCAGATATGACAGCCATTCCTCAGCCTCATTGTTTACAGAGTATTGTGTTTGATTGCTGTACGATCTCGGAGAAGGAACTCCCAGGGAAGAACTATGATATGATGGTGGTTTCCTGTTATCCTTCTCCTGCGTGTATGATGTTATCACTGTGTAGTTGTATCAGAGTAAAAATGCAGTGGATGTTGCTGCATTATGTTTTTTAACTGAATTGTGTTGTTGAGATTGTTGCGCAATACACAGAATCCTTGCATCTACGTATTTCACACGTCTTTAAATTTAAGAGTGACTGTATAATCTAATACCGAAAATTGCAAAGGGTACAATTCTTTCCCTTTTCCCCATTTCTTAAACTCAATTAGGCGCTCCTCTCTTACATCCTTCATACTTTTTACATTCCTAGGAAAACAAATATAACTTAAGTGCATTAGACAAACCATGCAGATGGGGAAGGGAAACGAAATGATACTTGAGAGGTTTTGTGATATTATTTCAGTCATTAAAAAATCAAGTTAATTTTACAAAGAACTTGGCAATAGGCATTACCAACGTCTTATAACCCATTTTCCTCATGATTACCGAGGCTTCGGCTTTTTACAAGCATTGCTGAACTTTCGGGCGTACCATTTTTACCTACAATCGCGAACCTATCTACTGAAGCATTCAAATCGAAGGACTTTAAGTGCCCACCTAAAACCTGCGCAGAAGATCTGATACGTGGACAACACCTTTTTGATCTGGCCTCAACTTATAAAGAACCTGCAGGAGTTAATATACAATCTGAATAGTGCACACTGCAGAATCCAGTTCACTATGGAAGTGGACGAAATTTGAAGTAAATAAATAAGCACGATGATGGATGTTGAATCATGAAGATGATTCACACTTATAGGAATTAGCACATCAAGTCGCACCATCATTTGGCAACTATGTTACTTGGAAAGTCTGATGCAAGAAATGGTGTCTCTCAAAAGAACATTTGGGGCCAACGCCTAAAGCGAATCCAACATGGGATGGGATGAGATTTCCCAGATCACTCCAGGCGAATGCCGGGATGGTTCCTAAACACAGCCCATGGGCGACTACTGTCATAAGCCGTGTATCCCTTCCTATCAACAAATGGTTAAGCACAAGGATTGGTGTAATGCACCCTCCGCCACCCACTTTTAGTGAGTATTAATCATAATCATAATCATAATAGAACAACAAAACCCATTGAAGAGGTCATCTTATCACCTAACACTAATCTGCCACGGAAATATGGATTATGTACTGTACATGTATCACAGATCGGGTTGAAAAAATGTTAAACGGGGTGAAGGTGTGAAGAGTATTAAGACTCAATGCAAGTTTGAGCAATCATTATCCATGATCAAAGACCATTATAATCTCACCATCTGTATGTAAGAAATCCTCTATAAACAAATCAATAATGATAAATTCGCCGTGTTTCGCCATGCCATCAGCAGCACGCACTACATAATATTTGAGAACGCAAGGGTGCTGAAGAGAGAACACCAGTGGTGGCGTAGAAAAATGGAAGTGGCAGTAACTACTTCAATGAAGGCAGTGACCTAGCACTCTACTACCTGACCCGGTCACGCGTTGCTGTGACTCAGTAGTTATAGTAACTACGTTGGATCAATGTTATTTTAAACTTCCTAATGTAGTCAAATTAATATTAACTAATAAAGACAAAAACGTTTTAGTCGATTTGAAAATTCAAAAGTAATTGGTAAAGAGTTGCGGAGAGTTTAAATTAAGGACAAACGAACATAAAATTTTTTAATTTACATTTTATTAAAAATTACTTAATTGATATATAAAAAATTGATATTTATGAAAAATAATTTATTTATTTATATATTGAAATTTTAGTTTTATAAATGAGGTAGATGAAGTTAATTTTTAACAATTATTTTCATTATTTTAAATTATTACAATTTATAATTTTAATTTTTTCTAATCACTAATTGTTGCACAATATTATTGTGTCAGCCTGTCTTTTTCTAAAACAAATATATTTGATGGTTTCCCCACACGTGAACAGGCATAGCTGCCCATGGGATAAACACGTATTTTCCAAGTCCAAGCCGCAAATGAACATTTTTTGGCCTTGAGACTTATTTATGGTCATAGCAAAAGCCAAACGAATTGGAAATTGAAGCCTTTTAAATGGTATTGGAGATTTTGACGGTATCATTGGAATACGTAGGAACAGGATGATTTCTCCTTTAAGCTTTCCAGTCAAAATAGTTGCTTCAAGAACATTTCCGGTGATCCTTTTGATGACCAGACGTGTACCATTGCATGATCTTGGTGGATTCAAATTACGAAGAATAATAATCGGTGAACCAATCTTTAACCGAAGGTTGTGTGGTTTTAAAAACTCAGTTGGAAAATTTACGGCTGCATTTTCGTCTACAATTGTGTCTATTGTTTTAAAAGACATCAGATCACCTGGCAACAGTTAATTTCGTCAACGTTAACATTTTTATGACAAAATAGCACGATTACTGAGCCAATTATGATCTAAGTAATTATTTGATATATCCGGGAAGAAACTCTCCCCGTCACGCGCTGCTGTACGAAATAATATCAGTGAACAGTATGGAAAAAAAAATCTAAAGCAGATTTCGAATAAGGCAGGATTCCAAGGTAGAGAGGAGAGAAAGAGAAAACAGTGCAATCTTGAAGGAGTACTGGAGAGCTGGCCATAACGAAAAGAAGAAAAATGATAAGCAAGCAAGAAATACTTACACGTTTTTTAATTTATCGTAACGTTTTCTTCAATGTTATATTCATGTGTGTAGTTACTTTGTTTTTACGTATAATAACATACAAAAGATGCACAAAAATGTAGTATAATTACTTACAACACAATACACAGCACAATTAAAATTCAAGAAACACACATATGGCGTGGAAGAGACTGATTTATAAATAAATCGAAACACAACGCCATCTACTGGATGGTTACCCAACGTGTGACGATAAATTAACACACCGCCATGTGTTAGAAACTAATGGAATTTACAAACCATTGTACTATGACAAACGTTTAATTCGCAATAATAAATATTGAGATTAATAATCGAAATAAAAACTACCCTGTTTTAAGTTGGATCAAATTACACACATTAAGCCAAATTTAATCAAAATCGGTTAAGTAGTTTCGGAGTTCATCCCGGACAAGCATCGTGACACGAGATTTTTATGTAAATAAGATAACGCTTGCGGCTGGTTATTAGCGCCTCTGACGAATGCGGCAGTATGTCAGACGAAAGTTCATTAATTCAAATAAAAAACGAGTCAGGTCGCAATCAAGTTATTGTTGTTAACCTATTCTCTCACTTCTCTGGTACACCCTTCGTTACTCTGTGTAATAAATGAATGACTTTGAAATCCGTTCCTCCCATCTGCCAATCGTGCACAGCCCAATTGAGTTTGGTATCAAATGTTACACTAAGCTATTTACACTCAAGTTATTCAACAAGCAATTCCAACCTCATCCTAAAGTCAGAAAACCTTTCGTTTTCTTATCTGTGTACCTAATGGCTGTCTCTTCTATCAAGCTAGGTATCCCGTCTACATCACCATGTCTCTATACACGTTCCTCATCAGTTTTAGTTTTATTATGTAACTGTAGATGACCCATGTTAAAAGTCACCAATGAAATGCGTTGAATAGCGAGTTTGGTGGTTTCTAGCGGACTGAAAGAATAACCGACTCATTTGTACCAATACTTTTATGATTTCATCACATGTATGCTATCCTGGAGCCCTCTTCTATGATGGAAACGCCTGAAGTTGTATCATCCCGGAAGCCGAACTGTCACATACCTCATCAGAATACACTAAAGCTAAACGAAAAACACATAGTATAACTATATCTGCGATATTTTTGCACTGTCATCTACTGATAATGCGAGGATTTAATGTTTACATTGGAACATTATAGCAAAACAAATGTTTCCTTAATAGAAAAACATATCCCAAAAACTCCTTACTGTCGAAAACGCACAAAGTATATCCGATATCTCTGTGATTTGATGATGGAATCTAGCGGTAACGTGATCAATCCTTATCGATACAAGCAATGTCTAATGGCTTCACTCTGAACGGTCTGATGCCTGTGACCTTGGTAGTTAATACCTTTGCCCTTTAAGGGACGATTTCCAAAAATTCACTTCTTTAATTTAAGATGATACCAAAGTGGAGACTTATATCTTCAAAATGATACCTCATTTATTGATTTGAGTTAGGTATGAAGGGACATAAGTGGCTGGTCACAAAAAAAAGCTTTTAAAAATGATAATACTATTGCCTTTTACGGACTGAATTCTGAAAAATTGTTTTCTTAATTTATGATGCCTCAAAGACGTAGATTATAATCTTTAAAAATGATACCTCATTTATATATTTTTATTAAGTATGAATTAAGACATGTGGAGCATCACAAAAAGCACTTTTTAGAAATTAATATATATGATTATGTCAGAAATAACCTAACGTCTGACAGTAAACAATCATTCATTAGAATAATGAACAGCAATGGTCCCAATACGCTGTCACGTAACTTCCAGTTATTACTTCTTCTTAACGTGATACTGTATTTCGTACACTAACTCTTTGCTTTCTACCTTATGAGAACCTTACTATTTCATTCGCTCTAATAATTTGATCTGTCAGGCTTGTCCATTATAAACCGTATTAAAAATTCTTTTACAGTGTGAACTCTAACTTCCAAATCTTATTGACGTCATAAAGTCATGTTATCCTAACGGTGAATTAACGTATCTTTGATTTACATAGAGCGAATATTGTTTTATAAAATGCATCTTTAAGTGCAGCAGCACATCTCGTACATTCGAAGAAAGTGATCTTTTATTAATATAATTGATTTTAGAGTAACCAGTGATCATATGCAAACACCGGTGAGTGAAACTTTTTGCTGCACTGTTACATTGTGTGTTGATTTTAAAGCAGTTGATTGGTTTTGGTTTGGTCGTGGGACCGCGCCCGATGAGTTAGAAACAAGTTGCGTGTAGAGCGCGCGAGTTGGAGGGTATCGCTGGCCGCAATCCGACCGCCCTCCAGCCAGTCTATTCCAACTTTCCCCCTCGGGACCACACAAGTTCGCCTCGTCGTTTATCCCTCTCCCGCAGGTACGCTTCTAATTCCATTCGCTACCTACATGTTATCAGGATGGCCATTATGAAGTAAACTGTTCAGCCAGGTAGATAACGAAATTCCGTGAAATGTAAGTTTCAATCTTCTTGTGCATTTCAGATTTATGTTTTAAAGGTTTGATTATCACAAATAATTTAAAACATCATTACCAGTCTCTCGATACGGCAGTTGTCAATAATTATAATAAGCAATATTATTGCACAGTGTTAAATTACTTGATTAATCGCGGTGGGTGAGCAAAAACGCGCTGGCCTCACTTTCGGGAGGACACTTATTCGAATCCCCATGCAGCCATCCGGAGTTAGATTTTCAATTGTTTTCCCTATTAATTGCCGGCGAATGGAGAGATAGTTCTTTCAAATTCCTTCCAAATCCCTGACCCCAGTCTTTTCTCGTCTCTTTTGACCTCGACGTCACCGAACCGTAATGTCAGTAGCAAAAAAATAAAAAAAAAAACCTTGGACAAGATCGAATGCTGATTTTCGATGGGTTCCTCAAATCACTCCAGGCGAACGGCGGGATGCTTCCTTCAAAAGAAGGCCATGGCCGAATTCCTCCCAGTTCCTTGTCCCTAGTAACATCTCGCCTCTTCTGATCTCGAAAAAAAAAAAAAAAAAAAAAAAAAAAAATCTAATGCACCTATAAAAGTGATCTAAATATTGTCTAGAACAGCTTTGTAATGCACGCGAAATTTAAAATTTGTGGCCAAGTAACAGATAATCTACCAGAGAATTTTCGGATATTGCCAGTAACGTCCTTCAAGGGGGATGTTAAAGTACACACCTCCTACTTAAACCGACTACCTCACAATTAAAACAACACCACTGGTGCAAAGAAATTATCGCGATTGAAAAAAAAAACTAATTTGGCGAAATTTTTATGTTTAATTTCTCATCTTTCCAACATCACATAGAAATGGGACATACCCTATTTTTCCTACCGAATTCTAAGGACATTAAAACAATATCTTGTCGACAAACAATGCTCTGATTTTGCTCGTACTTGCAGGAATCTATTTTTTTTTTCCGTCACCTCTTCGCGAGAGATTTAAACTTTGTGCTGTTAATTCACGGATAATCAAGAAAACATTGGCTGGACACGCAAATGCAGCAGAGCAATGCTGGTTTTTTCTTTCGTTTCTTGGATCTTCTACTCTCATCCTGATTTTACATTGTACGAAATGCTTTAATCGTATTAGAACGCATCTTTTGTCTCTAGCTCTTCCTGAAAATACCACCAACTGGTAAAATTATGTTTGTTGATGACCCACAGGCACACTTCACTATTTTCCATATGGCTTCTCTGCAGTAGTATTTGAAACGCAAAGTCGAACACATCATTCGTGGCAGGCATTTCGACTGGTAACCGTTTGATCCCCGTAAACCACATCATCACTGACAAACCACTGTCAACTGCTGTATTCACACCGCATGTTACAGAGGAAGCGTGTAAGGATGCTAGTTACATTCCAATAGGTGGAGCTGCAATCTAGCTTCCAAATTTATGTGCCAATTTTGCTCATACTTGCAGGTATCCGTTTAATATACTCCAAATGCAGACCATACTCGAGAACCACCTATCGCAATTTACTATAAATAAAATCCTTTGGCGCCACGTCAATAATATACTTTGTGAATACGGCCTAAATTGGTCCGGTGCTTTGTCCGTGACGATGCGGTTTACGCATGCCTAGGATTTTGTATGTAAAGATAATTTAATAAAGCTATTGCGTCTATTACTGTTATGTCCCCATCAAGTAAAAACCCTTTTTTAGTTAAGGTTTTATGTCATTCCGAGATTATTAGTGGCGGGAGAGAAAAAGTGAAAAGGAACAGAAAGAAACTCGGCCATGCCCATTTAATCGACTCCCGTTCCACCATTCACCTGGAGCGATTTTCTGACACCACGCAAAACCGACAACAAGTGCTTGTGGTAATCTAACTAGAATGCCAGGCTCAAGCTTTACCACTTACCCAAAGAATTCCAGCATTTTAATGTCTTTATCTATATTACATGAGACGTGAATGACAAGAACAGTTCTACTTTATTTACATCATAAAAAAGGAAATGTAGAGCTATTTCTCTCTCCAAAGTTATGGAATCACGCAAATGATGTTCTATACGTGTCAGAAATTCTTTATTTCATGTAAACACAACTACATAACTGAGTATATTTTATTGGGTATGATGTTATCACAATTGTTAAGCGACAGAATAAATAGATATCAAAGAGAAGATGGGCAGCTGCTGTGTAATTTTTTCAAACTCAGAGCCCCTCTATCGACGTGTAAATGAAACCCCCACTTAAACGTGTAGAAACACTTTACATGCTGATATAACCCCTTGGCATAGTTCATTTAACAGTCAAGATTATAATTAAATTGTTGTGTTTCACAGAATACAATTTGTAATCCATTTTTAAAGATTCAATTATTAAATTGTGTATCGAATATTCTATTTATTTTACTGAATATTGTTTCGGATGGTTTGTCCTCTTTTTCACTTACTTGTATCGTAAACATTGTTTAATGAATGAGCTTAATACTATTTATAGCTACGGATACGTATTACTAGAAGACTGTAATCAACAAAATTAGTGTTTCTTATTCACGTACTCCATTCCCCGCTCTGTTAATCAATCTTCACCAACGGCTGGCGTGCCTAAGACTGGTTGTCGGCGATATAATGGATGTGACATCCTAACAGCACACTTCTGTGATCTACTTAATGTTTCCATCCATTATCGTTTTCGATCAGTGGTAAATCCGTTTGACGACAAGGAAGTACGCGTTGTATAAGAACTACTCAGTGCTAATTGGCATGGCGAGTCACTCGTGGGAGAAATTATCGAATAAGGTAATAACAACCTGCTTTAACCAATAAGCCGATTAGAAGCTAAAGTTGCTTCTATCAATAACGGTATTGGTGATCTATAATACGAAAAATGTTTCAGGACTCTCGATGAGTATTTAGTTACAACTGATTCATGATAATTTGTGTGGATTATAAAACTCGCAAACATTTTTAATCAGTCTTAAATGTACCAAACCTGGTGAGTGAGCTGCAACTATGGGCCTTGGCATTCGGAAGGACAGGGTTCAAATACCCGTCCAGTAATACAGATTTCTGTTTTCAATATTTTCTCAAATTACTCCAGGCGAATGCTGTGATGGTTCCTTCAAAATGGATACTGCAGAATTCGTTTCTGTTCCTTGCCCCAGTGTCTTTCCGCCACTATTGGCCACGATGACGACAAGGCGTAACGCCATAACAAAAACAAAACAAAAACTAAAGGAAATATCTTAAATTTGAGTTGAGATACATGTGTTATCAAACTTTGTACTTTCTCGAGGGTCGGCGATGAGAAACTGGCCTGCGCATCAAATTCCACCACGCTAAATTCTTTTGCAAAACAGCTTGGTTAATGATCTTCTAAGGAGGTGATGACATGTTGATTAATGGCCTACTGTGAAGTTAATGGACCATAATGGATGCGAATACACCAATTGTAATGGCCCTTCAGCAAACGTTATTCGCGTCGAGATACCAGTTGAATAGCGTAAACAAATATATATATAAATATAAAGAAGATTTTGAATTGGTTGTGATGCTGAAGAGTGTCGGTCACAACAAAATAACTTCAACATGTCAATAATGGGTAGTGACAATCCAAGTATTGGATGTAATATCTGGCTTATTTGATAATAATCGACAGACTCATGACGAACTGCTTCTCACTCAAAACTATGATATTTTACGGTATTGTATTATTCTGCAAATCAGCTTGACCCTCCGCCTGCGGTTACAGGTGCCTTATTAAGCAGGAAAACTTACTGTCACCAAATTCCAAGAAACAACAAAGGGTATGTGAACACATTGTCTGATAAATGGTTACACGTCTGTCATATAGCTATATATAAAAAAGTAATTGATGAGCACATTAAGAATTTATATGCCATTCAAGTGACATACAATAGTAAATCGTCATTGTTATACTGTTAAAAGTGTCATATATATTAATTTCTTAGCATAATTTGATGTCAGCTCTAAAGATATTCATAATTTTTAACCCGAGTATGATGTTTGGGGTGCTACTATTATCTAAGTACATAGAACTACAAAAAATGGATTTCATTTGATTATTTATTTAGATTAACTAGTACTGTGAAATTAAAAATACATTTATAATAACATTATAAAAATATATGCCCTTTGATTATTTTTTTTTAACTGTGTACCTACACTCAGCTCAGCTCTTCCAAATTAAGTATTTGTCCTTAACGATATGTCGTGTGAAAAGCTGAATAATATAAGAGATTACTTTTGTATACAGGGTAATAAATTCTTTCTACCTGTGTGAGACACCAGTAAGCGGATAGCGAATCTTTGATTAGGAACAACCAAGTTCTGATCGTTCGCTTTACTCATTATGATATGAATTTCAAACATATTCACTCTCTAGCTTCAAGTATACAAACATTAAATCCAGAACTGCGCGATATTGTAATAATTTTTAATTTCCTCTCTCAAATGAACTTATACAAGGTAGCGCCTGTAGCCTGTACTCATATTCTGAAGAAGATGTATCAAATATCAACCTGAAACGCTTCTGACACGTTTACCACAATTTTCGTGTATGTTACTAAGAGAATATATGAATTTTAACGTAAATTATGTTTTCAGTGAGAAAGTTTTCGCCAAAGTATAGTTCCTGATAACGTATTTGTTCCAGTGCGTCTATCATCCTCAAGCTGCAAATATTAAAGTCTATAGTAAACGATAAAAACTCTATCGAACATATAATTTTAACTCTTGATTTGCATACTGGATTTTGTATCCACGAAAATATTTTTAAAAAAGCACAATCCATCCTTTCCGGCTGTCAGCTTGATTATGAGGGTGACTTATCATGCAAGGAGGTAGAAGAGTCTTAAATTAATCTTCGACGTCATCGCCTCTATCTAAAATAAATTCCTTGTATTTGAGATCTAACCATTTGTTGAATGAAAGAGGAAGGAAATTGGACTCAGATCTGACCAGTTGAAGTTCCTCGCTCGCTAATGCCCTCACCGGAGATGAGCTTTCCTTTCGCCCGCAGCACGCATGCCGCGGGGGCCTCCGGAGACGAAGGACGCCTTCTTGGAGCGCGGGTTGCAGCACTTGCAGGAACAAAACAAGAGAGCTCGCAGATAGATTGCTGGCGATAAGCCGCGCGGCCCGGGGCGTGATGGGATGGGACTTTGATGTCGAGCGCAGGAGGACGTGTTGGGAATGGAGTGCCCGAGGATGGATCACCTCAAGCACTTTAAGCTGTATAACTACTGCAAACAGATATATTAACAAAGTGTTGGCGTTTCAAACATAACAATCCAACCAAACAGCAAACTTAATAAAGCAACCAGAATATGTAGGCGCACAAAGCATATACTTTCTGAAATTCATGGTACAGAATGCTGCCATGCTTAATCATCTTGGAAAACACCCTCAGAAATGCAGAGATTCGTCGGACAGAAACATTAAACTTTTATCAAATTCATTATATATCCTGTAAAATTTGTTATGTACAGAACATGCCAATTCAGGAATACGTAATTACTACTGCCTCTCATCATGGATGTCATATGTGAATTTCTCTAAAGTGTTGCGCTCAACTCTTTTCGCTAGAAAACTACTAGAAACCTACTTAGTAACGGTGATGCAGTGTACACGAAACTTATAATTGCATAGATCGCTTACATTGAATTTTGTCATTTTGCAATTTGCTTTACGAGAAGTCTTTTTGCTTTGATGCTTGACTTCAAGCTCGCAAAATAACAACCATAAGTATACAACAGAAATATTGGAGGTTAGGAAACATTGTGGGAATGTTGTAACCTAATCAGGACTTGGAAAGTTTATTCTTTTTGATATGGTTTTAGTATCTATGAGTATCGTACATTGTAGGGTGGTTTGAAGATTGTAGCTTATCCGAACAGAAAGCTCCAGTGGTTATATAATATTCCTTTTTTTTGTGGAGAATATAAACAATATGGATTTGTGGGCTCTGGAAATGTGAGTAGTAGGTTTCGCTAGTAAAAGTTTATGTATGAAAAATAGTCTCTATCCACCATCACAACTACAATATAGGAAGGTTGGGTCGTATTTGACAAGACGTTTAACTCCTTTTCAGCATTCAGATAAATTTCTGAACCACTTATATTGTCTACGGATATGAAACAAATTGCACTTTTCACGTAGTTATGTGAAGTTCCCATGAATAACATATGTTCAACACCTTAGAGATACAACTAATATCGGCGCTAAAGTATGTGTCACGTATACACGACCATTTTTCTATGGTGCCCCTAGCAATCATCAAGATAAATTTATCTTCTATTACTTTCTCAAATAACAGAATTAAATTTTACTACATTTGGGTGTCCTCACAAATAAATGTTTACTTCATTCGGAGAACTGTAAACCGTGCCGACTTGCACCGACTCATCTTTATATAAGTTACGCGAGAGTAGTGGCGCGCGCCCACTTTAATTTTTACTGTCATTACAGTTATTGAATAGGTATCACGTATTGTTTTGTCCTAATAGATGGTTTTAGTATTACGAAGTGCTAGAAAGAGCATATTTTTATTGAGAGAGGTAAACTATCAAATTGCAGGAGTTATATCAGTTTTATTTTTTAATATCCGCGAAGGCAAATTGACTATAAGTGAAAGCCCTAATGTCGCTGTGCATGAGTGTGTTATATTCTAAGGAATGTTATGAAAAATAATGCAGGCAAATCTCTGGCTGTTTATAAGCGCAGAGCAGTGGCTTTCAGACGAGAGCTGGATAATGTTTCTAGTATTTCACACGCTTACGCCCTCGAAAGGACGTCAACAAAGGAGGGTAAATCTTCTTAAGAGAGAGACAGGAAGACCAGGTTGCTTGGTAGGAGTGAAAAACTAGCTGAAAAAGAAGTAAGGGTGAAACAATAGAAAATAAAAGAAGAGAGGAATACTTAAATGTATTTGGTCCAGCGGATAGTCAAACTCTTCTGCGTTCTATGAGTTGTTGTCACTATCTGAAGAGCTCAACAACACATCTTCTATTTTTGGAGAACATCAGGAAGACCATTTAACAAATCCACCCGAAATATTACAATCATAAACAGTTGCAAAGGGCAGAAGGAAAACTATCGTTACTCCTAAATTAATAGCTGCCTTGGAATAGATGAGATTCAGTTTACGTTCTTCAAGTTATCGTGGAGGCACTTGGACTTAGCACTGACGATTTTTCTTTAGACAAGTCTTCCATTCAACGAATGAAGAAGGAATGAGCAGAAGCTATATCAACCGATTTTAAAATGACGTGTTCCAAGTCGTAACCATTCAGTGTGATAGAAAGTTGTTGTCTGGTCTAGGCGTAAGAGGTTCCAAACAAGAGCGACTGCCGATCTATCTCATAATTACATTTTGTAATAGGAAACAACTTCTTGTGATAAAGACCAAGATGAAGTTATTCTGAATGCTCTGAGTAAGTGATAAATTGTTAATAATGAGC
The DNA here is from genome assembly GCA_031002005.1 of Vandiemenella viatica. Lineage (NCBI taxonomy): Eukaryota > Metazoa > Arthropoda > Insecta > Orthoptera > Morabidae > Vandiemenella > Vandiemenella viatica. The sequence goes on from JARYHS010013630.1 coordinate 373,113,982, forward strand.
TGCGACACAATTGCATCTAACATACGAGGTCATCTCAATGGTACCTGGGCACTTCTGGAGCAAATGTTAGAAAGGAAGTTATTACTTTTTGCATGACGGCACCAAATAGACATAAACACTCTGAAAAAACATTTTAATGACACAAAAATTGAGTATTTGTTACATTTCTGTTTGGCCGAATTAAAAAAAAAATCCTTCGTGGGAGACGATTATAGAAAACTAATTGAACTGTGAGTTATATTTTTGGATGGATATAGTGGCAATGAACTGAAAATAAGGCATCCTCATGCATTACGTTAAGCGTTTCATAAGTTTTCTACTTAAATTGTACATTATTTGGTATCTTTTGCAACTTGATTAATGCTTACCTATATTTTGATTTAGGAAAAACCACGATGACTTTGCAACCCCGGAGAGCAAACATTTGTTTCCTCGTTTGAAAATTTAAAACAGCGTACTTCAGGAAAAAGTTTCTTCGTTGGAAGAAACTTCGGTTTTTGTAAAAGCTAAAATAAAGACACAGCTGAAAGAGCTGTAAAATTAATGCCGGAGTTTCATGGTTTAATTTCAACCGAAGAAGAACAAAAACAATTTTCTACAAAATTACCGAAAATTGTACCTGTTAAAAGAGAGATCCTAAAAATAAAATACTCCTCATAACTTCTGTCTTACTAAAATGATTAAATATTTTTTGTTGTTGTCTTGATTTGAATATTTACCAAGAATTATATAGAATTTTAATAATTTAGTCACGTATCAAGCGATAGTCAAAATATGGATTTTTCGTAAACTTTCTGGTCTACTCGGTACGGATTAACGTCATCGTAGGAGGATAAAATTTCTAAAAAATAAGCTATAGTGATTAAAAAGAATTAGAGGGTAGGCGTTTGAATATTCGAAAAAAAATTTTTTTCTTAAAAGGGACACCCTAAAGTATATATATATATATATATAGTAAAATGAAGCCTTCTATATTATCATCGTCTACCACTTTATTCGATTAGGCACACATTGTTATAGTATTCTGCGCAAATTTATTTTGTTATGTTAAATATGAAATGAATATTAGCATGTGATTACGAATTCAAATTTCAAGCAGTATGAATATCCAAACTTAGGGAACGTAAAAAAATTACTTAATTTCTTTTTGATTTAATGGCTAAGTTTAGATAAATTAATAATATTTTGCTAGTGTTACATTAAAAAAAAAAAAAAAAAGGTTAGGGTATAACTTTCTTCTGGGGACATTTTATATCACTTAATATAATTTTTCATGTAGTTATTTTTATGCGTTCGTGACAGTACTTAACTTTTTTTATATGTTTCTTCCACTGTGATCAGAGAGTGAAAATCAAATTTACTGTAGATGGCAACCAGTGAAGTCACAAAGCAGACGCCAGATTTGCAGGTTTTCTGTCATGAACATTGTTCTAGTGTCAATAACCGTTAACTGACTCGAAAAAGAAAAGTATTTTAATTCTTCGATTTCTTAGCAAAATGCCTGGAAAGAACTTTGATTTTGTCACCATTAATTATTTTCACTTTTGAAATGGATGCGTTGCTGGATTCCTTTTCTTTTTAGGTGCATCAACTTCAACCGAGGTTGCTTACTATTTATATCAGCAACAATATCTTGTGTTTCTGGCGCTGCCGTGGATCTAGGGATACAAGTGAAGTAGAGCTATGCAGGTTGAAGACAAACAATTTCGTGAACTGGAATGCAGGGAGGTAGACCTTCGGTCTTCTGGAGGTAACATGACTTGATTTCGACAGAGGTATGTGTGAAAGGAGAGTCTAAAGCTGTAAATGATCGAACGCAGCTAGCTTACCTAGCCATATTGTTCCCGGGAAACAATGAACTACAATGCTCCTCAGTCTGTTAGTAGACTGCAGGGCAACTTCACGAATCGTCGGCTAAGCTGTAGCATTTTGTAAGACCCCATACTGATCCGATATCTCTCCACAAGCCATTGCACCCAGCACTACGAATCACTGTGGTGATGTCACATTGCTCAAACATGTAAGCGCATATTAAAAACCAGTCTGTTCCTTAAATAGCAGAAATTGCCTGACTTTCAATTAAATAATTCTAAGATAAAACCCTTAAACTCTGTCGTGTTTATACACCTCATACTGTGATTAGTACTTTCTCACCAAACTACTTTGTTTGCTGAATTTGTTAAACATGGCTGGTTGTTTTGCAAATTAACTGTTGTTTCCTGTTGCTACACCATTTGTTCCAGCTTTTTTTCAGTTTTTCTAATATCACATTACTGTGCATAAACTAAGAGAATATTAATCTAAACCTGTAAAATGAGGACTGCTACGTTAAACTAAAATACATCTGTTTAACTGAGCAAATTTCAGGCAAACGGTCTACAGATTGGGATACACTGAAGTGCAAAAAGTCATTTGATTCCTGTTAAAATCGTGTAGTACCCCTTTTACCCGGCGAAGTGCAGGAACTCAAGTCATCTGAAGAAATATTCAGCCATATTTCTCTACAGCCGTTCGTAACTGCGAATTTATTGCTTGCGCATCGATCATATCCCAGATAAATTCAACTGGTTTCAGGTTTGGGGATCTAGGTGGTCAAATTATTCGCTGGAATGTCGTGCGGCTGTAATCACGCAGAAAACCTTCCACATGACTCACGAGAGGACAAATGAAATATATATATATATATATATATATATATATATATATATATATATTGATTGATGTATTTTACATAACTGGATTTTCTCAAATGCGGTATTTAGTGTATTAATGAAGCAAGCTGAAAACTTCAAATGTTCAGTTACTCCCAACATACCAAAATATAAAATTAAACGGAGTCGTAAGCAATTTAACTGAAAACGTTTGAAGTTATTTGACTGTCAGATACACATAGCATCCGATTCACAACTTCCTGCTGTGATTGATTTGAGCATTATAACTGGTTACAAAGACCTTTCAATAAACGTGAGTAAACGAGAATTACATCAAACTTCTAAAGAAAAAATTTTATGTTTGTTTCGGCAATAAACAAAACATTTGAATTAGTTTGTCGCAAACCTTCAAATATTATTTTTTTGCCGGAGATTTGCGTTCTTTCTCTCTGAGCTTTGTTCGTCCGCATTCAAAAAGTTGAAATGTAACTCGCTGCTGCTTTGGACAATGAAACCCAGCGGCAGCTTAACCGGATGCTGTTCCAGAATTTTTTTTCCCTTCTTCCCGCCTTCCCGATGCAGCGGAACTCTGCTTCCCTCGTCTGTCGGTTTCTTTGTTTGCCAAACCTGAAGTTACAGACGACGTAGATCTTTGTATCATTTTTACTTGTCACTCTTTCTACTGTATTCGTCTCACGCTGCCTTGCTTACGTATTACATAAATCTTAAATTCATATAATCAGATCAAAAGAAATCTAATTAGAGTTTAAGAGCTTGATTCCTAATTAAATCCCACTACTGCTCTCAAATTTACAACCATCGTTTTTGATAGATAAAATACCTCATAGAAAAATGTTTTGCTTTTAAGAAGGTGCAATTCATCTTCTTTTTCATAAAACTTTAATATCATGAAATTAAAAAAGATTCGCTCATTATATTTCTCGTCTGTTTGTACATTTATTTACTGAAAATAATTCTTTATTAACTCATTCTAAATATTTTTGCCCCTGTGATATCATTCTTTCTACATCATATACGAATAGCCAGTGCACGCTAAGACAATGCAGTAAACTCGCCTCTAGTGATTGTGTGAGCTTTAAAAGAATTGCTGTTATTATTATAAAACAAAGAAGAAATTACAAAATCTGTTAATTTATGCTCTTTTGTTTGGATGGAATGTGTTACTATGTGCAAGCAATTTCTTAGACACAGAAGATAGTTCGGGTACTCTACATGGTTATTAAATTTTCTTTTTGATTAATTTTTAATCAGCAAAATAGAACCGTACTAGCATGTCCGCGTTTTCTGAAGAAAATCAGTAATGCTTCGCATTAGGTCTTCAATATGGGCGATGAAAAATATTTTCAACAAATTCTATTGTTTGACACGAATTCGGTGACAGTCCGTCGTATTACCATTAGTAATATTACTCTCATTAACGTTAATATCCGATAGTACACATTTATCTTAGCGTTTTAAACTTCCCTAAAGGCGTAGCAGATTTTTTAAAGTGATAATTGCCTTGTCTGTGTTTCTTACTGATTGCCCCAGTCAATTTTTCAGATAAAATCTGGTTGTGATAAAATGACGTGAATGCTTTTTAATACAAAGTTTTTATCGAAAATTCTCGAAGGATTATATTCCTGCCTTTCTGCTTCAAAGTTCCCTTAATTACAGCTGTTACTACTTATAAAATAATAGGTAATTCTACAAATGTGAGTTGACATTTGTACTTAATAGTGGCTGATAGATGCGATAAAATTCTAACAGAATGATTTTTTTGTTTTAGCTACTTGTTTCCATTTGTTTGTAACTCTCCATCTAATTAATTAATTCTTTTAGTGATACAATAATGTTTCCACCTTATAAACCAGATGATAACTAAAACATTTGTATTGAATTTCATATCAGATGAGCTTAGATTATAGTAATAATTGTCGTGATGATCGGAAATCTAGAAGTTACAGTTTCATTAAAAGGAATCATACAGGAGTTATATTTAAAGTTGGTCTTCAGATTCTTAGCTTTTGTAGGGGCGCATTATTAATTTTTCTCATTAACATCAAATTTCATGTTTATTGTAAATGAAATGTTTTTACAGTGGGACGGTGATGTAATTACTACATTAGGACCTGTTATTATCGTAAAACGTTATGGTGAGAGGAACTTTTGCTTGCAGAATATTGGCGGATACTTACGCTACTAAGTTCACTTGTACTATCAGGACTATGTGCCTATCAACAGATTCATATTTGTACAAAGCTTCACAGTTACCAATATCCCTGCTGAACAATAACTTATTAAGCCTTTTATTTCAATAGCTATATCTGCTCGTAACAGTTACAGAATGTAACAGCCTGCATGTTGAGCTCTATACTGAACTATTTAAGATGTCTTACTACTTTTCTTCGGTAAGAAATATTTACAGATCAACGGTATTTTTTATACTGGTACTTGTGTACCTATTTTTTTACTATCATTCAGATGTCTGTACATCCTGCTTCACTGGTATCATAGTCTATGCTCCATTTATGTCCAAGCATTATTTATTTGCTTCATTCGCTATGCTACGTGGAATAAAACATTCTTTTATATTTGCGGAAGTAGACAAGTCTAATTTAAACAGTTTTCGTTTACGTATTTTATTTATTTATTTATTGTGATTTAGACGATATTTTAAATTTTTATTGTTGTTACTCATGTTTCCAATTACTACCACTATTCCTTATGAATAATTTACCTTAATGCAATATACTTATTTGACGCTGTTATTGTTCACTAGCATATTGATGCAGTTTTCCATAATTTGCCCAATTCTATAATATATATAGAAACAGTCTTAGAACATCCTCAATGAGACATGAGAATCGGTTAGCGGCTGAAGTCGTACTTCCCTAATTTTTTCTCCCGAATTTCATATCATTAGAAATCTGACTTATTTTTTATATTGCGTTTTTTCTACTGATAGTGGTGGAAGATCGGTAACGTTCTGGCCTCTGATTTTGGAGGACGTGGGTTCGAATCCCCGTTGGGGCATTCAAATTTGGGTTTTCCTTGGATTCCCGAAATTATTCCAGGCAAATACCGGGATACCTCCTCCAAAAGGCCATGGCAGAACTCCTACCCGTTCCTTCCATTTCCCCCTCACCCATCGTCTTCCGCCTCTAATGACCTCGAAGTCGATGAGGTTCAAATCAACAGAAAGCACAAAAAATGTTTGTTCATAACGCATTTCATGGTTTTGGAAAGCCGCTGGTTATTGAGGTGTGATGGGTAGCTAGAGGTTTCTCTGGACATCTACGAGGAAAGCACACCATAAAAGTAGTCATTTGCGATTCGGGAATCATTTTCAGTATTACATACCACATTTTAGTTTTCATACTGACATGAATCAATTAAGATGAAACTTTTTAAATTATTCTTCACATTCAAACATATTTTTGAGTTCTTGAACTCTTGAAAACATATAAAGTTATTTTTGGATTGACGTTAACAGTGATTTCCATAATTTTACTCAAGTGTGCGCAAAAAAACTGTTTGCTGCGTTCGACAGTTTCTAGATCATAGCAGGTTATTGAAGTGAAGCACGGATTTTAGAAATACTAGTAAGATGGAAATTCGAAGAATTTGAAATTTGGTGGCATAGAAGGATGTTGAAAAATAAGTGTGTATATAAAGTACGGAATAAACGTATTATAGAAATGTTTGTTGAGGAAAGAAATTTAGGGAACAGTTTTGCAGAAAGAATAGACATGACGGTGGGCTACATTTTAAGATCTATAGGATTGATTAATTTGTTAGTGGAGGAAACAGCCGAAGTAGAAAATGTGTATAGGAGAATAATCAAGCACGTAGGGTGTAAATGGTATGTTGAGATGAAGATAGGATGAGATAGGAAGATTGCATCAAACCAGTCGACAGATTAATTACACAAAAAACTTGTGTTATTAATTAAACAAATTATTGAATTATTCTTACATGTGATTTGCTTCAAAACAGCTGATGAATGATCATTTCTTTTTTTTCAGATCACTCCTTTAGTTATATTGCAGAAACTATAAACACAACAGACAGCGCTATAGTCGTCCTGTAAATTTTTGGGTGCTATAATCAGTGTAAATATGAGTGCAAAGAAGGAGCCTCACAGAAGATCGTTATACTGTTCTTGAATTGTAGTGATCGGGCACACTGTAACAGGCCTCATACCTGAACTTTAAATAGAATTGTATTTAACGAAGTATCTGTAGTGAGCTAAAGTTTGCTTGAATATGATCTGGTATGTTTGTTTTGCAATTTCTTGTAAATCAGTGTATATAGACTTTATTTGATGAGAAGAAATTATTTAAAGGCCATTTAATAAGTTTAAGAACCGAATTGTGCAAGAGAATTGCTTAAATGTGTGTAATTCCAAGTATTAATGCAAATTACGATGTCTACAGGACAATTTTCTACAGATTAAAATGATTTCTGTAAATAATTTTGTGTTTAAGTATCTTTAATTTCCATTTCTGACCATTTTGTAATGATGTTAAGTGATTAAGTACTGATTCTGATTGTTTTTAATATGTTTAATTGTTTGAATAATTGTTAATGTTCGAGAAATATCTCGCGGAAGCTTTTGAAGTGTTCGGGAAATTTCGATAGAGCCTATATAAAGAAATCAGCAGAAGGACAGTTAGTTTTATACAGATTCACTTTGGAACTGTGAAAGATTGCGTCAGTAGTATCTCTGGATTGTATCTTTGCATGTAAACAATATCGCTGACGTAGTTTTGAAATTTACACCAAAAATGTTAAACTGAACTTTATGGTGGACTACTTAATTAAACCACGAAGACTCCTTAAGTGGCCTATATTTCTACCACCCGACTGTTTTTCAGAGCCAATTTGAAACAGTCCGTACACGGTAAGCAAAGTAAGTACCGTAAATATAGAAAGAATTTCTGTTTCAGTAGTTAAGACAATAAAGGGGAAATGAGACTTTTCTGTTGTCTCATCAAAAGCCCGATCAAATCGTGGAATAATTGTAATAATCCAAACAATTTGCGAGCCAAAGAACTGGCAGCTTATATTTTATGTTGTTTCCTAATTTTACGATATAATCATGCTGAGACCAGTAAAAATTAAGTAGTTCGCAATTAAGTATTTCTAAGTTGAAACGTTCAGAAGGTTCACGAATGTGACAGACTGTATCAGTAAGGATTCCTTCCTTCATGCAGAAGGTACGTAGCTGTAAAAAAGGTAAACTTTTCATCTAACCAAGTAAAACTTCAATCTGCATAATTATACTGTTTTCTGTTTCTTCTTTCCTTTTCGCACGTATCTTGTCCGTGGCCTGTAAGACCGGTGCACCTAACTAACCTGCAGCAGGAGCAGGCAGTGGTCAGAATTATTGCCTGTGCTTCAAACCGGACGCGTGGCTATTAACAGGGCGCTGAGCTGGGTGTGACAGCCAGCCCCGGCGCAGCTTACAGTCCTCCACGGCCTAATGATAAATCAATATTGCACCTCCTGCGGACAATGCCCAAAACAGCTCTCGTTCGACTCGCAAAACTGCTTGCAGCTCTGCTGGAGTTGAAAATTATGTACAGTGCTTCAGCGCGAAATGTGCCAAATATTTACATGCCAATCATCGATTATTAACATGATATATTTTATACTTGGCATCAATATAATGGAGAATAAATCTCAGTAGAATTTATAAGGTTTCTGTATTCTATTCGTAGATGTAGCAAATAACTCTAATCAATCACATATTTTGTGGATACTACAAAAAGATAAATTGAAGCATCGAAGACCTGAAAAATTAATGTGAGATCAGCCAAATTAATTGGTCAAAAAAACTAAATTAGTCCACAATCCGAAAGAGGCATACCAAGCCATTGTATCAGAGGTAGGACGGCCAGGTGGTTTCCCCTGGGGCCTTAAGTTTAACGTGTAAGCGAAACCACGGAACATCCTCCCACTACTGTGATTTGAACTCGTGACCAGAGCCAGAAACTTCTGAGAGTAACAGCCTTAACCACCGAGTTACCAGAAATATCTTAAAATCTTACAACAGAAATTGGGTTTTTGCCTTAATGCACTGATAAAACCGACTACAAAAGATAGAGGAAATAGGTCGTTATTCTTGGAAACATGGAAATTACGCTGGATCTTTGTACGATAGAACAGAAACATGCCCAGTATTCTGTAGACCACCTTGAGAGACAATGTGTTTATCGTAATTTTATTTTGTCATCTCTCTTATATAATTTTATCTACCTTACTACTGATGATGTTTCACAGGGTGAGTTAGGTTGAAACCTGCTTCATTGATTAGTATGTAGATAGTATGTGAGAAGACGAAAAGGAGAAATGGCGCGAGTGAGATAGTATGTTGTCCTAGGGACATAGCTGATTGTGATGGTCATGTATCATATGTTCCCATTAATGCATTTTGTGTTTTAGTCTGTGATAAGTGAGTGGAAAATGAGATGCTGTTTTTAAAAACAGGAACCGAAAATGTGTGGATTATTTTTTGTCTTATTTACTTACTGGTAGTGTGCTGGTTCATCAGCAAGAAAAATATTTCGCTAAAATTGGGATTTTTTGTTCGAAATGTAAAATGGAACCTCTAATGATATCCGACTGCCAGCCTAACCCCTCCCTCCCCCTCCCTCAAATTTTCCTTCATTACCTATTTCAGAAAATAAAAATCTAACGATATAGCTTTAACTAACGCCACAAAATGTTGCCTGTAATTAAGTCATGCAGCTTGTTATCTGTAAGTTGTCTGCAAAAGCATTGTTTACTTAAGTGAGTCTGTTACAGGACGTGTCATTTGCCGGTGTTTAACACTTTTAGACAACATGGCATCAAAACGGATAAGCAACTCCAAAATTAGATCTCTAATACATTGATTAACTGATCAAGGGTGTACTCTGGTCAGATTTCCAGATCATTGACATTAATGTCTAGTAGTTTAGAAGTCCAGTATCTACTGGAAATATAACGTGGAAAAGATTATTGGGTGCTTTAAAGATATTTTCACTAGAAACGCAAATTGATTCTTTAGCATAACGGAAGCAGCGGTAACTATACCTGATTCTTAGAAGTTAATTAGCAATGCAGTACTGGGCCAACTATACAGTATTGCACGTTATTAAATGTCTGTCATATGCTTAGTGTAGTACCGATTCTTTTGTAACAGCTGATCAGTATTTCTACTCATTTTTGGCGCACAAAAAATTCTTATTAGAAGTTAGAAGTCTGTACATAAAAAGTAAGTACTTTTTATGAATTTTTTGTGTGATTTAGTGTTTTCTGCTTTGTAATAGACTATAATTCATTTTCAGTAATTTGAAAGACACGTGATTACCAGTCACTCTTACCTATGAGTTTTTAATAATTAATATTTTTTCATTAAATTGTCAACCAAGCAGTGCGGATGATTACAATTTAGAATAATATGTTAGTTGTACCAATATCTCATTCGCCATTTGATGCCCTTGAATACAGCTCGCTGGTGGGTACAGCTTTATTTTTGCGTGTTTACTATCCACTTTATCTTTGTGGCACCCGCCTCAGTACATTTTACTACAGCTCACATATACAGTTGGATGTTGTTTGCAATTTTATTATGTTACTACCTGAAGCGAGATGGAATAATGATTTGTTTGCGGTTGTTAATTATTTTTAATGTACAATGACTTTTTAAATTAGGGATTATGGCGATACTCCTGAACGCTCCTTTTCCAGTTCAGTCTTCGTTTTGAAGATTCTTTCAGTTATAGCGAAAGTACAACTTTGTGAATTCGATTAAGCCGACTTCTAACGTATCTGAGGCTTCCAGTTAATCTCCATGATCCCGATAGATCATACCGTCACTGAATTACATTGAGGTTAATTGGAGACAGAGAGCTGTCAACAAAAATGAACAAAATTCTCTGGCACTGCCTAGCTTGGCAATACTGCCGGTAATAATTTATTTACAAATTGTCACTAGAATATTGTATGGCTTCAAATAATAGAGCCACACTGTGTTAGCGTTTACTACAATTAAGGCACTCAAGTAATAGTTTCCAAACAAGATTCAGATATATGCATAAACTGTAGTAAAATGTATTTTACGCGGTTAGCATATGAAGTAAGTGGATGGTGAACACACAGAAATAAAGTTGTAACCTCCAGCGAGCTATAATCACGGGCTTCAACTGGAGAGTACAACGTCATGTGGAAATATATTGTTACCTTATAACATAAAGTATTATTTGAAAACTATAACCATCAACGCAATTTCGCTGACATTTCAGTGTCTGGAAGTACCAATCGTAGGAGAAATGGTGAATAACCGTTAGATTCACCAACCAAAAAAAATAATATAAGCTGTTAGTAATCTATGACAATCACATGTACCTTATTCTGAAACTCTAATTACAACACAGGTTTTAAGGAAAGCAAAATGTCAAGAAAAATTATCGGCCTTTGAAAGGAAAATGAGATAAACAATTCCATTCAAATAATAATTAGTTTTTATTTAATAAAAAATCATTTATGTCATGATATAATGCTTCGGAAATGGAGGATGAGGAAATTGAATATAAGTAGTTATCTGGAATGAACCTGAAACTACATTCTTTTATTTCGTAGTCTTACCAGATAGCTCACTTATCCGAACTCCTTCACTACAGCTCGTCTCTCCCTAGAGTGACTGGGAGAAGAGATCATTTCTTTCGAAGTAGAGATTTTATCTTACTCCACTGAAGTCAGTTAAATTGATTTCTCTAAGCTTCTCCTCATCCACGTTTCGTCTCCTTTTTTATTCTGAGAAATGAAGGCACGATTTGTTCACGACCTCACCATTGTTCGCTTTAACAAAATTACTTATGCCTCAAAAACATTCAGTCAAATAAACTGGATTTTTTTGTCGAATCTTATCTTTCTCGTGAAATTTTATAACTGAATACAGTAAAGCATTATACGAAATATTGTAATCAGTAACATAATTTTGATATAAAGTAAAAAAATTATTAAGCTAAAAATTATAGTGCCTATCAAGACCACATTTTTGGCGTTTGTAAATCATGTGGTCATATATTTAGGTTATCGCTGTTTATATAACCACAAAGAAAAAAAGTCCTGTGTTTATACATTTTAGGAAAAGGAGAATTTAATTAGAATAGTAGACAATGAAGAATGCGCAATAACCTTCATGACGCAGTCCGAAAAGGAAATATTTATTTCTCTTTCTTCTTTCTTGAATCCTTTGATTTTAAAATGCCATAAAACTCAAGTCCTACGTTTTCATCGTAGGATATTACCTTAAATAAAATTAAATTTCTCAAAAGTTACATTTGTATATAAGCCATAAGAAATAAATATTACCTATGAGATAATTGGTGAATAAGAACACAAATATCTCATTTATCACCAATTTCTTCCATTTTTCTCCAGAAAGTTTCTAGCTTTCTGGTTCTTATTAAAACACGTTGGATTCTTGAAAAAACTTTTTTGTATAATTCTACAATGTATGGAACTGAGATCATACAGTTTCACAAATTGTGGCAGTGTCAATAAAAGTAAAATTTACTTTATCATTATCTATAACACCCCCATTATATCGAAATAAGTGTTACATAGAACTTAACTACACAAATTTACCGACTATTCCTACTTTACTCATTAGTTTGTAATGTTTCTAGGGACACAAACCTTTAGTGAGCTGGCTTTTGAGAAATTTGGCATTAATGAATTTTAACACATTTATTTAATACTGCGTCACTCACAAAATGGTAACGAATGTCAATTTGTTAAGCCTCCTTCATTTTTGCTGACTAGTTTTAAGCCATAATGCAATCTGACGGTCACTATACATAGTAATCATACACAAATTGCCCGTGATTTCAAGTAACAGATTTCTTAAATATATTGCCTCACTTGAAACATGTGACAAAGCCATAATATTCTACTTCGGTACTCTATAGAGCAATAGTTTCTTCATTTAGACTTTCTGATTAAATGGCTGAACCAGACATTATAAAACAGAAACCTACTTAAGACAGTCTGTCTATGATGTCAGTTGCCCAAGTACCATCTACTGTACCTTCTCCCTTCTAATTCTACATTTTCAGTAATGTATTTAACAATCACTTCGCCTGATTGCAATGTACGACAGAGCAAAATTGGTTAAATTGACTAAGGTAACTAGCCTAAACCTAATAGAACACTAATTGTGAATAAGAGTCTCAATGTGACGTGTCTAACCTCCGGTAAATGTTTCATTGTAATAGACACCTGGTTTTTGTCAAAAATCTCTAGCCACTAACCTAGCATGGCATCACACTTAATTATTATTGACAAACATTTTTTTAACACCAACTTGCACTACACTACGGTAGTATCTCGTAGAGTATCTACAAGCTCGCCTGCATTATTTTCTTGACTGCCTATTCAACAGCAAGCTTCTATTTAGTGCTTTCTTGACTGCTCATAGCATCTGAGAATGTGATGTAATCGCTGTATTCTTCTATTTGCACCACACTTGTTGTACCATAACTCTGGTGACGTTTTCTTAAGCTTTTCACCACTGTAAGAATGTCCATATTCTTAATTGCAGTGCTTATCTTGGTCCTCTACCTCAGGATAGTTTAATTATGATGTACTGCTAGATCTTCTTGATGAACGTAGTAGTTCTTGTTCGTATGTTACTGTCCACCGTTCATTTTGACATGATTCCCCAATTAAAAACGTAATTTCCTGATATGTATTTCATTTATTTAATTCAGATCTCATATCTTTCACATTGTCTTATCTATTCTCATAGCAATCAAATCGCTGCTTGGTATTATTTTCTTTTTATTGCAGTTGTCACTTTTCGTCACACTTTAAGCGTTTTTCTTTGAGAACGTGGACCATCACACCATTTCCAAATATAGGAATGTGGCTTAAATAAAGTTTCTTTACGTACAATAACTACTTCAAGTTCTTGGTACAATTGATCTGTTAAATAAATATATAAAAAAATATAGACAAGCTGTTATTCCCCTAAATTTTTAATCTAATTTTGCATCAAATAACATAACTCCTGCTTTCTCGGCTATTAGTCGATTTAGGCGTTCAGAAAGTCGGGTTTGTTCTGGTGTTTATGGATTACTATTTTGATCAATCATACCGTCTTTCTTTAGAAAATCTGTAAATCCGTTGCTACAGAACTCACAGCCACTGTCAGAGCGAAATGTTTTAATTTTCTTATTCTTTTGGTTTTCTACCAAAGCTTTAAATTCTTTAAACCTTCAAGAAGCAGATAAATACCATGCGATTAAAATTATCCAGCAACAATAAAGGAGTACCGCACTCCATGAATGGTTGTTATTCCATTGGGCCGCACATATCAGCATGTATGATCTACAACATTTGTGAACTTCTTTCTCCTATATGTGTTAATGGAAGTCTTGACAGTTTACCCTTGCAGTAAAGAGTTGATCCATTGGTTGTTTATCTCGAATCCGGCCCCACTTAATCTTTGCGATGTCTCAATTACTTGTGTCACAAACAATGTCATTAATTCGCAACTATATTGATATGAGATGACGATGTAAGATTATTCTTCGTTTAAAACCTGAATTGTTCAATAGAATTTCAAACTGCGGCGATAGCTTTTGCCTATGCATCGGTTTTGGCTGCAGCGCAGGGTTTTCTGCTCCCTTCTTTTTTTTTTTTTTTTTACTAAGTCGGACATGCCTTCTAACAGAAACATATTTTCGGTAGGAAAAGACCACACATCATAGTTCGTTTTGCTTTTAATCTTAGGGACGTTAGCTACGAAATTTGAAGCAATCTTCAAGCGCGTAACCAGTTATTTCGTCACACTGTTTACAATAATATCGATGGAAATAATGCAGGGTGATAAAGCTGGGTCTATAACCTAATAAAACAAGTTGGAATCTCTTTTTTTTTTTTACTTGTTGCTTTACTCCTCGTCGACGTCGATGTCATTAGAGGCGGGATGGGACTGGGGACTAGGAACGGGAAGGAATTGGGCCATGGCCTTTTTAAGGAAGCATCTAGGAATTCCCCTGGAGTGATTTGGGGAAACCATGAAAACCAAAATCTGTATGCCAGGACGGGGATTCTGATCGCCGTCCTCCCGAATGCGATGCCAGAGCGTTAACCACTCACCCACAACCCTCGGTATTGGAATTTCGACACACTTAAAACTTCTTTTGGTTTATTACACAATCTACGGAACAGAGATAATACAATTACAGCACATGACGGGAGTTGCATTAAAAGTAAAACTTATTTTGATAATATCTATGACAGTTCTGAAGTCATGTTTCTGATTCTCTCGTCAATTTTTAAACACAACTTTGGTTAAATTAGCTATTTTCTCGCTGATAATAAGGTGCTACTTATAATTCTGATCAACAACAAACATAGCCACCGCACGTCGTTTTAGTCTGTAACCGGTGTCCGGTGTAATTGTGTAACTGCACCTGTTTCTCCGAATGCTTACCAGACGACCCACAACATAACGCCTACTGATACGGCTACCCGGTACGCAAGCTTTTGTTGCAACGCTAGCTGTCGTTCTCAGGCTCCCATTCATACCGGAGCTTACAGGGTTTCTACCTAAAAGCCAATCAGTTCTGCGGAGGGGCGAGAAGAAAAGGACTCTCTATGACAGGGAGCACAAATGCAAGGCTTCTGCCGGGAGAGGCTGAAATGGTTTTGATATTTTTGTAGGTCATGCTTCACGTCAGATGTTCAGGGCAGAGTAGTTAGTCGGTTCTGTATGCTGAATACGAAATTTACAAAACGTGAGGGTGTTTTAGTGTACCCAAAACAATTAAATAACCTTATGTCCTGTAGGTATAATAAGTAAAATCGCTATTATTAGTAAGTCACTAATACATATACAATAACATTAAAAGCAATATAAGAGAACTACTATCTGAAAACAATCTCAGAACATATATGATCTGGGTTCAAACCAATTACATTTTCTTGTTACTATAACGTTTACGCAGTAATTAAATGAGTTGGTTTAGTAATAACTTCTTTTTTACGTGACAGAAATCCAGTCTGTTTTAAATATAGCTCATCATTAGTAATACTAAAACATTTAATAGTTTTTGTAATGAAATACCAATTTAAAATAATCAGCTTTATATATAAATTACCTACTTCGTCTAGATATATTGAAAGCAATAACCGAAAATTTTTTTACGGTTAGTTACCAAAGAAATTTCGGACCGGTGTATGGCGTATGAAGCTACGTCAAATATGTAACAAAAGAACAGAACCCACTACATAATTTAGTTAAAGTAAATATTTTTGTTACAACTGGTTTATACAAGAGAGTCTTAATGCAACCATAAACTAAAAGGGTGGAAGGTACCGATCATCCTAATTTTGGCTTGTAGACGGGTTTACATTAATACTAAATTTCGACCGAAAAAACGTGCACGAAAGTTTGGACGCTTCTTCTCTGCTCATTATAGTTAGGACCAACAGGCTTCTGCGACAAGCTAACTCATAAAACAATCATTCTTTCTACCAAGCTTGGTGGTTAAGCTTTACAGCCTAAAGTCAACATGCTCCTATGTGAGCGCCGCTTTTCTGCATGAATAAACTGGTTGATAAAGATAGTGATTATAAGTAATACTTCAAAATTTTTTAGAAGTTTAATTATTTTATTTCTGGAAATAGTCTGAAGAAGACTATAACTTTAAGCGTTTGGCCTGGTACTCACCACTGCCTATGGAAATGGCGATGTCTACTGACAATGATGATTTCTGTAAAATAAAATTAGTATTGTTAACCTTTGAAATTAACTGCAAAATCTGTAAATAACTACAGAAAAAATCAACAAAGAACCAGAGTGCATTAAAACCATCAATGACACTTATATTTAATATACATTTTTTTAAAGGATCATATTGTAAACCCTTTGCAGTGTTTTTCGAGTTGTAGAGTAGCAACATACCTCATAAAAACTCATAATTTGTGGTTAAATATTCCAACTGTAGAAGATTTTTTTTCTGATTTATCATACAAAGTGTGTAGATACATATAGTGAAAATAGAAATAAACATTTCTCTCAAAGCTTAGAAAATAACAAACTTTCTTTCCAGCAAGCATCCATTTCACCGAAGGAGAAACTTTATCAGTTTTTGACATCTTGAATCCTTGCAGAACATATGTTTAATACTACACACAGATTTCTTAATTACATGTCCAAATGTTTACTCTTTGTACGGTGGTAGCTAAGATATCTATCTAACAGCAGATAGTTTCTTGAGGCCATACCTTCTGAATTTGCTTATTTATTTAGGAAAAACGCCAATGCAGCTGTTGTTGGGATTATTTTTAGTCTTCAACATCAATCGCCTTCCTCTAGTCTAAATATTGTCATCTATCAATTGTTTTCTGCAAAATATATTTAGTTTTATATATTTTTCACTAATAATCGAATTGATTGTTTTGAATTTACGTTTGTATATGAAACTTATATTTATATTTTTGCACTGTGAGGTGGTTGAAGATTCTAAATGGCTTTAGTAATGTTTCAATGTTGCACACCATACTACTTGATTTCACTGCTTGAAGAGTCGGAGACTGTGGAATTTACTTGCGCTCGATGTTATTGCCCAATCGTCTTTCAGAGTGATAACTTGTTTTATGGGGAGATTGACATTTTCAATCAGAAAATATTTAGATTTGTTGTTATTTAACATGTACAAGTTTCGTAGAAGAAGAAGAAGCAACAAATTATACTAACGTATTGTTTGTTAAGTTGGTTGAAATTGTTTATTTACTGCTGTTTATTGCAAGTTTTGTATGTTTATTAATTTTAATAAGGTCAGATTCTTTACATTATTTACGTTATATATTCAGAGAAAAAAATTTGCTGCTGCGAAGAAGGTGTAAGGGTCGACGAACCTAACCACGTTACTGTCGTACCGTATTTTTCCCTTCTACTGTTTATATACTGAAAATGAAACTGATTTTTGTACTTTGTTCACAACTGTGAACATCTGCTAACTGAAGACAGACAGACATGAGATGAACGCACCAGTATGCTTTAAATTGTCCAATTGAAGCAGATTATTTCTCATTTGGGAAATTATTTGTAAAGCAATATTTTACTACAATCCATAGGTCTATAAATCCACTTTCCATTGATCCCAATATAAGGGACTGGCTCTGTCGGATGTGAAGAGGAGGCGACTTACTGCAAAATAATGAACTGCCATTACCTCAGTGCAATGAGCACTGGGTATCACCTTTATAGTGTGGCGAAAAGATTAAATTTTCTGCACTCTTCTTGAAATTTGGGCTATATCCGACTCTTAGACAGCGAATTTCAATACACTTATGTTTTATGTTTCCTATGCTTTAACATTCTGGATAATTAATAATGCACGTTCATTATTTTTTGGCTTTACGTCTCGTCTACGTAGAAGTCATTAGAGACGGGACAGGACTGGGAGCAAGAACGCTAAAGAATTCGGTCAAGACTTTTTAAAGAAAGCAACTAGCCATTCACCTGGAGTGAATTGGGGAAACCACGGAAAATCCATATCTGGATGTCCAAAAGTTGATTCGAACCAGCGTCGTCATTAATGCGAGGCGTGAACATTACCCCTCACCCACTACCCTCCGCAATACAGATTCAGATATTCCCGTCGCAATGAAAAAAAAAATAAGCTCTTACATCAACTCATTTTACATTTATTGATGGTAACTTGCGGAATATTTGTGCAATTAACTGAGACACTTTACAATTATGTATGAAATATTTCCTCAGTGTATACTCTGTTTGGTTGTAGGTGCATATATTTTTAGAGATAAATTACCATTCTTTTCATAATAATTAAAACAACATTATCGGTGTGGGTGAACGGTCAAATTTTGCATTAACAGCTAGTTGATATGTCTGGTCAACTTTTAGGAATTGTCTGTAGACGATGGTATCAACTTTTAGAGTCTTAAAACGCCTTACTTGTTGCACTTCTCCCGTGTTAAGTAAAATACTACTAAAATTTGAATATTCAATCACGTGAAACAGGCGAGTCTTTACAAACCGTACTTTAATTCCAGATTGTACAAGCAGAAGTACCCAGCTCTCTTGGTTCTTTTCACGTTTCATTGTCAGATGCTCGAAAGCAAGCCGCAATGTAGAAATTTAGGTTGTTCAATACAATTCTTCCACATTCTGATTAACTCATTTCTTAATATTTTATATGTAGTCGATGGCCAGATGATGTCATTCATAGAGATATTTTTATATTTCACCATGATTCTTAAGCAGTTCTCCTTCTTTACCCCTAATACGACAATTCATTTCATACTACTGGGACTAGAACTATACGATCACTCCATTCATAAATTAGATGTTGTATACTGCCTTGCGTATCATATTTCTTTCAATTTATTAAAAAAAATCTTCCACAAACATTTTTGGATACAGTGAAGTCTAAAGAGAACATGAATTCAACATGTGGTTCGTTATTGTGACCACTCACCAAATTTCAATAACGAATTTGTTTCGTTTGTAGTTGCAACCAATTCATTATGTAACCTATATGGAACGAAGCTGTTTACACAAATAACCAGATCATTTGTGTTCCATTAATCCTCAACTCCATTTGGTCTATGCTAATCCCTCCTGTATCAATCAACACGCGGATCATTGTTTATGATGAACTGCGGTCTGGATATTGTCGGAACAGCGTGATCCCACTGTGTTTTGCTCAAAGTGGACTGATTTTTCTTTAGGCTCTATCACTCACTGACGAAGTCGTTAAAGTCAGGAAAGGATTGTAATGTTAAAGTAATCAGCAATGTACTTTACTAATTTGTTTTTACAAGAACCGCCAGGCATTATTCGCTGTAATTAATAACACAGTTTACACGCCAGTGTTAAGCCTCCAGTACGTTGGGTCATGAAGGTAAAAAGGCCCAGGTTCAAAACTCGGGTCCTGCATATCGGCCGTCTACATGCGAAAGCTGGAACTATTCCCTGTTTCCGTCTCATAAACTACACATTTCACATAGGTTGCTGGAACATAGATTAAACGATTTGCATACAGATGGCAGCACCATCCTTAGAATGGGATTATCAAACCGTCATCGAAGCAGGAGTGGTGATTAACGTACTGCATCCTTCATGAAATTTCCACGACTCTAAAGAAACCACATAAGTCATAGTTAAACTTGGCTGAGTTGAAGGAGGAAAAAAAAGGATCGTTTGTAATAGCGTTGTAACATTATCACTAACCTCCCCTCACCCTATCATTTTTTATTATTATTAATATTGAATTATATAACATTTATTAGATATAACTATCCCAATTAATTGTATCAATGTTTGAAATTGATTTGTAATGGTGTTGGGTTTCTATAATTTGTGTAGTAACCGGTGTAGCATAATGTTCTTATCTAAGTTGTGAAACGCATTTTGACGCTGGGCAGCGCAGCTGAGCTGGCAATTGTTCATCTTGCCGCGTGAATTGTAGGATGGCAGGGAGTGGGGCAGTGTGTGTGTCGTGCCGCTTGGAGAAGGTTGTATCCCGCGAGCACAGGCTCTCACTATACAAGCTGAAATGGCTTGCGAAATCTATCGGAGACTTGTTTCAATATAACATAAATGTTATAAAAGTTGTGTCAAGGAACGGTATTAATTAAATTCTCTAGCATTTAGACCAGAAAAGTTTTTCATTTACAGACTATGTTGTAATACCTCTCAGTTTGTTTCTCCGAGCTAGCGGTTTGCGTGTGTTGAAAGATGAGAATTTGGGCCGTTCTCTTCTAAATAACACCCTGTAATTCCCTGACATAATGGTTACCTAACACTTGACTGACCATGGATAATTGTTATCTTACAGTATGTGAAATAACTTTTCTCGTAACTGAATATTTGGATTAAATTTCCCAAACACAGAAAGAGGATAGGATGAAATCACGGCAATAGCTAACTTAAATCACGTGTACATGAAAGTTATATTACAATTAATAATGACCCTTCAGTTTTTACTGTGCTAAGGCGCCACCACACTGTATCTCGGGATGCTCAACAGAACCAGGTTCGACTCCGTCTTGATTTCGGATTTTAGCGCTTTACTACAGTCATCAAGGAGAATGTTGGGTCGGTCCTCAATCTCCGCCTCATAAACTGCACATTTCACAAACAAAAAATATCGTATTAATACAGAACACTAGTTTGGCAGATAGATAGCAACAAAAACATCCACCAATAGGTTAAATGCACCGGACGTCACAAATCCAAAACACAGGTAGGGCACACTGGAAGCATATGCTCTGAGTCTCATGCTCCTAGGGGCCGATTTGAAGAACTAAAACAGTGTAGCAGAGTTCACTTTAGAAGTTCCTTGTGCAACTGAATCTCGAACTATGTATGACCAGACTTTGGTCAAACATTTTTTTTCTGCCAAAACAGGAAAACGAACTACGGGGGAATAAAGGTTGGTTGGTGTCGTCAAATTAGGAAGTGTTGTGGCATTTTCAGGTTTTGGAGCGCTTGGCTTCTATGCGTGTGTACAGTGAATCAGATGTTCACATCTAATACATTATTAAAAAAGTATTAAACTGAGTGGTCGGCTTGGAATAGTATTACTTTAAAACTTATAAGATAGTAGTTATTAGTGGAGGGGGTATGTGATGAGGTGAGTGGTGCGAAGAGAGATATGCGAAAGTGATAGAAAAGAACAACATGGAATAACTGATAGGAGGATCAGGTTAGCCTTAGAAATTAATAAGAGGAACCCTGTATGGCTGTTCTACAACGAAGCAGCGTCTGTGTTTATCAAGGTTACATGACTGAGTATAAATCTTGGCACACACAACAAAGCTGTATGGCTGTTCTGCAACCAAACAGCGTCTGTGTTTAACAAGATTACTTCACTTAATGATGTAATACAAATCCTCTTTTCCTATTTCGGTTTGGCTCTAACCTCAACACTTGAAGAGTTTTGAATCAATAAACACTAACGCAATACATTTTTTTTTTATGTGTGCTAGTAATGGCCATTTGCATCTAGACAGGACCCATTACTAGCCATTTTAACGAATTTCAGGCCGTCGAACAGTGTCGTGAAGACTACAGAATTACTTCCATAGTGAAGATATCACACACGGTATACCGCTGCTACATTATCACACTTTTAATCGCAGAATTTCTGCTACTATTCCTTATCTCTTCAGATACTTGGTACGTCGACAAAAAAAATTAATATTATTAAAAAAGTGAACTGACTACAACAAATGTTTTTCCAGGTAGCTTAATGCCATTTAATGTTGTTATAGTTATTAAATTTCAGATACTGTTGTTTCAATTCATTTTAAGTAATCAAATTTTGTTGCTTATCGAATAATGATTGACTTTTAATTTAGTTCTAAAAAGAAAAATGTTTTGGTTAATTCGAAAGTCTTTGTAAGTAAAGATAGTCACTCTATGTAGTAAATATATGCACTAAAGCTGGAAAAGTGTACAATTCAGCTAAATTTCTATGGAACTAAGTGTTAAAATGAATCCGATTTCTGCAAAGACATTTATCAGTCGTTTTTAAAGCAATAACTTAGAAGGGAAATTCGACCATTCGTCTTTGAATAGATAAATATTAATCATATATCAGTATTTTTTTCTAGTTAATGGCAGACTTATCACCGTAGCTAAACGCATTTATCAACAGAAATAAGCATATACAGTGAAAACGATGGCAAGACAGACATAGATTCAATACTGTATTGTATGTCACTGCAGCTCATTGCTTTGTTTCATGATGAACTTACATGACATAATATCGCACATGTTTAGTCTATACATTTGGTCTTTTTAGCTTTATTTGATATCTTCTTGATCATAAATATGTCAGAAAAGCCATGCTATTTTTATGATATCCGTTCATCCACACTTCAAACAAAGTGACAGAGATGGGCAACAAAACAAAAAATCTCTTTCACTTGCAGGAGCAGGTATTTCAATTTCATTTTATTCGCCGTTCTCTTAATTTAATGCCGTTATTCCTTAAATAATCGTCAACACGAACTTTGTGCCCCCTATTGGTACCTTTGGCGAATGCTGAAAGCACGATTGGTATCAAAGAATTTCAGAAACGCAAATAAGAATCTAATAACTGAAGCTCTGTTGTAACATATAAAACTGCTGCACGGAATTTCCAGAACGCTTTGAAGCTGAAGTGTCCACTTTTCTTTTCACGTGTCCTAAGACCCGCAGAGGAGTGCAGAAATTGATGATGAGGGTGCGATGAATATCTTCGAAAAGATTTCTCACTGCACGGAAGACTGCGAGTCAAATGGTGGGCGCGACAGGCAGACAAAGAAGAGCGCGCTGCAATTGAGGTCGCTGTAGAGGACAATAGACCACCTGCTGTGGACAACAGGGGGCGTGGTGGCGGCGGCTGCAGACACGCTCTTTTGTGGGGCTGCACGAAACACCAGGATGTGCCAGCCCCATTCAGCGCCTGTCACCAACCTGATACAAACTTATGAATATAGTTATGAATTCTTTTAAACTACATAAAAAATAACATTATTTCATTATACTTCAATGTTCTCTGCATATTAAATGATTATAAATTACTTCAATTCAAACGATTTTATCAGAGCATTATCAGAGCATTAAAAATATTTTCATAGCTGAACAAACAGAAGGGAAATATTTTTTTCTCTAACGCGTCGTTGGCAACTCCGTTACTAACATCTAAAAAAAAAACTCCCTTAAAAGCCTATTTCTGTAAAACTACTATACGTCGATAAATTAAAAGCTTTTTATTATGCTCATGGCTTTACGCTTCGTCAGCATCTAAGACATTAGAGACCGGTAAAGGCTGGGGAACCATCCCAGCATTCTCTTGGAGTTATTTGGGGAACTCAAACCTGATGGCCGAACGCTAATTCGAACTCGCGCCTTCCAGAATTTGAGGCAAGTGCTGTCGCTCACCCAGCACGCTCGGTATATGGTTTTGCCAAACTTCAAGTTACCACGGAGCGTGGTAGGTGAGCGGTTAACGTTCTGGCCTCACATTCGGGAGGACGCAGGTTCGAATCTCGGTCCGGGCATCCCGATTTGGGTTTTACATGGTTTCCCCAAATCACTCCAGGTGAATGCCAGGATCCCCTTCAAAAAGGCCATGGGCGAATACCTTCCCGTTCTTTGTCTCCAGTCCTTTCCCGTCTCTAACGACCTCGACGTCGACGAGGCGTAAAGCCATAAGTAAAAAAAAGTGCAAGATACCACGTTGATTTTGTAAGAGATGGTCAGGGGATTGATGTCGAAAATGAAATATTTAATGAGGAGACTCAATGCTACCAAAATAACCCGCACGTATGGGCGTAAAAGTTGATCGAAAACAAGCTGAGGCAGTATGTCGACAAAACACGATATTTGAGTTATCAATGCCTCTTTCCCCGATGCCACTGGTAGACGATGGACGTCTTTAAACACCATGTGGTACACATGTTTCGTTACCACTTCCCTGATTTGGTCGTTGACACTGGCGGGAATCTTTAGGAGTCTCGTATTTTCTAGACGTTTTTCGACGTTTCTTCCGCTTCCGGGAAATTTCTGGATTGTACGTGCCTTCCTGCCAGTAATAAAGGGCCAATCTTGGAAGACATCACATATTTCATAAAAAAAATACCACCAGTAGTCATTTGACAATAGCGATAGAGATTTTAATCGCCAAAACTTTCGGCTAGTTATCCGAGAAAGCTTTATTAAATTACAACGCCGAGAGCCGAGGAGAAGTACATTTTTAAATTTAATTATATCCCATTGTATTCAAGAATAGTAGGTTTTAGTGGCGCTGAAAATCTCTAATCATTTACTTAATTCCGTATTAATATCTAACCAAATAGTCTTCTATTTTATGAATTATCTGTCTACTTTTTGGAAGCATCATATATAATATTTCTATAAGGTGTTTTTCTTTTATCACAAGCCATTATCTCCCTTCGTACCTAACCAAATTCTATGAATGAGCCATCACTTTAAAGCTTATAGTCTCAACTTTGATCAAATCATATTTTAAGAAATAATTTTTTTTCGGAATTTTACCCTTATAGGGCAAAAACATATATTTTTTAAAAACGTATTTTTTCCCGTAAAACATTTACCTTCCTTGATAAGTAACTAAAACTGATAAATGAGGTATAATTTTAAAGACTAGAATTTTCGCTTTGGTCACATTATATTTGAAGAAATTTTTTTTTTCGAAATTCAACCCCTAAAAGTAAGATAATTTTTAATATTTCTAAAACGCTTTTTTCTGTCACGAACCATTTATCTCCCCTGATACCGAACCATCATTTTCAAGATTAAAGTCTCCAATTCAGTCACATCATATTTTAAGAGAGAACTTTTTCCAAATTCAACCCTTAAAGTTCAAAATATTAGCAATTCTAAAACGTGTTTTATTTCATTATTATCTTCTCTTACCTTGCTTGATTACTAACCAAAATCATTTTAAAGATTAAGGAGTCCGCTGTGGTCCCATCATAATTTATGAAAGGATTTATTTTTAATTTGACCCTTAAAGGCCAAAAGTATCAATATTTCTACGATGTCTTTTTTAATTACGAGCCATTTACCTCCTTCAATACCTAGCCGAAATCGATAAATTACTATAATTTTAACGATTAATGTCTCCCATTGGGTAAAATCAAGAATTAAGAAAGAAATCTTTCGAAATTAGATTATTAAAGGACAAAAGTAACAACTATGACGGTCGCGCGTATGAGAAAGTTCCGAGGGTATTCCCCAGATAGCAGCAGCGTGAATCACAGAGATATCAATAAACTGTGCGTTTTTTATACAGTAAGCAGCGTTTTGAATATTTTTTTCTGTCACGGAAACATTTCTGTTTTGCTATGCAATTCCAATGTAAGCATTTTATTCGTGAAACTTTACAACACGCTTTGATCCCAGCAACACATATCACAAAGATATGTGGATATGTTGCATGTATTTTGTTCAGGTTAGTTGCATTCTGTTAAGGTCAGTAAAAGTTTGTCATACGTTTTACATTTTCCTAATTGCTTGTTGTAAGTATTTTCGAACGTACCTATTACACTAAACAAATAAAGAATTGCTATAAACGTGGCAGTTCTACTTTTATTATATTAAAAGCCGCCAACCTCGTATATTATTCGCGAAATTTTTGCGCGGATCATACAGCTAATTACAAATAATATTAATTTATACAATCTCAAACGTTAATAATTGACAGCGTTACAACGTTATATTGGATGTACCTCCATTATAATAACCAATAGAATTTAATACCACATTCGTCTGTGGACTTAACTCGCTTATGAGCACAGCATGTTTACGGAAATTTGTAAAGTATATGGCTTCTGTAAGGCTAACACATTACCAATATTTCACAACTTCAAATATTACAATGTTGTACTATCTTGTTTCGGCTTAATAGATGCCAAATGTAATATGTATCCATTCAAAACATAAACGAAACACATTACCACGTAATAATGATGAACTACTATAGTAGCAATATTAACATCTCCAGAAATATCTCATATTGAAAATGATTCACAGAAACACATACTTAAGAATACATTGTAAAATTGACTATAAATCTGTGTTATTGACTTTAATTCTGTATTAAATGAACTCACTGTAAGCGGTAAGCAGGTTAAGAGAGATGAATAGTTGACCGAAGGGACCTCGGTTCGAATATCGGTCTCAACTATAATGTTTACGAGCCTTAAAATTGTCCTTTACCACTGGCTTTTATAATGTGATGCAAGTCAGGACGCCCTGTAGTTTGGAATCCGTCCCTTTGATTCGCTAAGATCACCGGGTTGGACTAGGCGACTACAAGAGAGGCAGATCGCTCTGGCGATTAGTAATTCTGTCATCAGGTCATTAATGACACACTAAATTATTTTTTAACTGTCTTTTGTTATAAAAGCCGTTAATACTTGCTGTAATGCTCCATTTCCAGCAGAAAAATTTCATTTTGACAGCGTCGGTGTTTATGGTCAAAGACACAGCTCACTCTCGTGTCGTTTCCTTAAATGCCCGCAACCAGCTGCACACAGTCCTGTTGCCTCACCCCCGCGACAGGGGCGCCAACTGCGGGAACAAAACGCCGCCAGCCGTTCTTTTCATTCCGAGCCGGAAATAGAACGAATAAAACTCCGATATCTAAATTTCCCGTTGTTATTTCATGTGCGCATACACGTCACAAGCAGCGGCAGGGTTCTCCTTTCTTATTGCGCGAAACTTCCGCGGAGCTTCCCTGCATACGGCAGGCGGCTCTCAAATTTTCTGCGGCAGCTGAACACCAATCGCGAAACAAGAAAGGGAGGGGGAATCGGAACCATTCACAGAACAAAGGCGGAATGGAGAGACACGGCGCACGCAATGTAGCTGGGGTGTTTGTAACACAAAGAAAAGATGCTCCCGCATTGGGTACCTTTCAATTTGTCAAATCCCTGGCACAAACACGACACAAAATATGTACATTTCTAAAAGATTACATGGAAATCAGTTCAAATGAATGCAAATTTGGGAAGAAAGCAACAAAAACATTTTACTAGAAATGCTTATGGAAGATTTGATCGGTAATTTGAAATCATTTAGTAAACGTTAATAGTAGTTATAGACAGGGCCGGCGCTACGAGTCTCGGGCCCCGGGTAAGTTATATTAGACCCTCTCCCCTCCCCCCCTTCCATATTTTTATTTTACACTTTGTTTTTTTTTTTTAAATAAATCAGAAAATTTTAATACAAAAATGTTTAAAATTATTGGTGCAGATTTTAAAATTTGTGTATGATTTCTGTTCATTTAGGCACCCAGGCCGGCGGGCCCGGGCCCCGAGTACTTTTGCCCTACTTAACCCCCCCTTAGCGCCGGCCCTGGTTATAAACACACAAAATTTAAGCAGTTCAGGTGTTATTCCATGTCAAGGACATCTGAGTTGCCGGCCCTGGCAGTGTAGTGGCTAGCGCGCTGGCTTCGCATTGCAAGGGCCGCCGGTTCGAGTCCGGCCTCGGGCATGGGTGGTTTTAATTAAGTGTTGTGTTCGTCTTGTGCTGTACTCACTGTAGTGTCCACAATATCATGATTAGAGCCTGATACAATACTCTGTACAAAAACAAATTGGAGCTGGCTAAATGGTCGCAATGACCGAAGGCCATTATTAAAAAAAAAAAATGGACATCTGAGTTCTAAAAACATGTTAAATTGGATTCAACGTCTGTTTTGAGTAAAGATTACGTGTAAGTTAATAAAACTGCAATGATTTTTTTTTGGTCTTTTACTTACATAGTAAGACATGTTTGTCGATTATCAGTATAAGAATTATATTCAAAATAGTATCAGAAACACCATTACAGCGTTTAGTAACCAGAATCTGACACAATTTTGTCAGGAGATTAATAAGTAACATTTCCGCATAATATTAATTTCGTCTCAACGTAACCAGTTTAAGAAGAAACTGGTACGCGTTACGCTGGATATTAATGCCACAACACTGCTGAGACAGTCCGAAAGGACACATACATCCGGTAGTACAATACGAAACACTGTTGAGGACTGATCAGTGATTCACTTGATTCTGACGGCCGAATACCTTCCCACTATCTATATACCAACAGCTGATCATGGTAGTGGCTAACACATTGCATCTCCTCAGTATAATGCATTTTATTTTTCACATGCGATGGGAAGCATTCTTACCTTTTCCAACAATCAGTTTGTATTTACAGAGAATGTCGTTATATCTATCAGAATATCGTGTTTTGTCGGAAAGAGGGGAGAAACGAGTAAGAAGATCTCTGTGATTGCTGTACCATGGAAGTTGTGTCACACCCTTTCATAAACAGTAGCTCTGTATTCCATTCGACATGCCGCGCGTGGTGGGTGAACGTTACGCTCTGGCTTCGTATTTGTCCAGGCATCCAGATTTGAGTTTCCCACGGTTTTCCCAAAAGCCAGGATGCTTCTTTCAAAAGGCCATGGTTGAATTCATTCCAGTTGCTTGTACCCAATACCATCACGCCCCTAATGACCTTGACGTCAATGAGGTGTAAAGCCTTAAGTAAAAAAAAAAAAAAAAAAAAAAAAAAAAAACATTCGCCCTATACCTAGCCAACAAGGAACATTCAACCCTTCTTCACTACGCGGTATATTCAGGTTCTTTTCATTCTTGTCCTTTCACTAGATACTACTAGTTTTAAGCATCGGCATATTTTTCGTTGAAGTTGGATAGCAATAAGTGGAAGAGAACCATGAACTTAGTGATAAAATGCTGCAATAAACACAGCACGATACCACAACTTGCCGCTTCTATTTGATGCCACCATGAAAAAAAAAAAAAAAAAAAAAAAAAAAAAAAAAAAAAAAAAAAAAAAAAAATCGAAAAGTATTTATTTGTATTTAGTAAGGAAAGTTGTAATGGCATGAAATTAGTCATCGTATTTGTAACACTTCGTATAAATTTCACTCCAATCGTACATCGATGTTCTGGCGTCGCAAGTTTCATGACACCAGTTTCCGGTCATCGTAAATTAATTATTTTAGATCACTGAAATGACATTCCCATTGAGGTAAGTAAACGCATCAGTCATACATTCCAAATAATATGCTGAACTACAGAAATCAAGTCCTAAGAGTGCACAGTAATAGAATGACAAACCTCTTACGGAAAATAATCTATACATGATTATGACTGTATCGGCAGTTACAATAACGCGGTTTGTTTCAGCGACTGATTAAAGAATGACTCCTCGTCCTTTGGCAGCGACGGGTCAGTAATGTTGGTGCGATACTAGAGAAGCAATGATTTTAGTTTCTAAACGAGATGACCAAAGGATTTTTGATAGACCACAGACGCCTTCAACATATATCCAATACTGAAATAGATCAATTAAGCGTTACTGTAAATGTAACAATTAATTTTGTTCAGTTGTTGACGCTATTAAAATTATAGCTATGCGCAACTGGAATATACTGGTTCAATAGACGTTATATGTTTCAGATGCTGAGTATTATCGATGGTTCTAAGGAATTTTGCATATTACTGAATCAAAAAATAATTGTGACTTGCCGAGATCATAAAAAATACATTAAATAAATAATAAAAAAAAAAAACAGTCAATAAAGGAGTCGGAAATCCCTTCACTGCTATGAAACCCAATCTAGCCATCACCCTCCACCACTGAAATTACCGTCCCCTGCACTGTAAGCTTCTTAGGGAAGTTTTTAATTTATTCGGATTAGTGAGACGGCCACTGGGTGCTAAAATAGCATCACAGTCACAGGTCCCTGAGTTAGATCGCATAACAGAGTTAAGGGAAGATTACATTTTAAGCTGCAGCAATAAATGGAGGCTTAGAGTTGCCATTAATTGCTGCTCTACACTCCGGTGAAACTTGGGAAGGGCGCTACGAGATTTGCGTAAAATGCAACAATGACGATTATGAAAACTATTGCTGCAGTTTATTACTCATAAAATTCTTTATAACGGCTTGGAAATAAACTACAGTATTTAAAGCGTAAATGTAAATTTTTAATTTCCCGCAAGCTGGAATTGTGAATGTGAGTTCGGTGATTCGTATATTAAAACGCAACACGTTTTTTAATGAAATTTCTCTCCTCAAGCTACACCAGCAGCAGAAAAACAATTTGAAACGTTTATATTACTGCATCTCATCAAACTAAACTTATTTTTTTGTGTACATATCCATTTATCTAAAACTTTTTTTTTGTTTTTTGTTTTGTTTTGTTTGTAACACCACATTAGTACATTTCACTACTTTAATCAAAAACTCGTTTCTGTATAAGGTGGTGAGTTTTAACTATAGTTACGAAATGTTTTAAACCGCGCATAGCGGGTGCGTGATAACGCTCCGGCGTCTCATTCGGGATTTACCGAGCGGGGCGGTGTAACGGTTAGCTTTCTCGCCTCGCATTCGGGAGGACGGCGGTTCGAATCCCCGTCCGGGCATCCAGATTTGGGCTTTCCGTGGTTTCCCCAAATCACTCCAGGCAAATGCCGGGATGCTTCCTTCAAAAGGCCATGGCCGAATTCCTTCCCATTCCTTGCCTCCATTCATGCCCCCCATCCTTTCCCGTCTCTAAAAGACCTCGATGTTAAAAAGAGACGTAAAGCAGTTAAAAAAAATCATTCGGGATTACGAGGATTCGAATCCTCGTCCGGCCTTCCATTTGGAGTTTTCATGGTTTCCCCAAACCACTTAAGGTTAATGTTGGGATAGTTCTATCAGAATACCATGGAAGAATTCCATCCCAATTCTTGCCCTCAGTGCTTTTACGCATCTAATGTCCTAGCCTAGGCGTAAAACCATAAGCAAAAAGGAAAAAAAAATAATGATAAAAAAAATAAAAGTAAAATAAAAAAATATTAAACTATCATGTGAATTGCTGTTTTGCATATGAGCCGTTGGATATGCATAATATCGATGAGAAACCTACCTGGAAACTGTAGGTCACTTACGTCAAATTCCTCCTCGTATAAAACAATCCCGCATACGTAACAGAGACGTATGGTATGTATAATGGTGGGACATACGTTTTTTCTACGTAAAGATTCTGCATGCGGCAGAGGAAAGGGAGAAAGCATTTAGAAGGAACTGGACCATTATTTTTATCCATCCTGGCATTCGCTTTGAGTAGTTTCTGGTAACCATGGAAAACTGCTATCTGCATCGACGCACTGGTGACCGAAGTGGAGTCCTCCAGAATGCCAATTTAGCTGTTGCCTACAACATTATATATGCTTCACTCAATAGCTATGTTAATAATTTTATATTTACACGGACTTGCTTCTTTAAGAGCGTGGCTGATTAAAATAAAGGATCTCAGGCCATGGAAATTAAAGTTCAGAGAAATGAACAAGTTGACAAAGAGCAGTGGTGATATAGGAATTTTCCGAGTCGGGGCAAAAACTGTGAGACTGCCGCCGCTTCCAACAATAGTTTATCACCATTCCGAGTTTCGTTACCCTGATTGTCACCTATTGTTGTAAACATATTGTCGCCGGCAGTGGGCAGTAGAGGAACTAAAAAAGGTTATCCGTACATAAATTTGCGCCCTTCAAACCTGATTTTGCTGCTCCCCTGACGTTACCATCCGGGCCAAGTGCCCCGGTTTAGGAAGCAGTACACGATATAAAAATAAATACATGGCTTCTAAAAAAAATGTAAAAAAATGTTAAAAAAATTTAATTTAAAGAATGTATACTTGTATACAGGAAGAGAGCTACGAAGTAAGTCCAATTCTAAATTGGAATGGGAGAGTGAGACAAAGACCAAAGGACATATGGCTCAAGGCAAAAAGAATGAACTGCACAGCAGTGTAATAGGATGAATAGTGGGGATGGAGTAGACATTTCCGTACAGATTCATCTCGTGGCTAGTAACTGTACAAGATGTAGAAAACTATATCCAGGTTGTTAAATACCTTAATGGAGATACTCCACCCTTAACGATAACATGTCTTCTTTTGATATTCCACTCATTTGCTCACGTAACGTCATGGAATTTGCACATGACGTTACGAGATGTGCAAAAATAATTAATGTAATCAACACAATATTTTCTATATATTACTCTTCAACCCACCTGTAGTAAACGGTATAGAGGAATAAAAGTAGAGTTTTGTAGAATGATTCAGTATTACATTGCATATCCTTACTGTAGCCAGGGTTCTTCTACCAGAATGAAAATGACAATTCTTACAAAAAATCATTTGCGTGTAGATGCAAGGTTACTTTCACCCGCAAATTAAAGCGTTGAGTGGTATGACCTCTTTATGTTGTGAGCCCAGACAGAGTTCATTTTACTGGAAGAAAATAAAATTAACTACCACGCCTAATTCAACAACGGTTCGGTAAACCTTATCACGAGGCAGCATCTCTGATACACCCTGTATGCGTTAACCGTTAATGTTTCGTTGAACGTGTAACAAGTTAGCTTATTTGTGTGCAATGTATAATCATGGGGAACGAAAATGATATTTTTCTAAAGTTCACGTGGATGACTACGTGGGAACCATCAAAAAACCGTAAGGATAACGATACTTAGTAATTTTAATTTAATCTAATTTAATTGCAATGGAGCAGAGGCTCCGGTCGCAATTTCCCTATACCCCCATCTTCCCCCTATCCTGCACCCACCTACATTTGCTCTCTACAAATTTTATCTTTAAATTCTTTCAACGTTTTCGGTAAATTATTCATCATTTCTCTTGGTAACTCATTCCAATCCCCGACACCCTTACCTAAAAAATAGAATCTTCCCACACCCTTGTGCCTGAAATCGAGTGTCAGCTTGTGGTCATGGTCATCTTTTCCCTTCGACGCACTACTTTTCATACCAACTCCAATATCTTTCCATGCCTCATCGCCAGTATACGCTCTGTACACTCCCATGACCTACCTCATCCTCCTCCTGTCTTGCAATGAATCCCATTCCAGCTCCTTTATCATATCCGTCACTGATTGCATTCTGCGATAATTTCCAGAAACAAATCTAGCAGCCCTTTTTTGCACCCTCTCCAGCTCCTGTATTTGATACGTAAAATGAGGGTCCCATACTACACTACCATATTCGAGCAATGGTCTGACCAAAGTTTTGTAACCCAATTCCTTGACTTCTCTCGTACATCCCCTCATCACTCTCTCCAACAAGTGCAGAACTTTGACACCTTTTCCTACCACCTGTCCTATGTGTCCTGCCTCAAGATATTTACATTTCAAGTCTTCAGCAAGCAATTCTTTCCCCACCTTATATTCATAATTAACATTTTGTTTTTTATTTGTGTATCTAATAAACTGACTCTTCTTTGCATTTATCTTCATCCCATGTTTTCCAACCCAACTAGATATCCTGTCCAGATCATCCTGCAACTGTTTACAATCGTCTGTTCTTTTATATAGCATTATGTCATCTGCAAACAATCTAATTAAAGATAGTAAACAATCAACACAATTATTCACTAGAATAATTAATAGCAATGGTCCCAATACGCTACCCTGCTGCACAACCCGTTTTTGACGCAGCGGGGTCAGATGTTTGAACCTCGGACCCCGTGTTCGTTAGAGCGGCTCTTTAATGTGTTTAACGAAAAATGACTGGTTTACTACGACAAAATAAATAAAAATAAGTTTGAAAGAATTAACAGCTAGAAAATCAAATGCTTTCAAACATCGTTTATTACGGGAAAGAATTACTTTTATAACCTGTATAAGAGAATTTTTAGCACTCATTTCATTTACTTTCGACCATCTTTTCTTATTTAATCTGAGTTAGCTTCAACATTGATGACTAGCACATGTCTGTCTGTCACACACCGAAAAAGGGGAAACGGCAGATGACTATGAAGAATTATGTACCCACATTTTTTTTAAATGTATAAATTATGCGACGTATTTTACAAAAAATTTGAGATGCATGGAAATATGGAATTACATGTGCATAAAAATGCGTAGAAAAGATCGCTTTTAACACTTCCCTATCTGATTATAGAAAATGAAGGGAGGGGGGGGGGGGGAAAGAGAGGGGTGTGGTTCCCATCCATCTAAGAGTAGCTGTATTAGAGTCCTTCTTTTCGTATATTTATATGTACGAGGATTCTACAATAGTAGTTAGCTCGATACTGCTTTTATTTCGTTCTATACCAACCCCTGTAAGGGAGCGCCCATAAAATACATAGCTCGGTCTACTGGAGGGAGGGGTTGGCTGGAAAGCTACACTGGGCCACGTGGAGGTGAGGGGGGGGGGGGAGGGGTTCTGAACCAGGCCACGTAGGTTTTAATTTGTATTATCTGTCACTATTAAACTGTGGTATATAACACTCAACAGCAGGTAAATATTTATTTCCGTCATTTGATTAACTCCGTACGTAATTTACGACAGTCTGACAGGAGAAAACAATAGAAAATGTCTTCTGGAATTAATAAAGAGAAAGGTTAAATGCTGCACAAGGGGGGGGGGGGGGGGAGTGGAGACAAAAACCACATCGGGCTACGTGAAGGGAGGTGGATTTCGCAACGGGCCAAAATGGAGCTACATGGTTTATGGACTCTCCCTAATGAATATATATGTCTTTTAGGAAAACTGGAGTTATTATCAAAAAATAAATAGTCAACTACAATTTTTACCCGGAAGTTCCAAAGAAAGAGATTTACTTAACGGTTCAGCAACAGTACCAGGAATAATTCTCTCCCGTGAATTGTGCCCTAGCTGTATTATTGGCGACTGACTCTTTTTAAGTATGCAGCTCGATGCTTTGTTTGATGCCTCAGGCCCGTGAGTTTTCTGCGTGCGTTGTGAGTACGCCCGCAAAACCACAGCACCGCACCGCCATTGTCGTGGGCGTGACATGGGCAGCTTTATGGGGCTTTGTTTCCCTGCGGATTAGAACATGGCGGTTGGCTGTAGTGGGGCCGCGGGCCTACCAATAAATAAATCAAGGAGCAGCCGACCGACCGCAGGAGATAGCGACCGAAGCCTAGGGTTACACGACACAACGATATTCTGAATGTTTGGGTTCCGGCGTAGCAGGTATTTCGAAATAACATGTGTGGGCTTAAAAAAGGATTACTTTACTACATCAATTTCTAGAAACGGTTGAGAAAAAACATTTTTTTTCTAAAGTCCTTGCTCCTGTTTGACATCTAAATATGGGAGATGAATTCAGTCATGGGCTTTGAAGGAACCAGGCCGCCATTCGCCTGAAGTAAATATGAAAAATAATTGATAGTCGATATCTGGATGGCTGGAAAAGACTTGAACCCGTGTCTCCAGAATGCCAGGCCCGAGCGTTACCGCTCACCCACCGGCCTCAATGTTAGAAGGAGCGAGGTTGATGTCTATTTCCGTTGCAGAAATTACCAGCAATTAATTTCACCTAGTTGCATCTTGTAAAAAAATCATTTAGAAACTATTAAACATTCAGTGAGCACACTGTTGGACATAATAATACAGTTGAAAGGATAAAACGGAAAACAAATTGCAAAAACCATATAATTCTGCACACTACTACTTTTGCACATACTCCCATCAGAAATTGTCCATAATATTATTATTTTCAAGTAATTCAAAATCTACTTCGAAAGCAAAGTTGTAAAATACTTGATTTTCCGTTCCCCTATAAATTTTCTACTATACCATTCAATGACACTTCTTTGAATTTTATACCAGATTTGAGAGAAGCAATCAAAATAATTTTACCATTTATTTTTCGTATTTTAAAAAAATTAATCTGAGAATATGAAATAGAATAATATGTAAATTAAAACTAATTTCAACTGCACTTCATATTGTTTCCATAATGAAATGTAGCTGGCAAAAGGTAGATGCCGCTGAAGATTATCTGAAAAATGGAGTGAAAAGCGTACGGGGAAAGGGGGAAGAAGAAGAAAAGAAAATATAGAAGAAAAAAAAAATCAATTGAATTGGCGTATGATTAATTTTTATAAAAATTGATTTACCTGCAATTGAGGAAATGGCCCCTACATCCAGCTGATAATTGACACTGCTTTGACGTAATTACAGAGTATTTAGGGCAATGTTTATTTTGTCTCGTTATTTTGTGCAGTCTTTGGTAAAATGTTCAATAAATAAATTACTTACATCATTTAAGACTCGTGTTAAAGGTAGTACATCATTATCACTGTTGTAAGCACATTTAGCGTAAATATAGCAGATGGTTCTACCTAGCCTTTTTCAGCTGATCCGGTTTAATATACGTATAGTTAGGACAACTCGCTGATAAATATAGATTTTTTTTTTTTTTTTTTTGAATGTGTGATTAATGAGGTCAGGAATGGTAACCGTCCCGGCAATTATCTAGATCATTATCAGTAAGCACCACCAGGATGGCTGGTACCTCTGGTCAGAGATTTAACACTGGGCCCGTTGCAACTCTTTACCGAGCGTGGCGGTGTAACGGATAGCGTTCTCGCCTCGCATTCGGGAGGACGGCGGTTCGATCCCCGTCCGGGCATCCAGATTTTGGTTTTCCATGGTTTCCCAAATCACTCCAGGCAAATGCCGGGATGCTTCCTCAAAAGGCCATGGCCGAATTCCTTCCCATTCCTTGGCCCATCCTTGCCCCCCATCCTTTCCCGTCTCTAAAGACCTCGATGTTGAGAGACGTAAATACAATAAAAAAAAAATAAAAAAAAAAAAAAAAGCAACTCTTTAGTTGTAATAATTCCTTTGTTACTGGAGATTCTTAGATAAATTTTACTGTCAAAATGATAATTACTGAATATTAATTTTGAATATGATTATGGAAGGTAGGATAAATTTCCATTTTTACATCTAATACCGTAGAAAAATAAGTAACATTTATCCACAATTTAAACAAAACTTAAACATGTGCACGTAATAAAAAAAATGCGCACGATTAATCATGATTGAACATTACAATACAGACGACATGTAGACGTACATAAAGTAAAACACGAAAACAAAATTAAAACTTGAAAAATTAAAAAAATACTGGCATGAGATATTGTTTGCAAAACATATGGTTCAGACACAGTTTTAGTACATCTACTCGGCTAGCTCAGAGACAAATAAAGTTCCCAAATCTCTCTGGAGGATGTTTCGGATCGTATCTTGAGAAACAATGCGGTAGAACTCTTTGTGTTAAATTTAACGTGATGTCTGCACCTAAAAAGGCTGCATGTATCACTGCACTGACGGTGTACTGACAGTCTGTAATGATACCGTAGAATCACCGAACTATCGATATTGCCACGACGAGAATAGAGTCGCTGAAAAAATGGTGGGAGTCAACACGTGGATTAAGTACATGGAGACTGTGACAAAGCGAAGGTAAGGAAGTGCCCGATCTGTAGCGAAAGTACTTTGAAATGATTATGCCGGGACTGTGAATGCGGGGGGAATGAATTTTGAGAGTGTATAAACGATTTACGTGTGTAAACAAGTGACTAAGTGGGCCTACAGCGATATTGACTGCGCGTGCTTAAAGAGTTCTTCCTAATACTGAACTGTGTATCTTTAATGAAGAAGACAGATCACTTAACCTTAAACACTAACTGCTGGTTTATTTCGGCAAACGGTGTATTAAATCACTAACTTCAGTAATAATAAAAGAGTGCACTTTGAGTGCTCCTGCTAGCTGTTGTTTTGTGATGCTATGCTAGTAACCTTTCTAGTAAACCAAGTTGGTTGAAAATACTTTCTGTATGCTGTTACGACTTATTTACGTATTTATATGGCCCGTGTACAGTGACAAATAAAAAGGGAACCAAAGCTTCGAGTATTATTAGAGTCCGCAGAAGACTGAATACAAATCGACCACCAATAAATACACAACAAATTAATTAAAGTCGTTACAAGCCGTTACTAAACAACTGCCACAATTCACTTGGTGTGACCACATTCAAAGCGACTGTACATAAAATGGTACACTAAAAAAATGACTCCAAAACTGGAGTCGTTGCACAGTCGAGTCCAGTTAACGCATCTCGTCCATGCGTCTCTTCCACACTTTCGAGGTCCTTGGCAGAAATGTTCTAGAGCAGGGGTGTCCAACCCAAATGATCTTGCACGCCACTTTGAAAGTGGAACATAACTCCGCGGGCCGCATATAAAATTATATATCCCCAACTAGAGACATTTTTCTGGAGCGAGAAATTGAAACGCGAGTTATTGTTGTGTTTACTATTATTCTTACATGTAAACATAGATAATACAATAATAATTATACTAAACGCACATTGTAAAGAAATATATAACACTAAAGATGAAATATGAAAAATATTTTGTATAAGTGTGATGAATCCGCGGCCCGGAAAAAATGTTCAAGGCGGGCCGCATCCGTGGGCCGCGGGTTGGCCGCCCAGTTCTAGAGCCAATCGGATTTCTTCTGGCCCCTACCGACGTTGCCGGTCGTTGGGTTGTGAAACAAGAGTAGCGTCTTAAACACTTCTGCACATAGACGACAGGACCTGTATGTTTCTCAAATTCACCCACATTGTCTCATGTTGGCTCGACCTTGACAAGCAGGTAGTGGTAGTCCATAACATTACACAATCCAGGTTGCCTGCAGGAACTGAGTCTTATTTTCTTAATATCTTATTTTCACTCTGCAACTCTTTCAGATTGTAAACATAGCTAATAAATATCGTGGTTTAAAAAATCTGTACATATGTTTAAAGGCGAGATATGTTTTATATAGATAGAAAGATAGTAATGATGGTGTGTTACTAAAAACTGTTGACTACTGGATTCGTGTGCTGGGTGTGCAACTCGAGTTTACGCACATCTTCTGTTTGATGGCACTTTTATCTTCGTGGTTAGATTAATGTTAAACCATATTGGAGAGCAGTATTTTGTGGCTAAATAGGAGGGTAGGAGGGTGCTGATGCAGTGGACCATTCGACTTGAAAAATTGCTTCCCAGGAAGTTAACAATAATTTGTGAATAATATCGTTTCAGGTTTAACTGGAGCTAAAACAATGTAAAGGAGCGGCTTGTCTGTCAAGGATGTGACTACAGTCAATAAAGAGCATTCCTCTAAGCTGCAGTGTTGTACAAATTGACCACTGAACTTGACTTTCGGTCTGAGCGTCCAATCACTGAGCGTGGTGGTGTAACGGTTAGCGTTCTCGCCTCGCATTCGGGAGGACGGCAGCTCGAATCCCCGTCCGGGCATCCAGATTTGGGTTTTCCATGGTTTCCCAAATCATTCCAGGCAAATGCCGGGATGCTTCCTTCAAAAGGCCATGGCCGAATTCCTTCCAATTCCTTGCCGCCGATCCTTTCCTGTCTCTAAGGACCTCGCTGTTAAGAGACGTTAAGCAGTTTTTTAAAAAAAATATGTCAATTATGTCTTCCAGTAAATGTGAGGTATAAACAGAACAGTTGCAGCTTAACATCATGAACTGAAATAAAAATCTTTATAAAAAATCGTTGCTAGTAAAATTGTGCTTAATATTGCTCAAAGAGTTTTGTTTGATGTAAATGGATTCAGATTGCGCATATGGCTTTCAGGTATAAGAGTACAGCAGTTATTTCTTAAGACTGTTTTGTCAGATACCTGCATACATTCCTTCGAAAGCAGTATTAAGAGCGTTAAGATTCGTGGTGCGATCAACAAGTATGGGCTATCTCGGGTGTGGTTTGACTTGCGAGGCACCATGTGTCGCCGGCTCTCACTCGGGGTGATTGCCTGGTGGTGTCTCGTGTCGAGGAGGTCGACAAAATCGATCGATACTCTGCTATATTAGCGCCGACACGAGCCCAGACCAGAGTCACTTTTCAATCTTCTCGCTACGGGTAAAAATATTATCTTAGCTGGAAAGAGGTACGTCAAATTTAAGCGATCGCCGTCTAGCAAACAGTGTCAGCCTAACTCAGATACACAGCCATAGGCTTCAGGCTCCAAGTAACAATCAGCTCATTCTCTAATGTCTCTTAGTTATTTGTAGACACTGAAAATTATAAGAACAAGCTGACATTCAGCAGCTGCATTTAAAAATCAGATAATTGTTTCTGTAATTCTATAACGACTTATCATTGTTTTCAAAAAAAATTTTATCGGCTATGCTTTTCCTCGAAGCAAGTACTTTGCTCTTTCTATTTCAGAACGATGACGTTTCTGACTTATAAAATAAGACCTACTCATAAGACGTCTGAGCAAAATCAAAAGTACAGGAATTAAATTAGTATGAAATGTAAGTAGAATTTGTGTCAGAACCAACTGAAGCTTACGTGTTTTGAGATGTAGCACGAAGTCCGCTAAGTCTTGGGTGTCTGAAATTTCGGTAGCTGTTATCTATATTTTGTACAAACTTCAATGGTTACTTATTGTAATATCACTTGCCGCAATGAATATCTAGTGAAATTATCTTGGAAAGCATACGTGATGCCATAAATTAAAAGAACTAAACTGCGATCATTACATTTGTTTATTCGAGACTTTCATTTAAAAGAATCTGTAACAGTGCTTGTTTTCAGATCAAAATGATAATAGAAAGTTAAATAATGGATTCAAATTCGCAGAACAATAATTTAATGCCAGCTGAATAATAGTCTCTGACTGTGAGGCATCATGTGTAAAGTTCTCTATTTTGTACGGCTTTTTTTTTTGTAGCCTTAAGCCTACGGCTTTTTTTGTAGCCTTAAGCCTCGTCAACGTCAAGGTCAATAGAGGCTAAAAGGGACAGGAGACAAGGAACGAAAGGGAATTCGATCATGGCATTTTGAAGGAACCATAACGGCGTTTGCCTGAAGTGATTTTGGGATTGCCGGACGGGTATTCGAACCCGCGTTCCCCCGAATGCAAGTCTAGAGAGTTACCTCCTCCATGATCGGTAACTTTTGGATAGATTGAGATAATTCCCTGATGCTCATGTGTGAAATTTACATTTCGTGTCAAAAATGCTGAAGTGTTTGCCACAATGTCGAGCCCGAAACAAACCCGGCTACCTTATGAAGCGTAAGTATATTAGTGGATTTTTTGGTCAATATGGACATAGTATATCAAGTAGGAAATGTTTATTTCCATCTAAAATAATTTACCTACACTATTTTGCGACAAACGGGTCAGTTTGATAAGAAAATTCAATATCGTTAATGACCTGATTTGACCATGAGGCTTTCTGAAATGCATAGCATCAGGAGTGACAGATATTTCTTGTGTCGATTGAAAGAATTAAAATATAACCCGCGCATCCCGACGCCAAGACGCGTGCCTACAGGCGACTTCCTAAAGACCACCGGTGTCAGAAAAGAAGTATTTACATACATCCCTTACGGCACTACTTGTATCAAATACTTGCTGTCGATAGCGCAAAGTGCTCTTCCAGATGTTTGCTCTGTACTGAGTTGTTACTCGTGAACGTTTTCTACGTATGATGCGATGGTCGGAAATTATTTTTCGGTTCTGTTTACAAACTAAAGTTAAGCGTATACTGTTACATTCTAACTCGCATCCGACTAAACACTAAAGGATATAGAGTATCAACTGATATTTGTTTTGAAAATATAGCATAACACACCTCTTCACAGCGACTATATGAATTTAACTTGGTGTATGAAATCGTTGCCCTCAGTCGACATAGAGACTGTAGGCGGTGTTTAATTATTATGTTGAATAAGTCGGAAAGGGGCCATCGTGTTGACCTCAAGTTGCTAGGTCACCGGTTCGAGTCCAGCCTCGGACAGCAGCAAATAAAGCTATGAACATCCTGTGCTCACTGAACTCTCTTGCGATTAAAATTTGAGATACCTCTATATAGTAGAATCAAACCGAATATGGCAGTCGGCGATGTGGCCTTGGCGTCCAGAATCCATATATATTATTTCTACAAGTTATTTTTGTGACGCACTATCTTTCTCCATACATTGTATTATTTTAAATATTACTTTCTCCGCTTTGGTAACGTCATTAATTCAGAAACGAATTTTTCGAACTTCAACCCGTGAGTTACAAAATTATAAACAGCCAAGATCAGGGATGTGTAATAGTTCAGTCAAGCTGCTAGGGCTTCGCTAGCGTCGGTAAGGAGTGAACACATACCGCTAGATAGTAACACTACGGAGATATTGGTAAACTGTCTGAGTTTTCAAAAATAAGAAGCTTCTCGAATATTTTTGAATCTGTTAAGGAAACACTTCATCATTTATAATTGTTTCATTAGACATTGTAAGTTTTGCTACGTAGTAGCAATATCAGTTAACAAATAAACAATTGCTAACAATGCACCGGTTCTTGTTTCATCCTACTGCAAACCTCGCTATTTAACGTGTATCATTCGCAAAATTTTCGCTCAGGTCTCGTTTTCATGAAAAATTGGTTATGTAGCCTATCCAACAATATCTCAGCGTCACTGCTATCACTTGTACTCCCTAATAGGTTTTTTTAATTTTTTCATTATTATGTAACGGGGTTTTGTGACAATATCAGAGCAGAGTCCACAGACTAAAGTCATAACCATGCCGTGATCTTATTAACCAAGAGGTCTGTGCGACATTATGACACTTGCGGTAGGGTGATCAATCCATTGATACAAGGTAAGGGAAAGTCACCGCCTTGTGGGAAAAGAAACGTGGTTGTGCACTGCTTTCAGAGTGGA
Organism: Vandiemenella viatica; assembly: GCA_031002005.1. Classification (NCBI taxonomy): domain Eukaryota; kingdom Metazoa; phylum Arthropoda; class Insecta; order Orthoptera; family Morabidae; genus Vandiemenella; species Vandiemenella viatica. Next base: position 373,156,767 of record JARYHS010013630.1, read on the forward strand.
CTTCCTCGGACGTGTATAACCTTAGTATCGCTCAGCTTGAGTGAGGTGGCGGGGCGAGTCATAAAACTGTTGCCGCTCGTAAAGAGCTGTCGGCAAGTGTCGCCGCGTTTGCCCAATATACAATGCTCGTGTCAACCGCTCTTTAAAGCCACACACTCCATCAGTAAATTTAGCGCTGGTTACACGTCCGTTTTATTATTAACCTGGTATTTGGAACACCTCCCCGCTTCCTACGCTGTACAAGTAATATTAGGGGATGCATTATCTCTGACAACAATATAGCTTATCAGTTAGTTCCATTATGCACACCAAAAATGGTGGGGAGCGGTAACGCTCTGGCCTCGCTTTCATGACGGGGTTCGAATTCCGTCCGACAATCCAGATTTGGGTTTTCCGCTGTTTTTCCAAATCACTTCAAGCGAATTCTGGGATGATTCCTCTGAAAGGCCATTGCCGAATTCCTTCCCGTTTCGTGCTCCCGCCTTTAAGACCTCGACGATGACGAGGCGTGCAGCCGTTTCCCGTCTTTAATTACTTCGACACGTTGACGAGGTGTGTTCCAGTCATAAAAAAGCTATGTTTCTTAGGTCATGCAGCTGCTGTCTGTCAGCTTAGCGATAAGTCGTGTAATTGCAAAACACAGAATCCGTAATTTCAAATCCTGATGAGTTAATTTTTACAGAACTGTGGAAAACATTTCTCTATAAATACAATATTCCTATATCACCAACGTTATTCGGACTCCATGTCAAACAAACGGTCTGTTTTTACTTATTGTGAATCTTCCTTCAATGCAAGAAATGGCGCACCTAACTACAAATGTTTTGAATTCAACCAGAAAATTAAGAAATATTTTATAAAATATTGATTTGGTATCAAAGGTTGCAGACTTTGAGCTCGTCAACTGAACTATATTTTTTTTTAAATCTCTTTTTTATTTTCCTACGTAACACTGTACGTACCTAATACAACGGTTTCAGTAGCTTGTCGTACTTATTAAATTATTATATAAAAATGATATTATCACTGAATTGTCAGAGAGAAACCACATACCTACTGACAGAAAGATGTATATTGGAATACGATATAAAAAATTATCAGCTTGTGGCCGAACTAATGTTACGATAAAATTGGGTTCATAAACAAATTTTTCTGGGAATCCAGGAATTAACTTAACCAGAATGTTATTCCAACTTTACCTTGCTATGTAATGGCAGAAAAATTTTATCTCTTTGTTCTATATTTTTACACATTTTTCTTACGTGAGATAGGGAATGAAATAAATTCAGAGCGTTAGTAGAATTTATCACACGAGTGTCGGTTTTCGCACTAAAATTTCACATATCTTGAAATTCTAAGTAAAGCATTCAGCTTAAAAACACCAGTATACAACCAGTGCCGGATATAGCTCCACTCTCCACTACTGCCCCGCTCCGACGGCGGCAATGGTGTAGTTCTGGCCTCGCATTCGGGAGGACGCGTGTTCGAATCCCCGTCCGGGCATCCACATTTGGGTTGTCCATGGTTTCCCCAAATAAGAATGCCGGGATGCTGCCTTTAAAAAAAGGCCATGGCATAATTCCTTCCCGTTCCTTGTTCCCAGTCCCATCCCGCCTCTAATGACCTTAGCCGTCGACGAGCCGTAAAGCCGTAAAAAAAAAAAGAGAATGGTGTAACAATAACGAGTGATAATCGAGGCAGCGATACTCAGGGTGGTGACGGTACGCTCGACAAAATAATGTTCGAAGTTACGGCAATCTGACAGTTTTTGTCCCGGCTCCGAAAATTCCTAGATCCACCACTGCATACAACGGCAACTGTTTTGCATGGCTGCAGAAAAATTAACGCATTACAGAACCATCTCATGGCGTACAAAGTAACCACTCTGTACGATTTAGGATTTCAAATAGGACTTATTTAAACTTCTCTTTAACTGAATACGACGGAAAAACATGTAAATTACTGAATGCGACGAGCTAAAAACCATCCTCATAATAAATATAACTCTATCATTTGATATTACAATCTCTTTGACGACCTACACGAAATGACAACAAAATTATTAAAATAATAATAGTAGAGACTCCATTTTGCGTAAAATCTTATTTCCTTCCTAAAAAGGACGTCAAAATTGCCTTGTGTGGATTAAAATATTATATGTCATAAGTGATTCTTTGCACCATTGCTTCTTCAGATCTTCCTTACGTGGCTAAGATAAATTCAGTTTTGAAGCATATAAAGGGGGATTTTTGGGCCACTTGAGCTCATCAGTACTGAAAACGTTAGAAACAGAACAAACATGATGTTTTTGGAATCATTCGAATCTTGGCTATTTCTAGAAAGTTTAGAGGAGACATACGTAAAGACGAACCACGTGAACGCGGTGATTAAATTGAATATATAATGTCTTTTCAGCACGGAACAGACATTTTCGTATTATTAAGCGTCATAAGGTATTATTTAAATTAAGTAATACTGATTTTCATAACAGGTCTCCTTAAAACTGTAAGTATTCAATTTCGAATTTCTTCAGGTGTCCCATTGGTGTAAACCAGACGAAATATTTCGAAACACTGTGGAGATATATTGTTTTCAATCAATAGGAGCTTCAACAGTATGAATGAAATACGAGAAACATGAAATAGCAGATAAAATGAAAACCGCGATTGCTATTCACTTCTTTTAAAGAGGTCATTCTTTAAATGAAATAGTGACAAAAGTCCTTGTGCCTGGTGTAAAGTTATTATTGTTTAAGTTAAAAAAAAAAATTTCTAAATGAGTTTCAAGAAACTTTATCGGTAAAGAGGTGATCTGAGTTAGATTAAAGATTTCACTCACATGTACTGTGCATATCGTATAGGAACATATTCTCTGATTTTATTAGGTCACGAAAAATAAGAAAGCTCCAAATATTTCCTCCACCTATAACAAACAAACAAACTAACAAACAAATATCTTTTCGGCAGAAAAAATAAGTGTTCTTTAACCGAGGTTGATGAGTTTACTTCAGGATAAAATGTAAGCAAAAATTAAATGTCTGCTGCACCTGTGAACAATCACCTCAAATGTGGAGAGTCAACACAGTAGGCAAAGGAATTGAAGATTATTAATGATAATGTCACATGAGGTTTTTCCAGGCACATTGAAAATGAATTTAAATGCTTCTCAGACGAGTATTTTCCATATCATTTCTCTCTCTTTTTGTTTTAAGTGTGGGAAGTATTTAATTGAGGTAGGAAATAAAGACGTGAATTACCACAGAAATATGTTAGTTCATGAGACAGTTTGGATTTGAACTACAGCAACACTGCAAAAAACACATCAATGCTTACTGCAGGTTAATCTTCTTGTAATGTTTGTTTCTGATTTTTGTAAGCTATGTGCATCAAACTGAAATCTCATTTGAATAATTAATTCTGCTATCATGACGTAATCCTGACATTGTTTCAAGCTTAATCTCATTTGCCTTCCTTACTACATTATCAGTGTTTACGTAAATAATTCTTTTTTAATTTAACTTTCTGAAAAAACACTGGAGTGAGAAAAGAGCCTTTAAAAAGCATTATTTTCTGATAAATATTTTGACCAACACTTCTTTGAAGGTACTTGTAAGGAAGGTTATATAACATTGTGATCAATTTTCTTTATTCTTCTTTCCTAAATTTAATATACACTGCCCCAGAACAACTATAAGCGTTACACCATGGCTTTTCGAAATTTAATCTCATCGGCTTCTCTTGCGTGGACGCAGTAGGTTAATATTAAAAGCGCTCGACATGGAAAAGCACTTGCGCGCATACAAAGAGAGCTCCCTTCCTACATTTTTTGTGCAAGGTAGATATTCCCTTGTGATGTTATACTACAAAAAGGGGAAAAAAACTAAGGCATTATTCGAAAACTTTTTAAACTTAATCATATAATTCTATATTGAAAAATTGTGTTCTGAGATCCTTCGGGAATCTGCATTGATTCACAGGAGTACAAAAAAGATAATTCGGAATATTTTCTAAAAATTTCTCAGATTGATTATCTTTCTGTTACCCATTCAAGGAGCCAAGGTTGTTTTTTAAACTTCTATTCATTATGTGTATAGATGATTTGGAAACATAGACCTGGCTCATTAGAGAAGAAATTTTTATTTTCTCAAGATTCAGAAGTTTCAATTTTCAGTCACTAAATCATTTAATGTTTTACAGCTAAATACAATATGAAGAAAAATGATTTAATTACGTTGACATCTATTACCAAAATGAGTTTTCTTATATTTTGAAGATACGGCACTATGGCTATTGTTATTTTTATTCACTTTGAATAATCACTAAAGCAGAGAATAACATAATTTAGAATTTAGAAATGTCTACAACTGAGTTTATTTGTTGCTAACCCACAATTTTTTACCTCCACTTTCACCAAATCTGGTCAATTATGTAGAAATGTCTTGTTAGTTTGTCTGTAACTTAATCATCTAACGAAATGGTTATGATTCTGCAAGACAAGGAACATAACAAATTCTCAATTTTTAGAATGTATTGTAATACTGTCAATATTCCAACTGTATTGGAATGAACTTGGGTGAAAGTGGAGGGAAAAAAATTGTGAGTTAGCAACAAATAAACTCAGTTGTAGACATTTCTAAATTACTAGCTTCGAGCCCGTCAAAAATGATCATTTTTTTTATTGGTTAATTATATGGAATTGTTATTACATAATGCTAATGGCCTGGATTTTGTAATGTTCTATATATTTCATTTGCAGTTCACATAGCGATACAGTAGTAACTTCTACTGAATTATTGACGACGGAAGTATAGAAGCAATAAAATTGAAAACAAATTAGGAATCCCACAAAAACTTTTGCTGTCAATGTAATATCAGTTTTATTCCTGGTCCAGGCACAATTCAGCACGATAAATATGAAACTTCTTTCCCCCGTAATAAATAATACTTCCAGTAACATGGCGCTTATGAAAACAGTTTAAATGGTTTGTAAAACTCATTTCAGAGCGAATTATGCTGTAACAAAATGTGTCAGTTGCGATTCTGGTCAACTTAGCCCCAATCTACATTAACATTGCATTCGAAAATCATAGCTTTTATTACCCTCATATGAATAACGACAGGCAGCACCTATGGTGGTAGTCTGAATTTATTCTGGAAAAAATTGCATGAAAAAGCCAATATCGACCATTTTTAATTAAATCATCTTGATATGAGTACCATACGGTGGTTAGATTATCGGAGTATTTGACCATGATTTTTTTAAATAAATACATTTTACTTTAATGACGGAAGGTATAATATAAAAAACGGATAACGGTCATTTATCTCGGTGATACATTTCATGATTCGTAAATATGGTGTAAACTTTTTTCGAGTTTTTTATTAACTTCATTGTTTATCATCTGCCAAAAAAATTCTTAGGTTACGGTTTAACCTCGTTCTTATAACTGGTACAGATAAAATAACGCAAACATGGAATACTCTTCTCCTTGCATTAATTTTTGCATCTAGTTGTCATAAATAAACAAAAAGCAACATGTAAATTTAAACGAACGTACCAACTGTAACTTAGTAACAGAGCTTAGTAACGTATGATTGCCTCGCATTAATTTTCTATCTCTGCTCGCCGCTATTTGGCTGCAAGAATATCTTTGTTGAATTGCGAATTATAAATTGAAATCATTTTTAATTATATCTTTCGTGATATGAGTACCTTATTCTGGTTAGATTATCAGAATATTTGGTTATATTTTATTTAAATCAATGCATTTTTATGATTTCGAAAACGGATAACTGTTATTTATTTGACTGATACATTTCGCGATTACTTACGTTTCTCTTAGTTTTTAATAAACTTCATTGTGTCTTATCGTCTGCCAAAAAAATTCTTAGGTTATGGTTTAACCTAGTTGTGATAACTGAAACAGATAGCGTCAATATTGAATCCCCTTCTCCTTACATGAATTTCTGCGTCTAACTGATAAAATAGCGTAAATATTGAATCTTCTTCTCCTTATATAAATTTCTGCGTCTAGCTGTAAATAAACGAAAAGCAAGATGGTGGTACGAAAGTAATATGGTGGTTGATGATTGGCCGTTCTTTAGCCAATAGGTGAAGCAGCTATAGACGACGCTCGCAGACGCCACGTTAGCGTTTTATATAATAGGATGTTATTCTCTGCTTTTGTGATTATTCAAAGTGAATAAACATAACAATAGCCATTGTGCCGTATCTTCAAAATATAGGAAAACTCATTTTGGTGATAGATTTTAACGTAATTAAATCATTTTTCTTCATATTGTATTTAGCTGTAAAACATTAAATGATTTTGTGACTGTTTTTTGTGTACACATTTCATATTACTTTGCTTACTATGATTTAACCATAAATGTCTTATATTTCATGAAATTCAAAATAATTTTATTTAAATAATAATAATGATTTTATTTAAATATATGTATTATATATGTATTTTTCTGAAATGTCTCTGCACATATTGTTGCACTTATATTTTGAGGCTAGTAATTTATTAATGTTTGTTACTTTATGTGATGTGAATTATTTAGGACATTATTGTAGCTATTATTATGATTATAAAAACTGATAATACCATTTTCTGAATCAGATCTTTTTAAGATGGTTTTAGCAATAAGATAGGTTACTATCGTTTGAATTTTAATCTTGATGCGAACTGAAACGTTTAAAGAAGTATAAAAGCTGGCAAATAATTCAATATAAACCAAAACGGAACAATATTATACCAAAAACGTAATTCTTAATGAACCTTGGAATGTATTATATAAGGTGGCGGAGTTTTTCATTTGCAGAAACTGTTATTCACAACTGATATCAGTATTAAAAGTATCATTATTCAACTTGATGGAACTAATAATTTCTATATGAAAGGTATATGTCATAACTGCACACTACATTTGTTAGATAGTCATCGATACATGTTTGTGAGGCCACACTGAAATATTACAGCCTTTTACTTGTATATTATTTTTTGTATTATGATATAGTCACACGTATACAATGAAACTTTCACATTATGGAAGCGCTATAGTCAGAGGATGAAGAAAATGGTATTATATGCTCAGGATTTGAAACACTACTGTGTTAGCAGAATATAAGTTATTTAAAAGTGAAGTATTAGTTTGAAATCTATATATATTGTATTTGAATTTTTCATTCTTATATTCTCCGGTCTTTTAAGTACATTTAAAACAAATGGGTGAAGTAATGAATGTCTCTATTAATGGCACCAATCTGTAAAAGGAAAATACTTTATAGTTTTTATTATAGTCATAGGGACACTGAAGCCACTTTCAGCAATAGAAGAAACATTCTGCGGCAGAAATAACTTGTAATTAATATTTAAAATTATAGTTGAAAAATATTTTTTTAAAAACTTTCGTTTTTCCTTCGTGCACAATAGATTTTTTTTTGTACACAGCTGCACCGATAGAGACGTGGGTAAGGTTAGAAAGAGTTGCCTATTCGTTTTAGCTGATTATTTTTTGCTTTATGACCAGCCCTTCTCGAGGTCATTAGAGCCGTGGGAAGATTGTGCGCAATGGGCGGGATGAAATTTGGTCATACTCTTCTGAAGAAACCTAATAAGACTGAAGTATTAGCGGTATGGTGTCTCTGTTTTCAAGTCTCGATCCAGGCACTGCTAGAACATTTAAGACCTTCATCTCTGCCAACGATTGTCATGTAGAAGGAAATACATTGGTTCAGATTAAATAAAATCTGCAGATCCCATTTGCCCACTCTTGGATGAAGATACTATAAATAAAGAACACTCGGTTGCGGAAAGCTTTGAGAAATAATTTTGAAAATTAGTTCAAGTCACGAATGATTCAGATATTACGCTATGAAATGAAGACATGTTAAATGTTACACGAAGTTATGGTAATTTATGTACATATTTCTCACAATTTTTGTCCTCTAGAAAATTTTAACGAGGGTTTGGATACGATTATAATGATAAAGTATTATTTACGTGGATTTAAATGTGCAAATTTTCTTCTGAATGCTTTTAGGAGCTACGAGGAGAAGTAACTAGCGTAAGTTCAAATCCAGCATAAAGTTTTTATGTTTATTTCAATAAATGTCTGGTGAGAGAGGGTGCTACAATTTTGGTTACTACAAGAAACAGAAACAATTAACGAGCACTAAGCACTTAACCAAATGTGACTAATTTTGAGAACCTACCTTGTTTTAAACCGAAGAATTTCTAACATCTTCAAACATTCTGAATACGACGATATTGAATTCGATCACGTGGTTTTTAACGATTATTTAAGAGCACGGATTGCCAGATTAATCAGCGTTTACAAACCAAATTAGTGAAAGTGATGCAGATCGCAACAGCCATATTTGTTTCTGGTTTTCAAGGTGAATAATAAGTTCGAATTTATCGGTTGATACAATTACCTCTCTGACAAAATGAGCCCATATTTATTCACTTACTTATACGTTAAAATGGACTCCTGTTCACCTTCAAGCAGTATATTCCGCTAATTACAATTTTCTTATGAAGTGAATAGTTATTCGTCCATTGATTGCCTTAAAATTTTCCACTGGTGAAGCAATGATACTATAAAGGCTCGTAACTCTGGTAATACTGCGATCATCCTCCAGTTATTGAAAAACAAAAAAACAATAAATCCTCTCAAATTGTATGGTACGATGTGAACAACAAAAGGCTCATTGTAAAGTACATCCTACAGAGCGTTTTTGCTATATGATTTGAAAACATTGCTTTAACTACGAGATTGGGCACTACAAAACATTCTCCTCGTTTCATTCCTGCCTTAACTTATAAAGTAAATTTCCTGAACCTGGGAGAGGATCCAGCTTTCCATAGATTTATTTCTGCTTCTTAGTACTAAAATAGATGAAAAGCGTAGGGAAGAGAAATGAACACAGCAGACTGATCAGTAGCATACAGTGGGAATACTGGTAGAGCTGTCCTCGTAAGAGAATCCTGAGATAAAACCCAAACAACTTAGTATCAAGTGAGTTTTTAAGTTCTTTATAGTCGGAAGTAGCGTTTTTGTAAATATACTATAGGATTTGATATCTAACCCCATTCCTACGTTATTTCTTGCACATTGTGTAACGTTTATCCGACGATAAGTCATATACTATTCCGTAACAATTCGTGTAACTTCGTTTTCATGCATTAAATTCAAACGGCTGTAGCGTTATGCCAATCACACTATGGAAACGTGCTTATATGGTTACGTTACTCAAGTTCCGATAACACGTTAGACTGTACATTCTTCACGACAGAGGAAGAATGCGCAGTGAATAAAAAAATTGTTAGCGCTACACGGTTTTACGTGCTTGCTCAAATGGTTTATACAACCACCGGATGAATTATACATTCCTACAAAACATCTTGAAAAATAAAAACTGACATCCTGATTACATATACTATCACAAAAATTAAATGACGAACAATGATTATATCCGTTAAAACTGAATGCAGTTATTTAGAAAATCAATGGTTAGAAAACTGTTATTTCTGTGTTGTAACAGATACATGTATTATAATTTTCTTGCCTATATTTTTGGGTATAAGTGAGGAGTATGATGAAATCTCCGTTGTGTGAAGATGTTGAAAGTCGATCTTCGAAACCTATTCAGATTTTAAAGTACGAGGTAGTACACTCTTTATTTTCCTTAATGCTTCGGTTGCATATTGTAGCTGTCTCCGGTTTCCTAGATATTACCGAAAGAACAGAAATATTAGTGATAGGTAGTAAAAAAATGGTAATTTTACAATTAGACTGAATATGTGTATCAAATATGTGTTCAAGTTCTAGACAAATCTGTAGCCGTGTAAGTAATAGCGACTTAAATCTGTGATCGAGTTTGAGTTGTAATTTTCTCTGAAAAGATTTTTGCAACGCCACTAAACATGCGGATCATGACGAAGTATATTACCAAATGAAACCACGTCAATTAGTATGGAACGTGAACTTCATATTGTCGCACGATTGTTCTATACGACCAATTGAAGCTCTAAAAGAAGGGCGGGTGTTATCTGTACTTCGACTACATTGGGCTCGCGGGGCTGGTGAGGGGGGTTAGATATGATATCGATTGTCGGAACGACAGTCGCGAGGCAATAGCCGGAAGACCGAAGAGTACTCTAGGGACACGGAAAGCGGCTCCTTGATTGTCGCAAGGGCTACGTATGATAATTTCTTTCCTATGTCTTACGCGTTCCTTTGAAGGCTGGGTACGAATTCATAATTGCTTTTTGAGACTCTTCAACGCTCATATTCCATACTGCAATATCAACCCTCAATTGGAAGGGCTGGCGAACAGAATATGCCATGAGTTATTTCTGGCTGTGAATAACAGACTACCCCTCCCTAAAGCCCTCATTCGCCTTCCTCCCGCCTTTTAACAACTCCCGCCTAGCCGATCCATTCAATCTAACTTTTGACTTCCATTATTAACCGTTTCTTGTGTGCGTGTCGCATTGGCGAACCTAGTACACCACCCCTCAAAGTATTACAAGAAAAGATCATTTGCCTCCTGAAGATAATTAGCGGGTTTTACAAGAACTTTCTGATGGAGAGGTACTCAGAGCGGTCTACAATAATTCTGGTATCGATGAATCAGAATTCATTGAACATTCTGGTCGTGAAACTGACTCAGAAATTCTTCAACCTCCTCAAGTACATATTTCTCCGACACATGACGATTATACCGACGATGAAATTGTTGTCAGCGATTCATGTAATGATGATGTTTACGTAAAAACTAATTAAAAAATGTAAGAAGGAAGGTTTTGAAAGAAGTAAGAGAAATTTTTATATGGCAGAAACGTACCGTCATGAGTAAATTCGCAAGAACGCATTGTAAAAAATTGTTGAAAACCATTCTTCTGATTACCAAAATCTGTGATGATGTAATTAACAGACTTTCTGCTTTGGTTGATTGTAAACTGTAAAATAATTGATTCTCTCTTAGAATATACAAACATTTACCTTCAGCGGAACACGACGGCGGATGACACCAAAAATATTCTATAATAGCAGCATATGTGACACCAGTAGAGCAGAAGCTTTTGTCTTCTTAGGTATTTTATACTTACTGGTGTTAAAAAATTTCCAAAATCAATTTGGATGAAGTGCGGGCGAAGGACGGCGAAGGAATTGAAATTTTGCAGGAACTTGTGCTTTGTCATCAGATCGACGACAAAGACACAAGTAGAAAAGCTCATAAGTTAGTTACAATCAGAAAATTTTTCGACTCTTTCAATTAATACTGCCATAAAAATATGATGCATGAAGAGATAGATGTAATAAACTAGAAAAAATAGGCGGTAATTTAAAGCAGAGAATTTAATAATGATCTGGCGTGCTCCATACGCCGCCCGTCCAAATGAGGGTTAAGAGAGTGAACGATAAGGAATATAACAATCCGTGAAACTCTTCGGCGAAGGTATCAAACGGTCACCCACGGCTATCTACCTTGGTGTCACGATTGACAAACGACTATCATGGAAAACGCACATAAAAAACACTCGGACCAAAGCTATGAACAGGATGAGGCATCTTTATCCAGTGTTTAATCCAAAGTCACCTCTCCATCCAAGCACCGCAGTCACCTTATACACTGCAACAATCAGACCCATCCTCGAATACGCATCACCAGTTTGGGGCAACGCCGCTCCCTCAAACATCAAACTACTCCAACGAGTGTAAAACTGTGCCATACGGTTTGCATATAATCTGCCAAGGGACACCCCGAAAGCTGAACTACATAGAATCAGTGGACTTCCAACATTGCACGAACGCTTCTGATCTACTGCAACGAAGTTGTACATGCAGTGCCCCAGTCACGACAACCCACTGATAAAATAGCTGGGTATACACGTTCAATACAATAAAAACACAAGATGGCCATTAAAACTGGTAAACGATGCCACCCAAAACTGAACAATGCAACCGAACACGACCAGGCAAGTCGAATAATGCTAGCCCCACACTGATGACAACCTCACTTGACTTGGAAGGAGATGAGCTAAGCACAAAAACTTCCCTACACTCTAGGGATAATGTAACCCCAAGATATTGTTGCCGTGGTAATATAATGGTTCAAATATTGAAAGTATACATACATAGTCAACTACAACACTGAATGGAGCATCATGATTGTCCGTGACGAGTTAAATACCTTGAAATGCGATGACATACAATACTTAACCATTGGTCCTGTCGCACACAGAAAATTTATAGCCGTCTGATAATAAGATGAAACCAAGTTTGTTTCTAGTGACTGGTGATCATACAAATATAAGGGCGACGAAATTCCTAAAATTTGTCATCAATATAATAGAACACCTGGGGCCGAGCGTGCTGGTGTAACGGATAGCGTTATGGCCTCGCATTCGGGAGGACGGCGGTTCGAATCCCCGTCCGGGCATCCAGATTTGGGTTTTCCATCGTTTCCCAAATCACTCCAGGCAAATGCTGGGATGCTTCCTTCAAAAGGCCATGGCCGAATTCCTTCCCATTCCTTCCCCCCCCCCTCCCCATCCTTTCCCGTCTCTAAAGACCTCACTGTTAAGAGACATAAAGCAGTTAAAAATAAAATAAGTAAAGAACTCCTGGAATGGCTTAGGCAAGAAACATTTCAGTCTGTATTGTGGTTGGCAACTATGTGATATTCTAACAGAAATATTGAAGAAAATACATAAAAAATACAAGTGAATTGAAATTGAGAATCAAGTTTCTTGTTGTAGTCAGTTAATAATTCTGATTTCAAAATATGTATAGTTAGCAAACACAGAGAGAGGCATAAAAAGAGAATTCAAGCCTGTTCTGAATCCGAGGAAAAAACGGTTTGAGTACTTTATCTGCGCTTTCAACTGGACGACAGGCAATTTCGCATAACGGAACGAAAAATTGGATTCCTGTTCACCTTTCATTTGTCCTAAACAAAAACTGAATTGACAAAATTAGAAAGACCAAATTACTATACCAAATAAATGATGTGTAATGGCAATCGTATGATAAGAACCACCACCATCAAATATTCCCAGTTGTGAATCCTCTGAATGGCCAGCGAAAATAATAATAGGCTAATAATACGATTCCGTACGTATGCTTAAATAACGATAAACATTTAGACTGTCAAATGTAACTAAATCCGACCAGTAGTTTTTGCGTTCAATGACACATAAATACTAATTTGAAGATAGTTTCATCTTAATTTTTTCACATTTCCCAAACAAAATAAAAATAGCCTATTTTACGCAGTCCCCCTCCCCACCCTCCCAGATCCCGGAACATGGTATGTACTGTAGATTATTTGAAACGCAATTAAAATCTTATCAATAGTTATCGTTTGAATCGCGTTCAGTATAAATAAATACTAATGTGTGAATACTTTTATCTTAAATCCCTAATATTTCCGACTTCGAATCTAAATGAAAGTAACCATATTTTGCTACTAGCACAATGGGATGTATATACTTGTAATTCCAAAGCCTATCAAAATCTGACTAGTAGAATTGCGTTCAATGAAAAGTGGTTACTAAGTTGAGAATATCTTTATGTTAAAATTACTTCACCGCAGAATGAAACATATTTTACTCTAAACCTGGACCATGGTGTATGCATAATTAGTAACTCCATAAAAATTCGACCTTAGGTTTTGGAGGAATAGTTCTCAAGAAAATGTTAGTTGTTTCTCGCAGTCGAAGTGCTTATGACCTAGAATATTACGAAAATCAATTTGCTTTTACAGAACACCGAGATGGGAGGAGGCCAATATTGGCCTCCTACCTATCATTCGGGAGGACTAGGGTTAAACTCGGTTCGGCCATCCTGTCTGAGGTTTTCCGTGGTTTCCCTCAGACAATTAGGCGAATGCTGGGATGGTTCCCTAGAAGGCCACGGCCGACCTTCCATCCCCCTTCCCTCCCCGTAGTAGTAGATTGGCTGAAAAGAGTCCCCTATGACTCTCCAGCAGCCCGCCTCCCAGCCTTCTGCTGGGAGGAATGAAATGGTTAAAAAAAAAAAAAAAAAAAAAAAAAAAGCTTTTACGGAACAGATAATTAAGGTCATAGGTAGAGCTTATACAAACTTTTATTAATTTATTATTTTTTTCTATCGATGAAACCTGTATTCGTCTGATATGGATATCAAAAGCACTCTCTGTTTTATGAGCTCCCCCGTGAATCTACTCCTGTTGTTCGGTACAGCTAAGTTGACTGCAGAAGCCACTCTGTCGGACGACACAGAAGTAGCTTGACATATAAGGTATTTCAGCCCGATTTCCGAAAGCACTGGCTTGGAGCGCTAGCAGTTCACTCAAAACTTTAATGGGTCTGATTTTCTGTCTGTTAATGGTTGGTTCAGATACTGCTTAAGCTCATTAGGAACTGAGCCAGAGCTTGGAACCTCTTGCGTAACAGTAGTGCTAAGGGATAATAGCTTTTCATGTGTGGACCAAATTGATGTTTTATATGCGATATTTTGTGACGCTGATGTAGACCTTACTTCTGCAGAAAGTTGTCCTCGTCGTCTAAGTTTCAAGCGAATATCATTACTTATTGTAGATATCGCATTTGACACACCGATTGGAGACGTAAAGTGTATACGTTTGAAACGAGGGTCCAAAATGGTAGCTGCTGCAAGGAATGTATTGCTTTCTAAACGACTTAATTTCTCTTGAATTCTTTGGAGTAAAGTCTCTTTTACCGTGAATCCTAAAGTGGTTGAAGGAGAAGCTTGTTCCGTTACTTGTCGAATCAGATTTGTAACAGCAATGGCTAAGCTAGCAGTCACAAAATTTGTACCACTAACCTCTTCAGTGGCTTCTTTGAAAGGACCAAGGAGAACAATAAGGTCACGTATTACATTAAGCTGTGAAGTTGCAACCATATCAGGTGTGTTTATATTTGACTGAATTTTTGTAGCTAAGATTTATCTTCGAAAAAGATCATTTCTCCACTTTCAATTAAAATAGAAACGCTTTACCGTTTACATAATGGTGCAGTCAATTCTTTTGATATCAAAGAATCAACAAATCAGGAGAAAACGAATTCTATGGTTTCAACTCGCTTTTAGCCCTCTCTGTTTTCTGCGGTACCGTGATGGTAACCGGCGCTGCTCGGGGTTAGCTGGTTCAATTCCTAGCGGTGGAAGAAATTTTCATCATCAGGGCTTGACAAGCAAGGTGTAATTTCTAATCACCAAAACTCTCTGCAGTGCGTATGGTGCGAGGGCATACGATGTTGTTGATGGTGATTCATCCGTCGGATGGGAATGTTAATCCTGGCGCCCCCTTTAAAATGTTTCGCAAAAGTAGACCCGAACATGTCCACACCGACTTCCACCCTCTCCCTTCTCTCACCTCTCATCCACAACACTCTATACTGAACCACACAGTGTCACTGTCATACACACTTAGGAACACTGTCACACTGAGGAAGGAAACGGGGAATTTTTTTTTAACTGCATAACGTCTCTTAACGGCGAGGTCTTTAGAGACGGGAAAGGATGGAGGGGGGGGGGGCAAGGAATGGGAAGGAATTCGGCCACTGCCTTTTGAAGGAAGCATCCCGGCATTTGCCTGGAGTGATTTGGGAAACAATGGAAAACCCAAATCTGGATGCCCGGATGGGGATTCGACCCACCCTCCTCCCGAATGCGAGGCCAGAACGCTAACCGTTACACCACCATGCTCGGTTAACCGGGAAACCGCCCCAGTTCATCTTCTTAGGACTTTCCTTGGAGGGATATACATCACCCCTGGTAATCGCCTACGACCGGACACGGGAGAGGCGTTCGAAGAGGATCTTACTATCAGTAAAAACTATTGGTGTCACAGTGATTGAAAAATTAAAAACCGCTCTCACTACATCAATCGAAGACAGCAATCACAAGAAAGTATTCTTTAGTGGCGCTGTTATTCACGAGAAAGCTGTATGTCTTTATGCATATTTTAAAGAGCATTGTAATGAACATTAGTATAGAGGATTTAAAGCAATCCACAATTAGTTTCTTAAGTTCAAAGTGCGACAATCACTCCATTACATGAAAATTTTTCTGTATACTTGGAGCGTATTCCCTATAATCCTATATAAACTACCATTCCGTATTCAAGGTTTCCGTATCCAAGATTTCCGAATTCAAGATTTTCGTATTTGTGGCATATTTACGGAACCTATTCCTTCCGATTAAGGAATTTTGACTGTAGACTAGATTGTAGATATTTAAAAGAATTAACGGTCATTCATAATGACTTGTGGTTCATCAACCCAATAATTGTTATTCGTAAATGAAAAAAAAAAGAAACAGTCGAAAAGAGAATATTTCAACTACAAACATAAAATAACCGCTTACATGCTAACATAAAAATGACGTTAATGTAAAGTTGTTAAAATTTAACAGCTCTTTTTAACCTCTCAACCACTGATAAAGCTCTTATATTTCGACGAATTTACATTTTAAGACACTTTCAGAAGATTGGACATGTCTCCTAGAAACCGGTTCGAATCCTCATCCGGGCATCCAGATTTGGGTTTTCCATGGTTTCCCCAAATCACTCCAAGCGAAAGCCGGGATATTTCCTTCAAAAGGGCATGGTAGAATTCCTTCCAGTTCCTTATCCCCAGTACAATCCCGCCACTAATAACCCCGACGTCGACGAGGCGTAAAGCCATAAGTAAAAAAATGTGTTGATGTTAGAGCTATGCAGCTGTTGTGGAAATATTTGTGTCGTCGGTTCAACGCCCTCTGCTGATGGCAGGAATGGTGGCACTAATGCCATTGCCTCGGCTTCGTGCCGGATGACAAGGGAGTCCCCCTTCAACTTAACTTACAGTTGTAAAATGAAACACAGCCAAACTGTTGCAATATTCATTGAATTTATTGTTTACCGGTTTCGACAATATCCACAGGTTCTGAAGAAGACTCCCTAAAGGCGGGTCGAAACCGGTAAACAATAAATTCAATGAATATTGAAACAGGTTGGCTGTGTTTCATTTTACAATTGAAGAAATACCGTTGCTGCTGATGCTGCCATGCTCAAGATTAACTTACAGTGATGGTCGCAGTGATCTTACTGAATTTTTGGTACGATGGTCTTGTACCTTTCAGAATCATGCCCTGTTAGAGGATAAGTTTAACCTCCGATATGTTTAGAGATAATGGAGGTCAAAGCCATGACAGACTTAAAGGAGATCGAATGATTATTTAAAAACAAAAGATTTTTATTTAATAGAACGTCAAATCATTAATTCTTGATAAATCATGGAATGTTTTACTCGTAAATGACTCTTCCTTCCCCTTAAAAATTAAAACTATTTCGACTTCCCAAATGGTCTAGTGAATAAGTTGTTTGGCTATGAATCACTGGTAATCTAAACTCTTCTTTTTTTAAAAAAATATTCGTTACGAATTTTTCGGAAGCTATAAATTTTTTCGAATTATTTTCATCGTGAATTCATTTCCCGTAAAGAAACGTGGGGAACGAAAAGTAGTGAGTCACAGCAGATGTACGCACGTCTACATAATACATGGAAAAGTACGTTCCCTATCATAACCCATTTCAGTGAAGTGATCCACGAGATTCAACAAAACAAAGTGGCAAAATGTTGGGATAGGTGGCTGTAATTTTCTTAGTATAATCGATCGATCCATACATCTGCTTAGATGTATAATCTCTTTAGTTACACGTATCTTTACGGAAAATAAATTCACCATCAAGAAACGAGTCGTACACATAAGTATTTTCCAAAACAAAAATGGTATTGAAGATTTAATTTTTTTAAAAAAATAAGCTGCTGACAAGACCAGAGGCGAATCCGAAAACCAGTTCACCTGTCAAGGAACACGAAATGTTATCCAAACGTTAAAAATTTGGTCTTTTTTTTAAAAAAAATAAATAAATAAAGAGAGTGTTAATCTGCAAAACTCATAAAACTACAAAAATTATTTGTTGTTTGGTAATCTATCTATTCTTAATAGTGACTCAAAACGAAGGTTCTTGATTTGATTTTCTAGAAATCTATTGAGTGTTGGCTTTAAAGCTTTCACGGTTTTCACTTTCGATTGGTACTCGAAAACCGAACTAGAATTCATTGAAATCGGTTAGTTGCAAGTACCAGCCTGCCCTGCAATACGCGAATTCTGCCTGTTTAAACACGAGCAGACAAGATAAAAATTCATCTAGCATGGTATCAGTATATATTAGCTGTTTCTCAAACAAAAATATTTCAGTGATTAGATTTTTCAGTTTCCTCACTGTTGAATCTTTCTATCCCTACTCACAATGTAATTAACAGTAGTATTAACAAATTACCATGTTTCAATCTAAGATCTTTGAATTAAGCTACAAAAGGGCGAATTTTTTAAATGTTTTTAGTAAATGTGAAAAACGCAGACTTTTACTTCACAGTGGGTAATTTTAGAATTTTAGAAATTTAATACAGGACATAAAGCAGGCAACCTAATTATAATGCTGAAAGTTACGTACCCTCTGGGTGTAAAAATAATTCCTGCAGAACATCCTTCATGATTAATTTTTTAAAACATGGAAAAATGTAGCTATTAACTTTTAGACGGTTAAGAACTTAGTTTGTCGAAATGAGCATTTTAAAACTAGCTTCATAAATGTTGAGGGCAAAAGTTTTAATGCGTCGTCGTAGGTAGGCTAAGCTCCGGAGTACTTGTTCTTCTCCCGGGATGCGCAGTAAGCCGTTTCGTTGCGGTAAATACTGCACCGAGCTCGGCCAGGACGGAAACAATTTGGCCAGAGTTGCCCCGGGCGGCCTCGCCGCAGGTGTTTTAAGCCCCTCGCAGTCGTCTCGCTGCTAAATCATTCATTATACTCCCCACAGGTCGTTGGCGGACTTGCAGGCGTCTAAATCCGCCAGGCCGGCTCGCCTTTGAATTAGTAACATCGGCTACAACAGGTGAGTCTAAAAGAGCGAGCCGCGCCAAACAGAAGAGCTGCACCCATAAGTCTGTGGTTTTCCACTCACCTTTGTGTAATGTTGGCAGTGCGGCTATTCTACCGTGGCTATCTTTTGAGTTCCAGTGAGGTATAGGTATAGGTTAACTTACCTATTAAAACTTAATGAATAGTTTATTAAATAGTCTTTACTTGTACAACTTATGTACAGTGTATCTGTTATTGTGAGCCATGTTACTGTGGTAAAATTCCTGTCGTTAGAAAAACTGAGTAATGCTCCTGTAGCACAGAAACTGGGTTCCGTAATCACCTACGCGAATGTTGGGATGGTTCCACGTTCTGTATAAAAAAAAATTAGAGTATGAATGCAATCAAAATTACTATAATATATATTATTTCAAAAAGGTGTTTTTTTTTGGTATTTTTGGTCAAAAGCGACTATTTCCCTTCATACCTAAAAAACTGATAAATGAGGTGCCATTTTAAAGATTATGATCTCCTCTCTGGTGACATTATAAATTAAGGAAGAAAGTTTTCAGAATTTGACCCTCAAATGGCAAAAGTATTAATATTTCTAAATTTGCCTTTTTTGTGCCACGAGCCATTTATCTCCATTGATATCTAACCGAAATAAATGAATGAGGTATGATTTTAAAGATTAAGGAGTCCGCTTTGGTCACATCACATTTCAAAAAGATTTTCTTTTTTGGGAATTTGACCCTTACAGGACAGCAGAATCATGTTTTACATAACGTACCTTTTTTGTCACGAACTATTTATCTCCCTTGATACCTAACCGAAATCGAAAAATGAGGTATTATTTTAGAGATTAAAGTCTCGGCTTTGGTTACATCATATTTTGAGAAAGTATTTTTATTAGAATTTGAGCCTTAAAGAGCAGAAGGATCATTATTTCCATAAAGTTTTTTTTATGCGACATTCATCTCCCTTGATACCTAACATAAATCAATAAATGTGATATTATCTAAGGTATTAAGGTATCCACTCAGACAACATCATAAATTAAGAACGAAATTTCTAAGAATTTGACCCTTGAAGAACAAAAGTAATAAATGTAAAAGTCGTGCGTATGTAGCAGTTCAGAGGCAAACCGCCACATAGTAAAAGCACATATCACACAGAAATTAATAAACTGCTTCACTGACGTCTAGTTTTCTTACATACCTATTACAATAAACAAATAAAAAATTGACACAAATTTCCTATTAGAAACAACCAACCTTACTATTCATGTTGTTGTTGTTATTTGAGTTTTAGGGCGCGTCGACGACGGGGTCATTAGGGCCCTTTACTATTCATCATATACGCGAAAGTTTCGCATGGCTTATCTAGTTTAATTTAATTTCAACTACGATGGAGCGCACACGCTCTGAACTTCTTCAGTGTTTTTGGTAAACTGTCCTTTATTTACCTTGATAATTTATTCCAGTTCCTGACTTCCTTAAATGCAGAATAAAATTTTCCTACTCTCTTTCGCCTGGATTCAAGTGCCAGCTTATGGTAATAATCATCTCGTCACTTTCATTTAGAACTCCTGATCATTTTAATAAAATCCATCTCTGCTTTATCGCCATTTTACGCCTTAAACAAACCAAACACTCTCTTATCCCGCCTTCTGTTTGCCAATGACTTCGAACTCAGCTCCTTCAGCATACTAGTCACTTTATGCATTCTGCGATAATTTCCGCAAACAAATATAGCTGCTCTCCTTTGTACCTTCCAACTCCTGAATTTTGGTCCCGCATCACCATATTCATGCAGTGGTGTGACTCAGGTTTTATACCCCAGTTCTCTCACTTCCCTGGCATATCCCCTCATCATGCTACCTGATAAAAAATGCATCTGCATACCACATTTCCAATGAGACCTGCCCAGTTGAGTTTTCAGTCAAAAGTTATGCCAAAGTAGATACAGCTAAGATTTTCAACGAGCGATTCCTTTTCTACACTGTAATAATAAAGAATCTTTACTTTTTTATACGTGTACTCATCTTGGAATTTATTTTCATTCAATGTTTAACTATGCATCCAGAAGATATGTTAGAAAGTCTTGCGGTTTTTCACAGTTTTAATCCTTTCCTGTTTTAATCCTTTTGTAAAACATTATGTCATCTAACTTCTTTCTTCGACCTATCAGTACAATCGTTCATTAGAATAATGAACAGCAATGGTCCCAATACACTACCCTGAGGCACTCCTGTATTAACTTTTACCTCCTATGATACAGCTTTTCCCATCATAACTCTTTGCTTCTACTTTTTAGGAATCCCTCCAACCAACAAGTCGATTTTTCTCCACTAACTGACATTCACAAGAGTGTCCTACACTGTTTTTCAAACCACTTCCCTTCCGCAGAGACATTTCTGATGTGGTTTCATACCAATATCTCTATCAACTTTCCCCACTAGTGATGTCAGACTAATCGACATAATAACTACTTTAATTGCTTCCTGGATTATTGCTGTATTACAATTAAAAATGGGCAAAGATTCTACTGTCAGAGAGCTCCTACACTAGAAGGACCTAGGAGAGAAATCAGTTATGTGTTGACTTAGGTCTTGATTTGTATATCTGGAGTCGCCAAACACCATTTATTAATGGCCAGTGTAGCAGAATACAAAATATCACAGTTTACATTAATATTACATATATATCTAAGTGGTGATCTAGTCAAACACATTTCCTTCAGTATCACTTGACGTAGTATATATATATATATATCAAAAATTGTAACATAAAAACGGATAAGGCCTTATAGGGGAAAAGTAGACTATAATACCAGAGATGATTATTGCAAAAAAAAAATCAAATAATAATTCAAATGTATAACCATTAAATTAAGTAATACTACCATTGTTAAAACGGAACCAAGCCTACTACACGTCTGAATCAGAACGATGGCGTGGCAGAATGAGCAAACATCAGCATACCACTTACAGCAAACAAAGCGCGTCTACCACGGCAAAAACAGTCTTGTTTGTAAATATTTTGTACAAAACACTATGTAATCAACAATGTAAAAATTAATACGTAAGGCCTAATTTAGTCACTAAGATATTAGGCTGTATAAAAAAAAAAAAAAAAAAAGTTTCACTAAATTCATCGAATTCACCAGATCTGCGGGCATGTGACAGGAAGTAATTCTGCATGTCGTTTTAAAGGATCTATTGTAGCACATGTCTGGAATAATTTCCGGAAACCAAGGAAGACAAGAAACTGGTTCGTCGGATCAGTCGTAAAAACCCGTATCCCACCGAATGCAAGGATTCAAAGTTAACTACTCACCCACCATATTCGTAAACGTAAAAAATTTATGTTTATCTCACTTTTAGAACACATCGCTAGCAAAAAATGAACAGAGTGCAAAAAGAAATTAGATGTGATGCGAAGTGCTTGGAGATCGATTCCATAAGCCATGAGTCTTTTTCGATCACTTCACTGAGCCACCTGAGAGGTATTTCTTACTCTCACCTCGTTATTATATATCACAAAAGATATGTACGCCGTGAACGTGAAAGTATTTTACGCTCTAACACAATATAGTTTAAAATCACACAAATCGAAGATATATAAACACCGTTTTTACCAACAGTTGGACACATTTTAATCCTTGTTAATGGAGTTATTCAACAAAACAAATTGATTTACCGCTTGGTTCTTTGTTTTTCCTTTTGTCGCTTTAATTCCAAGAGTGAGTGATTTATTTCGCTGTTGAACAGCCCCGAGTGAGAATTCACTGTGGGTTATTGACACAGTTTAATCCTCACGCAAGCACACAAATTGCAAACGTCGACACGCTGTCAATCGTCCATATTCATTATCACCGACAAAATGTCCGCCGCACAACGCTCCGTACAAAATCTACATGGCTGATTGGCACAACACCAAGCCACGAAAAGTCCTCCAATTTTGCATAACTTACGTTTGAATCTCAATTACAAGTCTAGCAGTACTGATGGATTAAAATGTTTTTCGTAGTCGTTCGGCGGCGAATTTTATTGGTTATTGCTACGACTATTTATAGTTAAACCATAATTATACTTGTTCCCTTTTTCAACATGCCGAAGTCTGTAAGAGCAACAAAAACAAAATTTATTTTCAAGTTAATAAAGAAAATTACATAAATCGCTTATCAAATCGGAAAGTAACAGAAACACAAAATGTAAAACATAATAGTTGAAATAAAAAAAGAAAAATGCCCATCTTTATTAGCAGATAAATACAATGTCATTATTTTTGTCAGTGCAAAGTAAGCGATATGGGAAAAAAATCTACTTTTGTCAAAGACACGGTGCCTGTTTAACGTTCAATCCTATCATTCGGAAGCAGAGTGCTTAATTTTTTAATGGCGTCCTAACATCCCCCTAATGATGCCAAAATTGTTCCTTCACAAATGCCATGGCCAGTTTTCTTCTTGCTCCTTGTCCTCTTGCTATCTCTGTTCTAGTAATGAGGACGTTTCGCACTGATCTGACGAACTTGAAATAATTTTTCTTCTACGAGATTCACCTGACGCTATTTGTAGGGTTTTAATCAGGTTTATACTAATTTACAGTCTGTGATGCCGCTGGAAAAGTAAAGTATGTTTATTTTTGATGCGACGTCGAAAAGCTGACAAATTCAGGATAATGTTTATTGAACGTGATTCACGTAAAAACTATTGGTCGGGTTATAAAAATGTTTCGATTAAAGTACAGTCCATGTTACCGTGGGTAAAATATGATACACTTTTTTATGTAACGTCAAAAAGTACAGAAGAAATTTAAGTTATGTTTACGTTAAACGAGGTTCACGTAAAAACGACAGGTTGAAATTTGATAGGATAATTTGTCGCAGTTTAAATGTTTATCGTGACTTTAGAAAAAGAATGACAACGTATTATTCCTGTTAATGAAGTTTGTTACAGTTACCATCATGGGGAAAAATGAATTTAGTGAGTAACAGATGCCGTGGGTTTTATAGCTCTTGACGATGTTGGTTGAAGAAAGAGGTTAACACACGGCGGGAATAAAGTCGCAGGCACTGTTAGTACTATAATAGGTACGTCACGTCCTGATATCATACACCACAGAGAAGTTTTCAACCCGTAAACGAAATGAATTGATAAATCCTCGTTGCTCATTATTCGAATCAAAAATTTATTTGATTTACATAATCTGTAAATTGGTTCATAACGAATGGAAATAAAATAATTTAATATTCAAAAATAATGCCTGCCTCTAGGTTAATCATACCCCCTCCTGAATTATTAATCCTACCTGTAATGGATGTGCAACAATAATTAAAAAATGAATAATTTAAATAAGTGTAATCGGATCATCAAATGGAATGAAGTAGTATTCGTAATGTCGGACATTTGTCATACGTCAATATTAGCCTTTAACCTGGAAAATAGTCTAAATTAGCATGAAGATTATGTCACTAAATTATACACTAATATTTAAAATTGGAAGTCCTATACGCATCTCCACCGCAAGATATGGAGCGAGAGAATCTCATTAGTGGATCCGAGATATTTGAATAAACTCTAAATTACGGTTACGTCGTGATTTTCTGAGTCAAACTTCCAAAAAGATTAATAATTATTTATTACAAGGTGTAAATATATTACTCGAAATGATATTTCTGTATCAACTTATAACGCCAGAGAAGATGATGTTAAGTATTTGCTTCGCTATGCAGTAATACCAAACGAAATAACTACAGTAATAAGTTATTTGTACCAAACCAAGTGTGTAACATCTTCAAAACCATGAGAATTAAGCCTTTCCAGGAGTACAGCAAATAAAAAAATTTCTATGGTGAACTGTCAAATAATTTCTGCCATTCTGGCAGATGGATGGATGATCAAAGAAATTATTGATTTAAACTGTCTTCAGAAAATCCATCAATGTATAGAAACGAAATTTACAAAATTGAGTTATATTAAATTTCTGCCATTTACGAAACTTGTATATCAAGTTGAACAAGTTTTTCTGTGGACTTATTATTTCTGTTTTAATTTTAGAGAAGTTACGACTACAGTGGGTGGCCAAATTATTATACTCAATAGGTCATAAAGCAAAAAAAGTCATGAAGTTTTTAAAAGACGAAAAAATAACCCTCTTGGATTGGCCTGGAAATTCGCCAGACCTTAACCCTATTGAGAATGTCTGGGCGGCGCTAAAAAAAGAAATTTGCAAGGATAAAATTATTACTAATAAAAAAGAATTAATAGAAAATATTATTACAGCATGGCACAGAACACCTGAATTACAAGAAATTTCCAAAAAGTGCATTGCCAGCATGCCGCAGCATCTACAAAACGTGATTGCTCAAAAGGGAGGATTCACTAAATATTGATTAATATTTTTTTCTATTAATATAACATAATTCCTATGCTAAATTATGTTTTATTTATTTTTCCTTAATTCATTAAACCTATAAAGATAACAATAAAAACGATATCATAGGTCTATTAGTAGATTAAATGTATAATAACACACGAAACAATGTTTTTTTTTTTCAAACGAGTATAATAATTTGGCCACCTACTGTAATATATAAGACTAATATATAAGAAAATAACATCTAAAATGAAAACATTTTCCAGTAACATGAAAAGTTATCTTACTACAGATACTAAAGTAAATATGGATTTCAATAGGAAGAAGAGTTAGCAGAACTATCCAAGAAGTAAGTTTTATTTGCAAACTGTTATAATCTCCAACGACTTTGAGTCTTCGAAAGGGAGATTGCGGTGGTGTAGTCTTAATTGCAATATGATGTCTGCGACTTCTTATGGTAGTGATTTCATTTCTATTTCTTGGAAGTCTCAGTATAAGTTTCAAGATGAAAAACGAGTCATAAAATAGTGGACATAAAATGGAAATTTAGGGCTTCGAAGTTAGATGGATAATTTCATTGGCAAAACACTTCGTATTAACTCGAGCTTTGCAGAGGTACTCACAAAAATTTGGAACTACTGTACGCAGTTCACTGCGTTTTGTGTTTTTTTAAGTAAAGTCAATATTTTCTAATTTGTGGGGGAGCTGATTCATTTCCATTAGTGCTGTTGATGTTCATTCGAGTTCCTATTGCCTGGTCCATTAGTTATGACTGAAATTACAATGTGAAATCAAACATTTCGTCGTGTTTCAATACCGCGTTGCAGAACTCGTTAACTGCTGTTTCTTAATGTTTACTACGTATAACACATGTCTTTATTTTTCTGTATTTTTATTCTATATCTTGGTTTCTGTATTTTTTTAAAAATGTTTTATTTTTAGTTTAAGTAACGTAAGTATATGTGAATTATTATTGATTAACTTCTCTGTTGTTACATAAAACTAGCCGTTTTTTCCGATCTGCTCTGGCAGTCAATGAATTAATTTTATTATCTAATATTTAGTTAAAAATTCAAATGTTAACTAATTTTAGTTAAAAAGACCAATTATCTTTTTCTATCTTTATTACAATAGTAGGGAATTCCTCGTTAAATAGATACCAGCTGGTGGTTGTTTTCTAGTTGCTGACATTGTGATTGCAATTTAATAATTTAAATGATCCAAAAACAAATTTTTTTAAGGAAAATTCCAAAATAAATGAGAATTAATGGAGGAATCCAAATTCAAAATCGAAATCCCATTAGACGAAAGAGTAAGTGGCATTTAAATTTTGTTTATTTTAATACTTTTTTATTGAAAAGACGTAAGTGGTAGGTTTAATAAGATAGTGTGACAATAAGTCATGCTCGCAAGGTATTTAGGAAATTAATTATCATAACAGATTTTAATTTCCTAGTCCTCCAGTAACCAACTTCAGATTTTAAGACAGATTCTAAGGTTTCAAAATGTGGAAACACCACAGAAACTTGTTTAGTAGGTTTTGCGCGGTAGCGGGACAAACAGACAAAACTTCTAAAAACAATTATTTCGGATTCATGCAAGTTCAAGTAGTGGATTGCATTTTGTTTTCAAAAATATGTTCGAGGAACAAACTAAATATTTATATTACAAATTTTTTTTGTCGACGAGGATCTCAGAACTGTCACCAATTTTAATGACTTGTAATTTACTATCGTTAATTCACTATTATTAGCTACGTATTACGTGGTAAACCAGCAGCGAAAGCTATCTAATTTTCCTGTGTCTATTTTCAAAGTGTTAATTCTTCTCCGAGATTCAACACGTTCGGCATCAATCTAATTAACTCTCCAGTTTGGCTATATACCAGGACCATATGTCGGGTTTAGAAGGTGGATATCCGATACAAATATAAAGAACCGACAGATGATATTATGAGAGCGTCTCTTTTATTTGAAATGGGAGACCGGAATAGTGTGACACCAAATGCGTAGAAGTAGGTCATACTCTATGTGAAGCCCGCGACTGCTGGTTTTATCTCGCTAGTAGCAATATATACACATATTTCCTTCGAACGTTCTTTTTTGCTACTAGTCGCTGTTTGGAATGTTTAAAAATTATTATTATTATTTGAAAAATATACCGAAATACGTATTTAATTTTCTTCAAAGGCTGAGGAGATTTGCGTATTATAACACAAATGTTTCTGTTTAGTTGACTGAAAATACTGTAGATGTAAATCAATCCCATTGTACCCTCCTCCGAGTTCGATGAGGGCGAGTCTACTTTTCATTACGCTCCGGAAACGGCTGAGGCGATTTTAATGATACTTGGAACATGCTTTTCACTGGAGAGCTAAAGATTGTATAGTGGTAAATAAATCCAGTCATTTCAGGTGCCGGGTGCTATGCTAGTAGTTAACATATGCTATGAATATGTATATTTTTTTTTTTTTTTTTTTTTGTAATTCGTTATTTAGGTTTTGCCTGTGTGGGGTCTGACAGGCAAAAATTCTAAAAATTACGGATCAGTGGCATAGTGGATACATCTGTGTAATATCTGTTATAAATGGCTCTTAATATCATGTTCGATTATACAATTTCATTTATTCACTTGTGTAGGCAATCAGATACATTATGTTAACATCAGATTTTGGTTTATCAGCTTCAGGACAGAAAAATTATGTTGTGTTATTCCTCTTCCATATTTATCATTGACAGGAATAATTTTAAAGTAAGCTGATAGGTTTTAATGTTTTCGAATTGTGGCAGTTTTTTTCAAAATTATTTATCTAACACTACACTGCCTTAGAATCTTTTTTCGGAAATAAATTACTACTAATTTTGTGAAAATACGATTGCACCCAACCTTTAATTGTGTAAATGTGTTAAAAAAGTGCGTGGGGGAGAATTTTCCCCTTTTATTTCAGATTTACAGTTAGCTGATTGTTTAAAAACATTCTAATCCTGTTGCACCCTGCATATCTAACAAGAATGTATATACTTTATTGCAATATTAGTAAGGTAGTTCTTCAAGAAAAAAAATCTGCGTTAGTTCATACCAAAAATAACAGCCTTTTCCAGTCAGTTCCAATGCCAATACAGCTTTTGTGTTTTGGCGTGTGTCATAACACTAGTAATATAGAGCACTAGTTCGTACCCGCGACTTCGTACGCGTGGATTAAGAATTTTTTTGCCAGAATTGAATATAGAAAGTTGTTGGTAACGAAGGATTGGTCTCAAACAACACCAAATCGGCATAATATGACAGGACAGCTATCACTATATCATTCTACCGTCGAACCTGAAGAGATTCAATTTCCAACATATTTCTGTCACCATTCGATAAGGTCTCAAAATTTCGTGACTAGAACTGTTAATCATACTGGAAAAAATGTCCTGTGCCCTTCATACAGATTTTCTTGTCAAATTCCATCAGTATCGATGTAGCCATTTAGTCGTCAAAACGTAACAAAAAGACAGAGACTTACTTCCGTATTTATAGTATTATTACTGCGATTCACGCACACACACTGACTGCGAACAACCCCTGAGGGATCATTATAACGTAAAAAGTGTACACCTACAGCATTGCAAGACTACCTACGATTTGCCTCGCATTGCACCCCTAACTTTGTAATATCTACAGTACAGTTTAACATTCAATCCGAATAACCAACGGCCCAGGCGTGACTCTTACGATCAAAAAAAATTTTTAAAAATCTTAGCCTCCACGGAGATCTGAACCGGAGACCATGACCCAAACATTAGTAAACAAGCGCTTTAGCCACTGAGATACATGACCGCGACACGGAAAAAACAGTAGAGAGACCTCCATATCCAACGCGTCTGTCTATCGCCGTTCAGTAGTATTTCGAAATTATGTGACAACATGTATTATTTATACAGATAATTTTTCAGCCAAATGTAGACAGTATTTTTCTCCTTGTTTCAAAGGATAAGTGTGCAAAGTTTAATCGAGATCGGATGAAAACTGTGGATTTGTATGAAGAACAAACAAACATACATTCATTTTTATATATAAAGATAGATTGGTTAGGTGTCGTGAAAGGAGTGTCGTTATCAGGGTGGTACAGGTGGTCTCAGGTGAGGCGTATCTGTCCAGTCTCATCACGTGCTGCGGACTGGTCAGGCGATCCCGTCAGATTGGATGGAGACTGCGAGCCACAGAGTCTGTAGGCCACACATTCAATTACAGGGCGGCACGAGCAACAGGCGGCACCTGTCACGCCGCCACCACGCAACAACACTCCGCTACGGCACAACTTCATTACTTGTGAACTTCATATGTTACTATTCGACGTTTTCTTTTTATATATATGAATTAATTCGAAATAATCTGATATTATATAAAAATATTTTTCAACACATTTCGTGCAGAACGTGAGATCAGATTAAAGTATCTGAGTTTTATATTTCTCGTATGGCTGTTATTCACTACCTGTAGATAAATCTTCAAATTTACGTTCAGTTTTGCAGCGACACGTTCTCATCAGAGAGGAATAACTGTGTCAAATATCGTAAAGATTGGAAGATACGGTTTTTTTTGGTTAACAGTTATTTAAGGCTATATTAAATTGGTTTCTTACTTAACTTTTAACTCTAATGCCATTTTTTTTTTGTATATATATTTCAAGAATCGGAGATAACTGCGATCTTTTAACTTTCGCTAAATTAATATTCTTGCATTTTTCTAACTAGGACGTCAAAATTCCGTAATGTCTGACACGGAGAAATACAATGGCCCCATTTTCCAATCACAGATCCTGCTTACTACTGACTTCATTATGGGTTCCATGCTATTTCATTAACCATTTAGGCGACTGCTGAAGCAGGTGTGTAGTACATGGTTTAGCTCTTCCCTACATTCTGAATAAACACAGAACCTTTACGGTACTATTACCCGCTCTCCATCCTTCTGTCCATTTGTTGCAGTCTCAAAATTTCTATACGCCCGCAGTTGAAAATGTTTTTTTTTTTTATGTTTATTTTTATTTTTATATAATCTTCATGGGTAGCAAATGAAAACTTGGTGGTTCTGAGGTGCTTAGACGTTTTTTTTATCCCAAGATATCTGCGGATTTAGCGAACCCCCACAAATAATCTTTCTGTGCCTTTCATTTCCTGAAATTTTATTTAATAATTTATAAAGTTATTTAGTCTCTTAAAGTTTACAGGAAAACTATTACATCAATAGAGGACTTTATGGATTTTGAGAAAAGAAACGTATGAGTAATAGTAATAAATTTCATTCTTAAGTGTGTCTTTCAACAAAAAAACCATATATATCATTCCCTAACGAATTTTATGAATTGGAGAATAAATATTCTGAGAATACACTTTTTTTGGAAAATTTTTACTTTTCTGAGAGAATTTCTTTAAGGCAATATTTTGTGTGTGTTTATTTTGAGTATACCGTTTAAGCGAATAATGAAATTGATTTACAATTAAATTATTAATGATGGAAACATTTTAAGACAAAAAACTGTATATACTGGGCCATTGCTGCATGCAGCAATGAAAAGTGATATCTTATAGATCAGGTGTTCATTGAAGAAAGTCCGTTCTTGCACAAATCGATGTAAACATCTTTACAATGTCATATCTCTTAAAAGATCAACGGTTGACTGGAGAATATTATTTCCTGCACCAGTCGATGTAAATTTCTTCCAAAATTTAAAATCCCCATATAGCTTAAAATTTACCAAACATGGTCTTAATGTACTTAGGTATACAACTGTCAACACGAAAAAATTACATCACTCGCCAATACACGTACAAGTAAGTTACATTATGTATTTATTTCTATTCTGCAATTAAAACAATTCGAACTACGTTTCTCGCAGTCTTTTTGCACAATAATGTATTTCACTAAACTAAATCATCCTTCTCGAGCCGAGGGTGGTCCGTTTACTTGGTTCTTCACAGTAAAGATGATCATTGCGGATGAAAATACTCCTTACAGTGGGGTGGCGGATTTTTCTTCGGAAAACTTGACCTCTGCGACAGCTGCATTGCGAATAGGTCAGGATAATAATTATTTTCTGTAATTTGGCTTTTATTATACATAGGCGAGAAGTTTTGACGCCTGCGACAATGCGTCGCTAACTGGTCAGGGTACGTCATGTTATTCGGCGTGCATCCTGAGTTCGTTTTTTCATGGTTTCCCAAAATCCCTCCAAGCAAATGCCTGGATTTTTCCTTAAAATACCATGTCCAATTTCCTTCCCGTTTCGTCTCCAGTCTCCTTCATGTGGGTGGAGAGGCACTTGATGCCTCAGACACCCTGTGGTATCCCTGGGCTTTCCCGGGCTATCACGAACATCATATATATATATATATATATATATATATATATATAACCTGTAAAATTACTACCAAGTTAAAGGATCAATGGTATGTTTAAACACGGCACCAACGAACTAGAGTCGAAGATTTTAATTTGAAGTTGAACGTACGAAACGATTGCCTACTATCCAACGAGTACCGTGAAGTAAACTCTGAGCGTGGCGGTGACCCCGTCGCATCCCTTCAAGTGCAGAGGGTTGTAATGGAAGTGTGGAGCTCTATCTTCGAGAAACCTATATGATAAACCAAGAGCAATAGGAATCACGTGATGTTTACTTTTATTTATATGTATTTTTTCGTATAGAATAAATTGTAAACTTAATTTAGGAGAAATGTTCGATTTCATATTATAGAGTAAAACAATGATGAAATGGTAATGGAACTTCCAAAACGATACCGGTTTTACCACTTATGAAAAACGATGGAAAATTTATTTTGTAACAGCAATCAGGGAATAAATATGATAGAAATAAGTGCTCAACTGTTGAAATCCTACAACTTCACATTTTTAATCATTTCATATAGATAGGTACTTTTCCTGATTTATGATCAGCAGTATTAAATCTTTACCTCCAGTCATTCCGTTTGAGAATATGGTAGGCTAAGATATAAAAGTCTATCAAAAATTACATAATTTTAATGCTGTAAAAATAACTTACATATGCTACTAAAATTTAGAAACCTACACAAAGGATATGAAACTGTAAACAATTCGAAATAATTTACTTTTAGGTTCTTCCTCAAAAATCGTTTGCCCTCTTTTTAGCACTTAATAACTTATGAGGATAATTGAAGACGTGAATTGTAATGGATATGTTGAGATGAAGAGCTTGTCTCAAGATAGGAAGAGATGGAGGACTACTTCACTGTATATTGAAAACTTATCTCAGCATTACCATATTCATAACTAGTTTAATCTTCGTGAATCATTTGTCTCTTTAACGTATAGACTCCGATAAGGCTGTTTGGAATTGCAAAACGAGTTGTTTTAAAGTTGTTGTGAATTAGGTATTCACTGCTTATCTCTTGTCAGCGCTAGTGGCAGAAGAAGACGAATGGAACTTGTTCCGCTCGTTGGCAGGAACCTGCCATTGTTGTTATTACGAAGCTGTCCAATCAACTGCGTGGGTCTTT
>JARYHS010013630.1:373190589-373222588 GCA_031002005.1 Vandiemenella viatica
TTCATACACCAAGTTAAATTCATATAGTCGCTGTGAAGAGGTGTGTTATGCGATATTTTCAAAACAAATATCGGTTGATACTCTATATCCTTTAGTGTTTAGTCGGATGCGAGTTAGAATGTAACAGTATACGCTTAACATTACTTTGTAAACAGAACCGCATCATACCTAGAAAACGTACACGAGTAAAATCACAATACATAGCAAACATCTGGAAGAGCATTTTGCGCTATCGACGCCAAGTATTTGATACAGATAGTGCCGTAAGGGATTTATGTAAATACTTCTTTTCTGACACCGGAAGGCACGCGTCTTGGCGTCGGGATGCGCGGGTTATATTTTAATTCTTTCAATCGACACAAGAAATATCTGTCACTCCTGATTCTATAATTAGCATTTCAGAAAGCCTCATGGTCAAATCAGGTCATTAACGATATTGAATTTTCTTATCAAACTGACCCGTTTGTCGCAAAATAGTGTAGGTAAATTATTTTAGATGGAAATAAACATTTCCTACTTGATATACTATGTCCATATTGACCAAAAAATCCACTAATATACTTACGCTTCATAAGGTAGCCGGGTTTGTTTCGGGCTCGACATTGTGGCAAACACTTCAGCATTTTTGACACGAAATGTAAATTTCACACATGAGCATCAGGGAATTATCTCAATCTATCCAAAAGTTACCGATCATGGAGGAGGTAACGCTCTAGACTTGCATTCGGGGGAACGCGGGTTCGAATACCCGTCCGGCAATCCCAAAATCACTTCAGGCAAACGCCGTTATGGTTCCTTCAAAATGCCATGATCGAATTCCCTTTCGTTCCTTGTCTCCTGTCCCTTTTAGCCTCTATTGACCTTGACGTTGACGAGGCTTAAGGCTACAAAAAAAGCCGTAGTCTTAAGGCTACAAAAAGAAAAAAGAAAAAAGCCGTACAAAATAGAGAACTTTACACCTGATGCCTCACAGTCAGAGACTATTATTCAGCTGGCATTAAATTATTGTTCTGCGAATTTGAATCCATTACTTAACATTCTATTATCATTTTGATCTGAAAATAATCACTGTTGCAGATTCTTTTAAATGAAAGTCTCGAATAAACAAATGTAATGATCACAGTTTAGTTTTTTTAATTTATGGCATCACCTATGCTTTCCAAGATAATTTCACTAGATATTCATTGCGGCAAGTGATGTTACAATAAGTAACCATTGAAGTTTGTACAAAATATAGATAACAGCTACCGAAATTTCAGACACCCAAGACTTAGCGGACTTCGTGCTACATCTCAAAACACGTAAGCTTCAGTTAGTTCTGACACAAATTCTCCTTACATTGCATACTAATTTAATTCCTGTACTTTTGATTTTTCTCAGACGTCTTATGAGTAGGTATTATTTTATAAGTCAGAAACGTCATCGTTCTGAAATAGAAAGAGCAAAGTACTTGCTTCGAGGAAAACCATAGCCGATTAAAAAATTTTGCAAACAAAGATAAGTTGTTACAGAATTACAGAAACAATTATCTGATTTTTAAATGCAGCTGCTGTATGTCAGCTTGTTCTTATAATTTTCAGTGTCTACAAATAACTAAGAGACATTAGAGAATGAGCTGATTGTTACTTGGAGCCTGAAGCCTATGGCTGTGGATCTGAGTTAGGCTGACACTGTTTGCTAGACGGCGATCGCTTAAATTTGACGTACCTCTTTCCAGCTAAGATAATATTTTTACCCGTAGCGAGAAGATTGAAAAGTGACTCTGGTCTCGGCTCGTGTCGGCGCTAATATAGCAGAGTATCGATCGATTTTGTCGACCTCCTCGACACGAGACACCACCAGGCAATCACCCCGAGTGAGAGCCCAGCGACACATGGTGCCTCGCAAGTCAAACCACACCCGAGAGAGCCCATACTTGTTGATCGCACCATGAATCTTAACGCTCTTAATACTGCTTTCGAAGGAATGTATGCAGGTATCTGACAAGCAGTCTTAAGAAATAACTGATGTACTCTTATACCTGAAAGCCTAATGCACAATTGAATCCATTTACATCAAACAAAACTCTTTGAGCAATATTAAGCACAATTTTACTCGCGACGATTTTTTATAAAGATTTTTATTTCAGTTCATGATGTTAAGCTGCAACTGTTCTGTTTATACCTCACGTTTACTGGAAGA
Source organism: Vandiemenella viatica (assembly GCA_031002005.1). NCBI lineage: Eukaryota > Metazoa > Arthropoda > Insecta > Orthoptera > Morabidae > Vandiemenella > Vandiemenella viatica. Next base: position 373,192,771 of record JARYHS010013630.1, read on the forward strand.
CATAATTGACATATTTTTTTTAACTGCTTAACGTCTCTTAACTGCGAGGTCCTTAAAGACAGGAAAGGATCGGGGGCAAGGAATGGGAAGGAATTCGGCCATGGCATTTTGAAGGAAGCATCCCGGCATTTGCCTGGAATAATTTGGGAAACCATGGAAAACAAAAATCTGGATTACCGGACGGGGATTCGAGCTGCCGTCCTCCCGAATGCGAGACCAGAACGCTAACGGTTACACCACCACGCTCAGTGATTGGACGCTCAGACCGAAAGTTAAGTTCAGTGGCCAATTTCTACAACACTGCAGCTTAGAGGAATGCTCTGTATTGACTGTAGTCACATCCTTGACAGACAAACCGCTCCTTTACATTGTTTTAGCTCCAGTTAAACCTGAAACGATATTATTCACAAATTATTGTTAACTTCCTTGGAAGCAATTTTTCAAGTCCAATGGTCCACTACATCAGCACCCTCCTACCCTCCTATTCAGCCACAAAACACTGCTCTCCAATATGATATAACATTAATCTAATCACGAAGATAAAAGTGCAATCAAACAGAAGATGTGCGTAAACTCGAGTTGCACACCCAGCACACGAATCCAGTAGTCAACAGTTGTTAGTAACACACCATCATTAACATATTTCTATCTATATAAAACATATCTGGCGTTTAAACATATGTACAGATTTTTTTAAACCACGATATTTATTAGCTATGTTTACAATCTGAAAGAGTTGCAGAGTGAAAATAAGATATTAAGAAAATAAGACTCAGTTCCTGCAGGCAACCTGGATTGTGTAATGTTATAGAATACCACTACCTGCTTGTCAGGTCGAGCCAACCTGTGACAATGTGGGTGAATTTGAGAAACATACAGGTCCTGCCGTCTATGTGCAGAAGTGTTTAAGACACTACTCTTGTTTCACAACCCAACGACTGGCAACGTCGGAAGGGGCAGAAGAAAACCGATTGGCTCTAGAACTGGGTGGCCAACCCGCGGCCCACGGGTCGCTTGCGGCCTGCCTTGAACATTTTTTCCGGGCCGCGAGATTCATCACACTTTTACAAAATAATTTTCATATTTCATTTTTAGTGTTATATATTTCTTCACAATGTGAGTTTAGTATAATTATTATTGTATTATCTATGTTTACATGTAAAAATAATAGTAAACACAACAATAATTATGTTTCAATTTCTCGCTCCGGAAAAATGTCTCTAGATGGGGATATATAATTTTATATGCGGCCCGCGGAGTTATGTTGCACTTTCAAAGTGGCGCGCAAGATCATTTGGGTTGGACACCCCTGCTCTAGAAAATTTCTGCCAAAGACCTCGAAAGTGTGGAAGAGACGCATGGGCGAGATGCGTTAACTGGACTCGACTGTGCAACGACTCCAGTTTTGGAGTAATTTTTTTAGTGTACCAATTTATGTACAGTCACTTTGAATGAGGTCACACCAAGTGAATTGTGGCAGTTCTTTAGTAACGGCTTGTAACGACTTTAATTAATTTGTTGTGTATTTATTGGTGGTCGATTTGTATTCAGTCTTCTGCGGAACTCTAATAATACTCGAAGCTTTGGTTCCCTTTTTATTTGTCACTGTACACGGGCCATATAAATACGTAAATAAGTCGTAACAGCATACAGAAAGTATTTTCAACCATCTTGGTTTACTAGAAAGGTTACTAGCATAGCATCACAAAACAACAGCTAGCAGGAGCACTCAAAGTGCACTCTTTTATTATTACTGAAGTTAGTGATTTAATACACCGTTTGCCGAAATAAACCAGCAGTTAGTGTTTAAGGTTAATTGATCTGACTTCTTCATTAAAGATACACAGTTCAGTATTAAGAAGAACTCTTTCAGCACGCGCAGTCAATAACGCTGTAGGCCCACTTAATCACTTGTTTACACACGTAAATCGTTTATACACTCTCAAAGTTCATTCCCCCCGCATTCACAGTCCCGGCATAATCATTTCAAAGTACTTTCGCTACAGATCGGGCACTTCCTTACCTTCGCTTTGTCACAGTCTCCATGTACTTAATCCACGTGTTGACTCCCACCATACTCTTTTTCAGCGACTCTATTCTCGTCGTGGCAATATCGATAGTTCGGTGATTCTACGGTATCATTACAGACTGTCAGTACACCGTCAGTGCAGTGATACATGCAGCATTTTTAGGTGCAGACATCACGTTAAATTTAACACAAAGAGTTCTACCGCATTGTTTCTCAAGATACGACCCGAAACATCCTCCAGAGAGATTTGGGAACTTTATTTGTCTCTGAGCTAGCCGAGTAGATGTACTATCACTGTGTCTGAACCATATGTTTTGCAAACAATATCTCATGCCAGTATTTTTTTAATTTTTCAAGTTTTAATTTTGTTTTCGTGTTTTACTTTATGTACGTCTACATGTCGTCTGTATTATAATGTTCAATCAGGATTAATCGTGCGATTTTTTTTTTTGATTACGTGCACATGTTTAAGTTTTGTTTAAATTGTGGATAAATGTTACTTATTTTTCTACGGTATTAGATGTAAAAATGGAAATTTATCCTATCTTCCATAATCATATTCAAAATTAATATTCAGTAATTATCATTTTGACAGTAAAATTTATCTAAGAATCTCCAGTAACAAAGGAATTATTACAACTAAAGAGTTGCAACGGGCCCAGTGTTAAATCTCTGACCAGAGGTACCAGGCATCCTGGTGGTGCTTACTGGTAATGATCTAGATAATTGCCGGGACGGTTACCATTCCTGACCTCATAAATCACACATTCAACAAAAAATCTATATTTATCAGCGAGTTGTCCTAACTATACGTACATTAAACCAGTTCCTGTGGATCAGCTGAAAAAGGCTAGGTAGAACCATCTGCTATATTGACGCTAAATGTGCTTACAACAGTGATAATCATGTACTATCTTTAACACGAGTCTTAAAAGATGTAAGTAATTTATTTATTGAACATTTTACCAAAAATAGCACAAAATAACGAGACAAAGGACACATTGACTCAAATACTATGCAATTACGTCTAAACAGCGTCAATTATCAGCTGGACGGTGTGAGCCATTTCCTCAATTGCAGGTTAATCAATTTGTATAAAAATTAATCATACGCCAATGCAATGATTTGTTTTCTTCTATTTTTCTTTTCTTCTTCTTCCCCTCCCCCCCCCCATCCCCTTCCCCGTACGCTTTTCACTTCATTTTTCAGAGCATCTTCAGCGGCATCTTCGTTTTGCCAGCTACATTTCATTATGGAAACAATATGAAGTGCAGTTTAAATTACTTTTAATTTACATGTTATGCTATTTCATGTTATCAGATTAATTTTAAAAAAATACGAAAAATAAATGGTAATATTATTTTGATTGCTTTTCTCAAATCTGGTATAAAATTCAAAGAAGTGTCATTGAATGGTATAGTAGAAAATTTATAGGGGAACGGAAAATCAAGTATTTTACAACTTTGCTTTCAAAGTAGATTTTGAATTACTTGAAAACAATAATATTATGGACAATTTCTGATGGGAGTATGTGCAAAAGTAGCAGTATGTAGAATTAAATGTTTTTTGCAATTTCTTTTCCGTTTTATCCTTTCAACTGTATTATTATGTCCAACAGTGTGCTCACTGAATGTTTAATAGTTTCTAAATGATTTTTTACAAGATGCAACTAGGTGAAATTAATTGCTGGTAATTTCTGCAACGGAAATAGACATCAACCTCGCTCCTTCTAACACTGAGGCCGGTGGGTGAGCGGTAACGCTCGGGCCTGGCATTCTGGAGACATGGGTTCAAGTCTTTTCCAGCCATCCAGATATCGACTATCAATTATTTCTCATATTCACTTCAGGCGTATGGCGGCCTGGTTCCTTCAAAGCCCATGACTGAATTCATCTCTCATATTTAGATGTCAAACAGGAGCAAGGACTTTAGAAAAAAAAAATGTTTTTTCTCAACCGTTTCTAGAAATTGATGTAGTAAAGTAATCCTTTTTTAAGCGCACAGAAGATATTTCGAAATACCTGCTACGCCGGGACCCAAACATTCAGAACATCGTTGTGTCGTGTAACCCCAGGCTTCGGTCGCTATCTCCTGCGGTCGGTCGGCTGCTCCTTGATTTATTTATTGGTAGGCTGCCGGCAGCCAAACTCCTTGTTCTAATCCGCAGGGAAACAAAGCCCCATAAAGCTGCCCATGTCACGCCCACGACAATGGCGGTGCGGTGCAGTGGTTTTGCGGGCGTACTCAGGACGCACGCAGAAAACGCACGGGCCTGAGGCATCAAACAAAGCATCGGGCTGCATACTTAAAAAGAGTCAGTCGCCAATAATACAGCTAGGGCACAATTCACGGGAGAGAATTATTCCTGGTACTGTTGCTGAACCGTTCAGTATATCTCTCTGTTTGTAACTTCCGGGTAAAAACTGTAGTTATTTGTTGATAATAGCCCGACGTGACTTTTGTCTCTCCCCTCCCCCCCCCCCCTTTCGCAGCACTTAGCCTTTTTATTATTAATTACAGAAGACATTTTCTATTGTTTTCTCTTGTCAGACTGTCGTAAATTACGTACGGAGATAATCAAATGACGGAAATAAATATTTACCTGCTGTTGAGTGTTCTGTACCTCATTTTAATCGTGACAAATAATACGAATGAAAAGCTACGTGGCATGGTTCGGAAACGCCCCCCCCCCACCCCCATGTAGCCCAGTATAGCTTTCCAGCCAACCCATACATCCAGTAGACCGAGCTACGTAGTTTATGGACGCTCCCTTACAGGGGTTGGTATCGAACGAAATAAAAGCGGTATCGAGCTAACTACTATTGTAGAATCCTCGTAAATACAAATATACGAAACGAAGGACTCTAAGACAGCTACTCTTACATGTATGAGAACCGCACCCCTCTCCCCCCCCCCGCCCTTCATTTTCTATAATTGGATAGGGAAGTGTTAAAAGCGATCTTTTCTACGCATTTTTATGCACATGTAATTCCGTATTTCCATGCATCTCAAATTTTTTGTAAAATACGTCGTATAATTTATACATTTTAAAAAAAATGTGGGTACATAATTCTTCTTAGTCATCTGCCGTTTCCCCTTTTTCGGTGAGTGACAGACAGACATGTGCTAGTCATCAATGTTAAAGCTAACTCAGATTAAATAAGAAAAGATGGTCGAAAGTAAATGAAAGGGGTGCTAAAAATTCTCTTATACAGGTTATAAAAGTAATTCTTTCCCGTAATATAGGCTATTTGAAAGCATTTGATTTTCTAGCTGTTATTTCTTTCAAACTTATTTTTGTTTATTTTGTCGTAGTAAACCAGTCATTTTTCGTTAAACACATTAAAGAGCCGCTCTAATGAACACGGGGTCCGAGGTTCAAACATCTGACCACGCTGCGTCAAAAACGGGTTGTGCAGCAGGGTAGCGTATTGCTATTAATTATTCTAGTGAATAAATGTGTTGATTGTTTACTATCTTTAATTAGATTGTTTGCAGATGACATAAAGCTATATAAAAGAACAGAGGATTGTAAACAGTTGCAGGATGATCTGGACAGGATATATAGTTGGGTTGGTAAACATGGGATGAAGATAAATCTAAAGAAGAGTCAGCATATTAGATACACAATTAAAAAACAAAAGGTTAATTATGAATATAATGTTGGGAAAGAATTGCTTGCTGAAGACATTTGACAACAAGCTTAACTGGGCAGGACACATTGGACAGGTGGTAGGAAAAGGTTTCAAAGTTCTGCACTTGTTGGAGAGAGTGATGAGGGGATGTACGAGAGAAGTGGGGGAGTTGGGTTACAAAACTTTGGTCAGACCATTGCTCGAATATGGTAGTGTAGTATGGGACCCACATTTTACGTATCAAATACAGGAGTTGGACAGGGTCTGGAAATTATCGCAGAATGAAATCAGTGGCGGATATGATAAAGGAGCTGGAATGGGATTCACTGCAAGACAGGAGGACGATGAGGTGGGTCATGGGAGTGTACAGGCCGTATACTGGCGATGAGACATGGAAAGATATTGGAGTAGGTATGAAAAGTAGTGCGTCGAAGGGAAAAGATCACCATGACCACAAGCTGACACTCGATTTCAGGCACAACTACAAGGGTGTGGGAAGATTCTCTTTTTTAGGTAAGGGTGTCAGGGATTGGAATGAGTTACAAAGAGAAAGGATGAATAATTTACCGAAAACGTTGAAAGGATTTAAAGATAAAATTTGTAAAGGGAGAATGTAGGTGGCTGCAGGATAAGGGGTAGAGGGGGGTGTGGGGAAATTGCCACCGGAGCCTGTGCTCCATTGCAATTAAATTAAAATTAAATAAATTAAATTAAAATTACTAAGTATCGTTATCCCTACAGTTTTTTGACGGATCCCACGTAGTCATCCACGTGAACTTTGGAAAAATATTCAATTTCCTTCCCCATGATTATACATTGCACACAAATAACCTAAATTGTTACGCGTTCAACGAAACATTAACGGTTAACGCTTACAGGGCGAATCAGTGATGCTGCCTCGTGATAAGGTTTACCGAACCGTTGTTGAATTAGGCGTGGTAGTTAAGTTTATTTTCTTCCAGTAAAATGAACTCAGTCTGGGCTCACAACTTAAAGAGGTCATACCACTCAACACTTTAACTTGAGGATGAAAGTAACCTTGCACCTACACGCAAATAATTTTTTGTAAGAATTGTCATTTTCATTCTGGTAAAAGAACACTTGCTACAGTAAGGATATGCTATGTACTACGGAATCATTCTACAAAACTCTACTTTTATTCCACCATACCGTTTACTACAGTTGGGTTGAAGACTAAGATATAAAAAATATTGTGTTGATTACATTAAGGACTTTTGCACATCTCGTAACTTCATGTGCAAATTCCATGACGTTACTTGAGTAAATGAGTGGAATATCGTTAAAGGCGGAGTATCTCCATTAGGGTATTGAACTACCTGCATATAGTTATCTACATCTTGTACAGTTATCAGCCACCAGATAAATCTGTACGGAAATGTCTACTCCATCCCCCACCATTCATCCTTTTACACTACTGTTCAATTCATTCTTTTTGCCTCGAGCCGTATGTCCTTTGGTCTTTGTCTCACTCTCCCATTCCAATTTAGAATTGGACTTACTTCGTAGATGTCTTCCTGTATACAAATACACTTTTTTTTTTTTTTTTTTTTTTTTTTTTTTTTTTACAAGCCAAGTATTTATTTTTATAGGGGCACTTGCCCCGGATGGTAACGTCAGGGGAGCAGCAAAATCATGTTTGAAGGGCGCAAATTGATGTACGGATGAATTTTTTTACTTCCTCTACTGCACACTGGCGGCGACAATATGTTTACAACAATAGGTGACAATCAGGGAAACGAAACTCGGAATGGTGACAAACTATTGTTGGAAGCGGCGGCAGTATCACAGTTTTTGCCCCGACTCGGAAAATTCCTAGGTCGCCACTGCCCTTTGTCAACTTGTTCATTTCTCTGAACTTTAATTTCCATGGCCTTGGATCCTTTATTTTAATCAGCCACGCTCTCAAAGATGTAAGTCCGTGTAAATATAAAATTATTAACATAGCTATTCAGTAAAGCTTATATAATGTTGTAGGCAAAAGCTACACTGGCATTCTGGAGGACTCCGCAGATAGCAGTTTTCCATGGTTACCAGAAACTACTCAAAGCGAATGCCGGGATGGATAAAATTAATGGTCCAACTCCTTCTCAATGCTCTCTCCCTTTCCTTTGCCGCCAGCAGAATCTTTACATAGAAAAAACGTAAGTCCCACCATTATACATACGTCTCTGTTACGTATGCCGGATTGTTTTATATGAGGAGGAATTTGACGTAAGTGACCTACAATTTCCAGGTAGGTTTCTCATCTATATTATTCATATCCAACGGCTCATATGCAAAACAGCAATTCACATGATAGTTTAATATTTTTTTTTTTTATTATTATTTTATTATTGCTTATGGTTTTACGTCTCAACGACGGCTAGGACATTAGAGGCGTAAAAGCACTAGGGGCAAGAACTGGGAAGGAATTCGTCCATGGTATTTTGATGGAACTATCCCAACATTAACCTGCAGTAGTTTGGGGAAACCATGGAAACTCCAAATGGAAGGCCGGATGGGGATTCGAATCCGCGTAATCCCGAATGAGACGCCGGAGCGTTATCACGCACCCGCTATGCGCGGTTTAAAACATTTTGTAACTATAGTTAGAACTCACCATATTATACAGAAACGTGTTTCTGATTAAAGTAATGAAATTTACTAATGTGGTGTTACAACAAAAAAAAGTTTTAGATAAATGGATATGTACACAAAAAGTTTAGTTTGATGAGATGACAGTATAATAAACGTTTCAAATTGTTTTTCTGCTGCTGGGGTAACTTGCGGAGAGAAATTTCATTAAAAAACTTGTTGCGTTTTAATATACGAATCACCGAACTCACATTCACAATTCCAGCTAGCGGGAAATTAAAAATTTACATCTACGCTTTAAATACTGTAGTTTATTTCCAAGCTATTATAAAGAATTTTATGAGTAATAAACTGCAGCAATAGTTTTCATAATCGTCATTGTTGCATTTTACGCAAATCTCGTAACGCCCTTCCCAAGTTTCACCGGAGTGTAGAGCAGCAATTAATGGCAGCTCTAAGCCCCCATTTATTGCTGCAGCTTAAAATGTAATCTTCCCTTAACTCTGTTATGCGATCTAACTCAGGGACCTGTGACTGTGATGCTATTTTAGCACCCAGTGGCCGTCTCACTAATCCGAATAAATTAAAAACTCCCCTAAGAAGCTTACAGTGCACGGGACGGTAATTTCAGTGGTGGAGGGTGATGGCTAGATTGGGTTTCATAGCAGTGAAGGGATTTCCGACTCCTTTATTGCCTGTTTTTTTTTTTATTAATTTAATGTATTTTTTATGATCTTGGCAAGTCACAATTATTTTGATTCAGTAATATGCAAAATTCCTTAGAACCATCGATAATACTCAGCATCTGAAACATATAACGTCTATTGAACCAGTATATTCCAGTTGCGCATAGCTATAATTTTAATAGCGTCAACAACTGAACAAAATTAATTGTTACATTTACAGTCACGCTGAATTGATCTATTTCAGTATTGGATATATGTTGAAGGCGTCTGTGGTCTATCAAAAATCCTTTGGTCATCTCGTTTAGAAACTAAAATCATTGCTTCTCTAGTATCGCACCAACATTACTGACCCGTCGCTGCCAAAGGACGAGGAGTCATTCTTTAATCAGTCGCTGAAACAAACCGCGTTATTGTAACTGTCGATACAGTCATAGTCATGTATAGATTATTTTCCGTAAGAGGTTTGTCATTCTATTACTGTGCACTCTTAGGACTTGATTTCTGTAGTTCAGCATATTATTTGGAATGTATGACTGATGCGTTTACTGACCTCAATGGGAATGTCATTTCAGTGATCTAAAATAATTAATTTACGATGACCGGAAACTGGTGTCATGAAACTTGCGACGCCAGAACATCGATGTACGATTGGAGTGAAATTTATACGAAGTGTTACAAATACGATGACTAATTTCATGCCATTACAACTTTCCTTACTAAATACGAATAAATACTTTTTTCGATTCGATTTTTTTTTTTTTTATGATAGCATCAAATAGAAGCGGCAAGGTGTGGTATCGTGCTGTGTTTATTGTAGCATTTTAGAACTAAGTCTATGGTTCTCTTCCACTTATTGCTATCCAACTTCAACGGAAAATATGCCGATGCTTAAAACTAGTCGTATCTAGTGAAAGGAAAAGAATGAGACAAGAATGAAAAGAACCTGAATGTACCGCGTAGTGAAGAAGGGTTGAATGTTCCTTGTTGGATAGGTATAGGTGTTTTTTTTCTTTTTTTTTTTTTTTACTTAAGTCTTTACACCTCATCGACGTCAAGGTCATTACGGCTGGGATGGTATTGGGTACAAGGAACTGGAATGAATTCAACCATGGCATTTTGAAAGAAGCATCCCGGCATTTGGGAAAACCGTGGGAAAATCAAATCTGCATGCCTGGACAAATACAGTCCGCTGTCAGCGGCCGTCAGGTACGGACGTGTTTGCAACAACATCCGTGTAGTCGGTCAACGCCGCAGCGATCAACAGTAGTGTGCAGTGTAGAAGTTTTGTGTGAGTGTAATAGAAAACCATCTTCTCAGCCGAGTAGAGGCGAGTACTACAGTTAAAGGTAAGAAATGGCAGCCACCGCTATAACAAGAAAAAACACCGTAAAATTCACATTCGATCGTGCTTTCGTAAGGCCAACGGCGTACGAGATACATGAGTGGCTGTTCGACAAAGTAAAATTAATAGATGAAGAAATATTGGGAATTCAATTAGATTCATTCCAAAACTGTGTGTTTGTCAAAATGACAAGTGAGGAATATTGTGTCAGCGTAATAGAAGAAAATACAGGCAATTTGAAATTCAACCATGCCGATGGAAATGTAAGTAATGTTCAAGTAACAAACGCAGGAATGGGCAAAAGACATATAAGAGTGTTAAATCTGCCATTTGAAATATCCAACGAACTGATTCTACAGGCGATCAAACCTTTCGGAAATGTGATAGAAATTACAGAAGATAAATGGGGAGGCAATATCCGATTTAAGAAGATAAACGGAGTGCGCATAGTTAAAATGGAAATAACAAAACACATACCATCATACATAAACGTAAGTGGATTCAGAGCACTTGTTGTATACGACGGGCAGCCACGAACTTGTGCTATTTGCAACTCAATAGAACATATCAGAGCAAACTGCCCTCGAATGCAACCGACAATACTACCGTTAACATACGCCAAGCGCTCAGAAACAACAAAACAAAATGAAGAGGCCGCATTAGGAGACCAACAGCAGTTTCCACCACTAATGTAAACGGACATGTGCCCCCCCGTGACGGTGATACAAAAAGAAATAAAGTCACAAAAATGTACAATACAAAGAATACTGAAGAAAATATGAGCGACGAGGGACGCCAAACCCAGAACAAAATGAGTGAAAACCTCCAAACTAAACAACAAGGAGACTGGAATGACAAAACAAAAACAAACACGGACGAGAAAAAGCAGAAAATAAATAAAAAACCTCTCGAAAACACGATGGTAACTGACGACAACATCGAGTCAGATCACGGAAAGGAAGAACCGATGCTGACAACTGACCCACCATCCACAGCAGAAGAAACGGAGTGGACGAGGCCAACGGTCGCCAATCTCGGTAAGAAACGCCGCGCAAGGAAACAAACGGAGACCAAAACCAAGCAAAGTAGGGAAACGTCAACAGAGAGAGAAAGTACAGAAGAAGTCAAAGGAAGTGGGAAAAAACTAAAGAAACAACCAATAGAGAAGAATCAGCCAACTAGCAACACAGAGCCAACTCCAAACCCAAACAGGCGCAGAGGCGCAGGGACCGAAGTAGGAAGTACGCCGTGTAGTTGGGCGGACGACGAGAAGCAGGAAGATCAAATCGAAGACACGCACATTGTCTGAATGCAACACACTGACAGTATGATGCAAACGTACACCGTGGCAACGTTAAATATAAACTCAATTATAAACCCTCTTAAAGCGGAAATGCTGCAAGAATATGTGAGAGCCGCAAACATTGACATACTACTATTGCAAGAAGTCACAGACGCAATAAACCTGGACAGAATCTCCGGATACAACTCTATAACGAACACAGGTGGCGATATAAGCCTCGGAACAGCAATTTTAACCAAGCTAGGTATTGAAACCTTAGATGTAACAAGATCAGAAGAAGGAAGAACTATAGCTTGCACAATAGCCAATACCAGAATAATAAATGTATATGCTCCCTCAGGCAGCAACCAACGAGCCAAGAGGGCGTCATACTTTAAAAATAGTTTAACCTTACACATGGGTAAGAATACCCGACAAACTATTTTAGGAGGAGATTTCAACTGCGTCCTACATCAGAAAGACCAGTCACCCAATTGCAACAAAAGCATAGAATTGGAATACATCATAAGCAATCTCAAACTACTAGACACATGGGAAGTATTAAACGGAAACACCATAGGATTTACATATACGACAGGAAAATCAGCTTCACGACTAGACCGTATTTACATCAGCCAAGAGCTGAAGAGCGAACTTCAAACAACAGAGCGTTGGCCGGTTGAATTTTCGGACCATGTAGCATACCAATGTAAAATAAACCTAGCGAAACAAAATATATACATTGCGCGGGGATACTGGAAACTAAATACCTCTATTCTAGAGCAGCGCCAGCTACAACAGAACTTTTCAGATACATGGATACAGTGCTGCAGCCAAACTCGGAAATTTCCGTCAACCATAGAATGGTGGATAAAACTGGCGAAACCCAGGATCCAACGAATGCTAAAGACCTACAGCATCGAAATAAAGAGGTGGCAACGGCAAAAGAAGAATTTCACTATCTGTGTTTGAGAGAGCTATATAAAAAGGTGGAAACAGAAAGGAAATATATTCTTGAGATCAAGAAAATCAAAGCAAAAATAATTGCAATGAAGAGGAGACAACTTGAAGGAGTTAAAATTAGAAGCAGAGTACACAATGCTATATCCTCGGAAGATGCTTCAATATATCATCTGGCCCAAGAAAAACGCAGAGCAAGAAGACATCTGATTACGGAGTTGATAACAGAAGAAGGAGCAATCATCAAAACACAAAATACAATAAAACAACAAGTTCACAATCATTATAAGCAGCTATTCGAAAAAGCAGATAGTTCCACAGCCCCAGACGGAATATTAGATTCGATAAAAAAACAATTGAACGATGAAGATCGAACAGAACTCAACAAGGAAATTGACGTGGAAGAAGCTTACCTGGCAATCCAAAGAAGCCCCAAAAACAAATCGCCGGGACCAGATGGCATCGGGATAGAGTTTTACGCAACATTTTGGAGTCAGTTAAAAGACAAACTTATACAAATATGTAATGAGATTATGGAACAAAAAACGTTACCTGAGGAATTTGTGAACGGCGTAACAGTATTAGTCCCCAAAAATACAAAAGCCAAAAATATGAAGAGCTTCAGACCTATAACCTTACTGAACAGTGATTATAAAATATTCGCTAGGGTGTTAGCACACAGAATAAAAGACAAAATACACAAGGTGATAAAACCCACCAGGCTGCAGTTGGATACAACAGATCAATTATCCAACTACTGTCGGAATATCGCGATGTCATAGGCAGTATGAACACAAGCAACTCAGAGGGTGCCATCTTGTCACTAGATTTTGACCGAGCCTTCGATAGAGTTAACCATAACTTTTTTAAAACAAACGATGGTAAAGATGGGATTCGGAGAAGAGATATCCAACATAGTACATAACTTACTAAACAAGGCCACAACGAAAATAATCGTCAACGGGACGATGAGTGGACCTATACGAATTAGGCGATCAGTAAGACAAGGTTGTCCCCTATCTATGATTCTATTTGCAATAGCACTAGAGCCACTATTGTTAAAATTAACAGAAACAGTAACCGGAATAAACATAGGAATCGAGAAAGTGATCTGTCGGGCCTATGCGGATGATGTAGTTGTCTTTGCGAAAGATACGACAGACGTTGAGCTTGCAAAACAAACCATCGAAAGTTACTGTCAATACTCTGGAGCAGTACTGAACATAAAAAAATCAAATATCATGGATATTGGAGCGGGTTTTGAGGCATAGTAAACCCTCCTGGCTAGAAGAAAACTCGGAATCAACCTCTTGGGAATCAAATTCCAAAAATGCCTGCAAAAAAGTGCGACAACAAATTGGCGGAACCTATTAGCCAAAATTAGAGCTTGCCTCCAACAACACTCCGTGAGGAATCTTAATATGATACAGAGAGTACAACTAATTAACACATTTGTCCTTGGGAAGCTATGGTACACGTCGCAAATACTCCCAGTTTCTACGCCTCTAGCACGAAGTATTATGTCTGCGGTTGGTTTTTTTATACATAGAGGAGAAATCTTCAAAGTTAAAGTCGAAACACTGACACTAGAAAAGAAAAGAGGGGGACTTGGCCTTGTCGATGTATATAAGAAGAGCAAAGCTCTCTTCGTTAAACATATGCTGCATGCAAAAAGCAGGAATCCGCAAGGCATTACAGCACACGTGATAGACCTATATAAACCACACAGCATGACACCACCCATCAGTATGGCCGGAATACCAAATCAGATGAAATACTTACAACTCTTCTACTTGGAACTCAGCTACCTGAAGCTCCAATACAAAAATAACCGGCCTTTGACAACCAAAATAATATACAATATTATGAAGGATAACACCCCTGGGAACAGACAGGAAATAAAGTATCCCAATATTTCATGGAAAAACCTTTGGACAAATATCCACAACCCAGTGTTACAAACATCAGTACATTCAATTTGGTACAAGGTAGTCAATGAGACAATAGCCACTAACACCAAGCTAAATCAAATCCATCTCCTAGAAACAGATAGATGCAACCACTGCCAAATGGCAGACACCCTACTCCATAGGATTACCTGCCACCGTGTCAAAGACATTTGGAACTGGACAAGGCGCACCGCAGCATACATACTAGACACCACAACGAGAAGAATAAGTCCTGAACTTTTACTGAAACCAGATATGACATCCACTTCACAACAGAAAAAAGACGCCCTAATATGGCTAATGGGGAACACCATATACTATATATTCTCTCAAAAGAATGTAAATATAGAGGACTACTGGGTCCATCTTGTGGTAGACTACCACAGATTCAAAAAGAGGAGAAAAAATGAGCAAACTCCTCTCGCAAAATATTTAGAGAAAATTATACCGTTTAAATAAATAACAAATAAAAGAAGAATGACTACATAAATCTAAACTAGAGGACAGAACTTAAAGAATGTTCCTCGTGACTAAGTTGAAGTAACTGTTTCAATATTGAAATAAATGTAAGAAGTCTAGGAAAGGAATAAAAAGGTAAAGAGCCAGGCAAAGAGCCAACTATCTGGAGAGCGAAAGGAAGGGCTGAAGGGGAGGAAGGAGGCCCAAAAAAAAAAAAAAAAAAAAAAAAAATACGAAGCCAGAGCGTAACGTTCACCCACCACGCTCGGCATGTCGAATGGAATACAGAGCTACTGTTTATGAAAGGGTGTGACACAACTTCCATGGCACAGCAATCACAGAGATCTTCTTACTCGTTTCTCCCCTCTTTCCGACAAAACACGATATTCTGATAGATATAACGACATTCTCTGTAAATACAAACTGATTGTTGGAAAAGGTAAGAATGCTTCCCATCGCATGTGAAAAATAAAATGCATTTCACTGAGGAGACATGCAATGTGTTAGCCACTACCATGATCAGCTGTTGGTATATAGATAGTGGGGAAGGTATTCGGCCGTCAGAATCAAGTGAATCACTGATCAGTCCTCAATAGTGTTTTGTATTGTACTACCGGATGTGTCCTTTCGGACTGTCTCAGCAGTGTTGTGGCATTAATATCCAGCGCAACGCATATCAGTTTCTTCTTAAACTGGTTACGTTGAGACGAAATTATTATTATGCGGAAATGTTATTTATTAATCTCCTGACAAAATGGTGTCAGATTCTGGTTACTAAATGCTGTAATGGTGTTTCTGATAGTATTTTGAATATAATTCTTATACTGATAATTGACAAACATATCTTACTATGTAAGTAAAACACCAAAACAAAAATCACTGCAGTTTTATTCATTTACACGTAATCTTTACTCAAAACAGACGTTGAATCCAGTTTAACATATTTTTAGATCTCAGATGTCCTTGACATGGAATAACATCTGAACTACTTAAATTTTGTGTGTTTATAACCAGGGCCGGCGCTAGGTGGGGGGGGGGGGGGGGGTTAGCAGGGCAAAAGTACTCGGGGCCCGGGACCGCCGGCCTGGGTGCCTAAATAAACAGAAATCATACACAAATTTTAAAATCTGCACCAATAATTATAAACATTTTTGTATTAAAATTTTCTGATTTTTTTTTTTTTTTTAAAAGTGTAAAATAAAAATGTTTTCATGGGGAGGGGGGGAGGGGAGAGGGTCTAAGATATCTTACCCGGGGCCCGAGACTCGTAGCGCCGGCCCTGTTTATAGCTACTATTAACATTTACTAAATACTTTCAAATTACCGATCAAATCTTCCATAAGCATTTCTAGTAAAATGTTTTTGTTGCTTTCTTCCCAAATTTGCATTCATTTAAACTGATTTCCATGTACATATTTTGTGTCGTGTTTGTGCCAGGGATTTGACAAATTGAAAGGTACCCAATGCGGGAGCGTCTTTTCTTTATGTTACAAACACCCCAGCTACATTGCGTGCGCCGTGTCTCTCCATTCCGCCTTTGTTCTGTGAATGGTTCCGATTCCCCCTCCCTTTCTTGTTTCGCGATTGGTGTTCAGCTGCCGCAGAAAATTTGAGAGCCGCCTGCCGTATGCAGCGAAGCTCCGCGGAAGTTTCGCGCAATAAGAAAGGAGAACCCCGCCGCTGCTTGTGACGTGTATGCGCACATGAAATAACAACGGGAAATTTAGATATCGGAGTTTTATTCGTTCTATTTCCGGCTCGGAATGAAAAGAACGGCTGGCGGCGTTTTGTTCCCGCAGTTGGCGCCCCTGTCGCGGGGGTGAGGCAACAGGACTGTGTGCAGCTGGTTGCGGGCATTTAAGGAAACGACACGAGAGTGAGCTGTGACTCTGGCCATAAACACCGACGCTGTCAAAATGGCATTTTTCTACTGGAAATGGACAAAAGCAGGAAGCATTAACGGCTTTTACAACAAAAGGCAGTTTAAAAAAATTTAGTGTGTCATTAATGATGTGACGACAGAATTACTAACCGCCAGAGCGATCTGCCGCTCTTGTAGTCGCCGACTCCAAAAAGGTGATCTTAGTGAAGACAACGGAACTACACTTTTACGTGCATTCCAAACTATAGAGTGTCCTCACTTGCATCACATTAAAAAAGCCAGTGGTAAAGGACAATTTTAAAGCTCGTAAACATTCCGGCAGAGACCGATATTCGAACGGAGGTCCCTTCGGTCAACAAGTCACCTGTCTTAATCTAACCTACTTATCGCTTGCAGTGAGTTCATTTAACACAGAATTATAGTCAATAACACAGATTTATAGTCAATTTTACAAGGTATTCTTAAGTTTGTGTTTCTGTGAATCATTTTCGATATGAGATATTTCTGGTGATGTTAATATTGACACTATAGTAGTTCATCATCATTACGTGGGTAATGTGTTTCGTTTATGTTTTGAATGGATACATATTACATTTGGCATCTATTATGCCGAAACAAGATAGTACAACATTGTAATATTTGAAGACGTGAAATATTTGTAATGTGTTGGGCCTACAGAAGTCATATACCTTACAAATTTCCGTACACATGCTGTGCTCAATATGCGAGTTCAGTCCACAGACGAATGTGGATTTAAATTCTATTGGTTATTATAATAGAGATAGATCCAATGTAACGTTGTGACGCTGTCAATTATTAACGTTTGAGATTGTATAAACTAATATTATTTATAATTAGCTGTATGATCCGCGCAAAAATTTCGCGAATAAAATACGAGGCTGGTGGCTTTTAATATAATGAAAGTAGAACTGCCAAGTTTATAGCAATTCTTTATTTGTTTAGTGTAATAGGTACGTTCGAAAATACTTACAACAAGCAATTAGGAAAATGTAAAACGTATGACAAACTGTTACTGACCTTAACAGAATGCAACTAACCTGAACAAAATACACACAGCATATATATATCTCTGTGACATGTGTTGCTGGTATCAAAGAGTGTGATAAAATTTCACGAATAAAATGTTTACATTGGAACTGCATAGCAAAATAGAAATGTTTTCATAACATAAAAAAATATCCAAAACGCTACTTATTGTATAAAAAACACACAGTTTATTGATATCTCTGTGATTCGCGCTGCTGCTATCTGGGGACTACTCTCGGAACTTTCTCATTCGCGCGACCGTCATAGTTGTTACTTTTGTCCTTTAAGAATCGAATTTTGAAACATTTATTTATTAATTCTTGATTTTACCTAATGGGAGACATTAATCGTTAAAATTATACGTCATTTATCGATTTCGGCTAGGTATTGAAGGAGGTAAATGGCTCATAATTAAAAAAGACGTTGTAGAAATATTGATACTTTTGCCCTTTAAGGGTCAAATTAAAAATAAATCCTTTCATAAATTATGATGGGACCACAGTGGACTCCTTAATCTTTAAAATGATTTCGGTTAGTAATCAAGCAAGGTAAGAGAAGATAATAATAAAATAAAATACGTTTTAGAATTGCTGATATTTTGAACTTTAAGGGTTGGATTTGGAAAAGGTTCTTTCTTAAAATATGATGTGACTGAATTGGAGACTTTAATCTTTGAAATGATGGTTCAGTATCAAGGGAGATAAATGGTTCGTGACAGAAAAAAGCGTTGTGGAAATATTAAAAATTATCTTACCTTTTAAGGGTTGAACTTCGAAAAAACAATTCTTGAAATATAATGTGACCAAAGCGAAAACTCTATTCTTTAAAATTATACCTCGTTTATCAGTTTTAGTTACTTATCAAGAAAGGTAAATGTTTTACGGGAAAAAACACGTTTTTAAAAAAATATATATTTTTGCCCTATAAGGGTAAAATTCCGAAAAAAAAATCATTTCTTAAAATATGATTTGATCAAAGTTGAGACTATAAGCTTTAAAGTGATAGCTCATTCATAGAATTGGGTTTGGTACGACGGGAGATAATGGCTTGTGATAAAAGAAAAACACCTTATAGAAATATTATATATGATGCTTCCAAAAAGTACACAGATAATTCATAAAATAGAATACTATTTGGGCAGATGTTAATACGGAATTAAGTAAAATGATTAGAGACTTTCAGCGCCACTAAAACCTACCATTCTTAGATTCAATGGGATATAATTAAATTTAAAAAAGTACTTCTCCTCGGCTCTCGGCTTTGTAATTTAATAAAGCTTTCTCGGATAACTAGCCGAAAGTTTTGGCGATTAAAATCTCTATCGCTATTGTGAAATGACTACTGGTGGTATTTTTTTTATGAAATATGTGATGTCTTCCAAGATTGGCCCTTCATTACTGGCAGGAACCTTTGGGAGGCACGTACATTCCAGACATTTCCCGGAAGCGGAAGAAACGTCGAAAAACGTCTAGAAAATACGCGTCTCCTAAAGCATCCCGCCAGTGTCAACGACAAATCAGGGACGTGGTAACGAAACGTGTACACCATATGGTTTTTAAAGACGTTCTCCATCTAGCAGTGGCAACGGCGAAAGAGGAAATGATAACTCAAATATCATGTTTTGTCGACATACTACCTCAGCTCGTTTTCGATCAACTTTTACGCCCATACGTGGAGGTTATTTTGGTAGTATTGAGTCACCTTAGTCAATATTTCGTTTTCGACATCAATCCCTGGACCATCTCTTACAAAGTCAACGTGGTAGCTTTCACTTCTTTCTTTTTTTTTACTTGTGGCTTTACGCCTCGTCGACGTCTAGGTCGTTAGAGACGGGTAAGGACTTGGGACAAGGAACGGGAAGGAATTCGGTCATGGCCTTTATGAAGGGTGTCTCGGCATTTACATGGAATGATTTGAAGAGATCATGGAAAACCCAAATCTGGATGCCCGGACCGAGATTAGAACCTGCGTCTTCCAGAATACGAGGCCAGAACGTTAAGCGCTAACCCACCACGCTCTGTGGTAGCTTGCAGTATGTCTAGACCTTTTACCGAGCGTGCTGGTGGGCGACAGCACTCTAGCCTCAAATTATAGATCACGTGAGTTCGAATTACCATTCGGCCATCAGATTTGAATCCCCCAAATCACTCGAAGTGAATGCCGGGATGGTTCCCCAGTCTTTGCCGGTCTCTAATGTCCTAGATGCCGACGAAGCGTAAAACCATGAGCAAATTAAAAAGCTTTTAATTTATCGACATATAGTAGTTTTACAGAAATAGCCTTAAAGGCAGTTTTGTTTGAGATGTTACTAACGGAATTGTGTTAAGATAATTTTTTTTCTCTTCTGTTTGTTCAGTTATGAAAATATTTTTAATGTTCTGATAAAATCGTTTGAATTGAAGTAATTTATAATCACTTAATATGCAGAGAACATTGAAGTATAATTAAATATTGTTCTTTTTATGCAGGTTAAAAGAATTCATAAACATATTCATAAGTTTGTATCGTCTGGTGACAGGCGCTGGATGGGGCCGGCACATCCTGGTGTTCGTGCAGCCCCACAAAAGAGCGTGTCTGCAGCCGCCGCCACCACGCCCCCTGTTGTCCACAGCAGGTGGTCTATTGTCCTCTACAGCGACCTCAATTGCAGCGCGCTCTTCTTTGTCTGCCTGTCGCGCCCACCATTTGACTCGCAGTCTTCCGTGCAGTGAGAAATCTTTTCGAAGATATTCATCGCACCTTCATCATCAATTTCTGCACTCCTCAGCGGGACTTAGGACAAGTGAAAAGAAAAGTGGACACTTGAGCTTCAAAGCGTTCTGAAAATTCCGTGCAGCAGTTTTATATATCACAACACAGAGCTTCAGTTATTAGATTCTTATTTGCACCCATTTCGTTCCTGAAGTTCTTTGATACCATTAGTGCTTTCAGCATTCGCCAATGGTATGAATAAGGGGAACAAAGTTCGTGTTGACGGTTATTTAAGAAATAACAGCATTAAACTATTTACTAAGAAAAGGACGAATAAAATGAAATTGAAATACCTGCTCCTGTAAGTGAAAGAGATTTATTTGTTTTGTTGCCCACCTCTATCACTTTGTTTGAAGCGTCGATGAACGGATATCATAAGAATAATTACTTAACTGTAACAAGGCTTGTCTGACATATTTATGAACAACAAGACATCAAATAAAACTAAAACGACCAAATTTATAGACTAAACATGTGCGATATTAGGTCATGTAAGTGCATCAAGAAACAAAGTAATGAGCTGTAATGACATACAATACAATATTGAATCTATGTCTGTCTTACCATCGCTTTCACTGTATATGCCTATTTCTGTTTATTAATGTGGTTAGCTACGCTGATAAGTCTGCTATTATCTAAAAAAATCCTGATGTATGATTAATATTTATCTGTTGAAAGACGAATAGTCAAATTTCACTACTAAGTTATTGCTTTCAATACGACTAGTAAATGTCTATGCAGAAATCTGATTCCATAGCAAAATTAGCGGAATTCTATACATTTCTAGATTTACTAGATTTAGTGTATAGACTTTATCATTAATCAAAACATTCTTCTTTTTAGAACTAAATTAAAAGTCAATCATTATTTGATAAGCAACAAAATTTGATTACTTAAAATGAATTGAAATAACAGTATCTGCAATTTAATAACTATAACATCATTGTTTTTAAACATATTTCGATTAGAAATTACCATTAAATGACATTAAGCCAGCAGGAAAACCATCCGTTGCAGTCCATTTTTTTAATTGTATTAAATTTTTTTGTTGATGTACGAATTGTCTGAATAGATAAGGAATGGTAGCAGAAATTCTACGGTTAAAAGTGTTATAAGGTAGCAGCGGTATATCGTGTGTGATATCCCCACTTTGGAAGTAATTTTGTAGTTTGCACGACACTTTGCGAAGGCCTGAAATTCGTAAATATGGCTAGTAATGGGTCCTGTCAAGATGCAAATGGTTTCTACTAGCACTCATTAAGAAAAAAATGTATTGCGTTAGAGTTTATTGATACAGAACTCTTAAAAAAGTGTTGAGGTTAGAGCCAAACCAAAATAGGAAAAGAGGATCTGTATTATATCATTAAGTGAAGGAATCTTACTAAGCACAGACGCTGCTTGGTTGCAGAACAGCCATACAGCTTTGCTATGTGTGGCAAGACTTATACTCAGTCACGTAACCTTGTTAAACACAGACGCTGATTTGTTGCAGAATAACCATACAGCTTTCCTCTTACTAATTTGTAAGGCTAACCTGATTCTCCTATCAGTTATTCCATGTTGTTCCTTTCTATCACTTTCGCACCACTCCGTCACCTCATAACATACCTGCCTCCACTAATAACTACTATCCTATAAGTTATAAAGTAATACTATTCCAAGGCGACCACTCAGTCGAATACTTTTTTTTATATTGTATTAGATGTGAACATCTGATTCACTGCACACACGCATAGAAGCCAAGAAACCTGAAAATTCCACAACACTTCCTAATTTGACGACACCAACCAACCTTTATTCCGCCGTAGTTCGTTTTCCTGATTTGGCAGAAAAAAAATGTTTGACCAAAGGCTGGTCATACATAGTTCGAGATTCAGTTAAACAAGGAACTTCTAAAGTGAACTCTGCTACACTGTTTTAGTTCTTCAAATCGGCCCCTAGGAGCATGAGACACGGAGCATGAGACACGGAGCATGTTTTTTTTTTTTTTTTTTTTTTTTTTTTTTTTTTTTTTTTTTTTTTTTTTTTTTTTTTTTTTTTTACTGCTTAATGTCTCTTAACAGCGAGGTCTTTAGAGACGAGGAAAGGATGGGGGGCAAGGAATGGGAAGGAATTCGGCCATGGGCTCTTGAAGGAAACATCCCGGCATTTGCCTGGAGTGATTTGTGAAACCATGGAAAACCCACATCTGGATGCCCGGACGGGGATTCGAACCGCCGTCCTCCCGAATGCGAGGCCAGAATGCTAGCCGTTACACCACCACGCTCGGAGCATGTGCTTCCAGTGTGCCCTACCTGTGTTTTGGATTTGTGACGTCCGGTGCATTTAACCTATTGGTGGATTTTTTTGTTGCTATCTATCTGCCTAACTATGGTTCTGTATTAATAAGTATATCTTTTGTTTGTGAAATGTGCAGTTTATGAGGCGGAGATTGATTACCGACCCAACATTCTCCTAGATGACTGTAGTAAAGCGCTAAAAACCGAAATCAAGACGGAATCGAACCTGGTTCTGTTGAGCATCCCGAGATACAGTGTGGTGGCGCCTTAACACAGTAAAAACTGACGGGTCATTGTTAATTGTAATATAACTTTCATGTACACGTGATTTACGCTAGCTATTGCCGTGATTTCATCCTATCGTCTTTCTGTGTTTGCGAAATTTAATCCAAATATTCAGTTCCGAAGAAAGTTATTTCACATACTGTAAGATAACAATTATCCATGGTCAGTCAAGTGTTAGGTAACCATTATGTCAGTGAATTACAGGGTGTTATTTAGAAGAGAACGGCCCAAATTCTCATCTTTCAACACACGCAAACCGCTAGCTCGGAGAAACAAACTGAGAGGTATTACAACATAGTCTGTAAATGAAATAACTTTTCTGGTCGAAATGCTAGAGAATTTAATTAATACCGTTCCTTGACACAACTTTTATAACATTTATGTTATATTGAAACAAGTTTCCGATAGATTTCGCGAACCAATTCAGCTTGTATACTGAGAGCCTGTGCTCGCGGGATACAACCTTCTCCAAGCGGCACGACACAGACACTGCCCCACTCCCTGCCATCCTACAATTCAGGCGGCAAGATGAACAATTGCCAGCTCAGCTGCGCTGCCCAGCGTCAAAATGCGTTTCACAACTGAGATAAGAACATTATGCTACACCGGTTAATACACAAATTAAAGAAATCCAACACCATTACAAATCACTTTCAAACATTGATACAATTAATTGGGATAGTTATATCTAATAAATGTTATATAATTCAATATTAATAATAATAAAAAATGATAGGGTGAGTGGAGGTTAGTGATAATGTTACAACGCTATAACAAACGATCCTTTTTTTCCCTCCTTCAACTCAGCCAAGTTTAGCTATGACTTATGTGGTCCCTTTAGAGTCGTGGAAATTTCGTGAAGGATGCAGTACATTAATCACCACTCCTGCTTCGATAACGGTTTGATAATCCCATTCTAAGGATGGTGCTGCCATCTGTATGCAAATCGTTAATCTATGTTCCAGCA
The DNA here is from genome assembly GCA_031002005.1 of Vandiemenella viatica. Lineage (NCBI taxonomy): Eukaryota > Metazoa > Arthropoda > Insecta > Orthoptera > Morabidae > Vandiemenella > Vandiemenella viatica. Next base: position 373,216,919 of record JARYHS010013630.1, read on the forward strand.
ACCTATGTGAAATGTGTAGTTTATGAGACTGAAACGGGGAATAGTTCCAGCTTTCACATGTAGACGGCCGATATGCAGGACCAGAGTTTTGAAACTGGGCCTTTTTACCTTCATGACCCAGCGTGGTGAAGGCTTAACACTGGCGTGTAAACTGTGTTATTAATTACAGCGAATAATGCCTGGCGGTTCTTGTAAAAAAAAAAAAAAAAAAATAGTAAAGTCCATTGCTGATTACTTTAACATTACAATCCTTTCCTGACTTTAACGACTTCGTCAGTGAGTGATGGAGCCTAAAGAAAAATCAGTCCACTTTGAGCAATATACAGTGGGATTTCGCTGTTCCGACAATATCCAGACCGCAGTTCATCATAAACAATGATCCGCGTGTTGATTGAAACAGGAGGGATTAGCATAGACCAAATGGAGTTGAGGATTAATGGAACACAAATGATCTGGTTATTTGTGTAAACAGCTTCGTTCCATATAGGTTACATAATGAATTGGTTGCAACTACAAACGAAACAAATTCGTTATTGAAATTTGGTGAGTGGTCACAATAACGAACACATGTTGAATTCATGTTCTCTTTAGACTTCGCTGTATCCAAAAATGTTTGTGAAAGATTTTTTTAATAACTTGAAAGAAATATGATACGCAAGGCAGTATACAACATCTAATTTATGAATGGAGTGATCGTATAGTTCTAGTCCCAGTAGTATGAAATGAATTGTCGTATTAGGGGTAAAGAAGGCGAACTGCTTAAGAATCATGGTGAAATATAAAAATCTCTCTATGAATGACATCATCTGGCCATCGACTATATATAAAATATTAAGAAATGAGTTAATCAGAATGTGGAAGAATTGTATTGAACAACCTAAATTTCTACATTGCGGCTTGCTTTCGAGCATCTGACAATGAAACGTGAAAAGAACCAAGAGACCTGGGTACTTCTGCTTGTACAATCTGGAATTAAAGTACGGTTTGTAAAGACTCGCCTGTTTCACGTGATTGAATATTCAAATTTTAGTAATATTTTACTTAACACGGGAGTAGTTCAACAAGTAAGACGTTTTAAGACTCTACAAATTGGTACCATCATCTACAGACAATTCCTAAAAGTTGACCAGACATGTCAACTAGCTGTTAATGCAAAATTCGACCGTTCACCCACACCGATAATGTTGTTTTAATTATTATGAAAAGAATGATAATTTAATTTATCTCTAAAAAATATGCACCTACAACCAAACAGAGTATATACTAAGGAAATATTTCTTACATAATTGTAAAGCGTCTCAGTTACATTGCACAAATATTCCGCAAGTTAATATCAATAAATGTAAAATGAGATGATGTAAGATCTTATTATATTTTTTTCATTGCGACGAGAATGTCTGAATCTGTATTGCGGAGGGTGGTGGGTGAGGGATAATGTTCTCGCCTCGCATTCATGACGACGCGGGTTCGAATCCACTTTCGCACATCCAGATTTGGATTTTCCGTGGTTTCCCCAATTCACTCCAGGTGAATGGCTAGTTGCTTTCTTTAAAAGGTCATGACCAAATTCTTTCCCGTTCTTGCTCCTAGTCCTTTCCCGTCTCTAATGACCTCTACGTAGACGAGACGTAAAGCCAAAAAATAATGAATTTGCATTATCAATTATCCAGAATGTTAAAGCATAGGAAACATAAAACATAAGTGTATTGAAATTCGCTGTCTAAGAGTCGGATATATCCAAAATTTCAAGAAGAGTGCAGAAAATTTAATCTTTTCGCCACACTATAAAGGTGATACCCAGTGCTCATTGTACTGAGGTAATGGCAGTTCATTATTTTGCAGTAAGTTTCCTCCTCTTCACATCCGACAGAGCCAGTCCCTTATATTGGGATCAATGGAAAGTGGATTTATAAACCTATGGATTGTAGTAAAATATTGCTTTACAAATAATTTCCCAAATGAGAAATAATCTGCTTCAATTGGACAATTTAAAGCATACTGGTGCGTTCATCTCATGTCTGTCTGTCTTCAGTTAGCAGATGTTCACAGTTGTGAACAAAGTACAAAAATCAGTTTCATTTTCAGTATATAAACAGTAGAATGGAACGTGGTTAGGTTCGTAGACCCTTACACCATCTTCGCAGCAGCAAATTTTTTTCTCGGAATATATAACGTAAATAATGTAAAGAATCTGACCTTATTAAAATTAATAAACATACAAAACTTGCAATAAACAGCAGTAAATAAACAATTTCAACCAACTTAACAAACAATACGTTAGTATAATTTGTTACTTCTTCTTCTACGAAACTTGTACATGTTGAATAACAACAAATCTAAATATTTTCTGATTGAAAATGTCAATCTCCCCATAAAACAAGTTACCACTCTGAAAGGCGATTGGGCAATAACATCGAGCGCAAGTAAATTCCACAGTCTCTGACTATTCTAGAAGTGAAATCAAGTAGTATGGTGTGCAACATTGAAACATTACTAAAGCCATTTAGAATCTTCAACCACCTCACAGTGCAAAAATATAAATATAAGTTTCATATACAAACGTAAATTCAAAACAATCAATTCGATTATTAGTGAAAAATATATAAAACTAAATATATTTTGCAGAAAAAAATTGATAGATGACAATATTTAGACTAGAGGAAGGTGATTGAAGTTTAAGACTAAAAATAATCCCAACAACAGCTGCATTGGCGTTTTTCCTAAATAAACAAGCAAATTCAGAAGTTATGGCCTCAAGAAACTATCTGCTGTTAGATAGATATCTTAGCTACCACCGTACAAAGAGTAAACATTTGGACATGTAATTAAGAAATCTGTGTGTAGTATTAAACATATGTTCTGCAAGGATTCAAGATGTCAAAAACTGCTAAAGTTTCTACTTCGGTGAAATGGATGCTTGCTGGAAAGAAAGTTTGTTATTTTCTAAGCTTTGAGAGAAATGTTTATTTCTATTTGGACTATATGTATCTACACACTTTGTATGATAACTCAGAAAAAAATTCTTCTACAGTTGGAATATTTAACCACAAATTATGAGTTTTTATGAGGTATGTTGCTACTCTACAACTCGAAAAACACTGCAAAGGGTTTACAATATGATCCTTTTTTAAAAAAATTATTTTAATTATAAGTGTCATTGATGGTTTTAATGCACTCTGGGTCTTTGTTGATTTTTTCTGTAGTTATTTACAAATTTTGCAGTTAATTTCAAAGGTTAACAATACTAATTTTATTTTACAGAAATCATCATTGTCAGTAGCCATCGCCATTTCCAGAGACAGTGGTGAGTACCAGGTCAAACGCTTAAAGTTATAGTCTTCTTCAGACTACTTCCAGCAATAAAATAATTAAACTTCTAAAAAATTTTAAAGTATTACTTATAATCACTATCTTTATCAACCAATTTATTCATGCAGAAATGTGGCGCTCACATAGGAACCTGTTGACTTTATTCTGTAAAGCTTAACCACCAAGCTTGGTAGAAAGAATGATTGTTTTATGAGTTAGCTTGTCGCAGAAGCCTGTTGGTCCTAACTATAATGAGCAGAGAAGAAGCGTCCAAACTTTCGTGCACGTTTTTTAGGTCGAAATTTAGTATTAATGTAAACCTGTCTACAAGCCAAAATTAGGATGATCGGTACCTTTCACCCTTTTAGTTTATGGTTGCATTAAGACTCTCTTGTATAAAAAAGTTGTAACAAAAATATTTTCTTTAACTAAATTATGTAGTGGGTTCTGTTCTTTTATTACATATTTGGCGTAGTTTCATACGCCATACACCGGTCTGAAATTTCTTTGGTAACTAACCGTAAACAAATTTTCGGTTATTGCTTTCAATGTATCTAGACGAAGTAGGTAATTTATATATAAAGCTGATTATTTTAAATTGGTATTTCATTACAAAAACTATTAAATGTTTTAGTATTACTAATGATGAGCTATATTTAAAACAGACTGGATTTCTGTCACATAAAAAGAAGTTATTACTAAACCAACTCATTTAATTACTGTGTAAAAGTTATAGTAACAAGAAAATTTAATTGGTTTGAACCCAGATCATATATGTTCTGAGATTGTTTTCAGATAGTAGTTTTCTTATATTGCTTTTAATGTTATTGTATATGTATCAGTGAGTTACTAATAATAGCGATTTTACTTATTATACCTACAGGTCATAAGGTTATTTAATTGTTTTGGTTACACTAAAACACCCTCACGTTTTGTAAATTTCGTATTAAGCATACAGAACCGACTAACTACTCTGCTCTGAACATCTGACGTGAAGCATGACCTACAAAAATATCAAAACCATTTCAGCCTCTCCCGGCAGAAGCCTTGCATTTGTGTTCCCTGTCATAGAGAGTCCTTTTCTTCTCGCCCCTCCGCAGAACTGATTGGCTTTTAGGTAGAAACCCTGTAAGCTCCGGTATGAATGGGAGCCTGAGAACGACAGCTAGCGTTGCAACAAAAGCTTGCTTACCGGGTAGCCGTATCAGTAGGCGTTATGTTGTGGGTCGTCTGGTAGGCATTCGGAGAAACAGGTGCAGTTACACAATTACTCCGGACACCGGTTACAGACTCAAACGACGTTCAGTGGCTATATTTGTTGTTGATCAGAATTATAAGTAGCACTTTATTATCACCGAGAAAAAAGCTAGTTTAACCAAAGTTGTGTTTAAAAATTGACGAGACAAACAGAAACATGACTTCAGAACTGCCGTCATGTGCTGTAATTGTATGATCTCTGTTCCGTAGATTGTGTAATAAACCAAAAGAAGTTTTAAGTGTGTCGAAATTCCTATACCGAGCGTGGTGGGTGAGTGGTTAACGCTCTGGTATCGCATTCGGGAGGACGGCGATCCGAATCCCCGTCCTGGCATCCAGATTTCGGTTTTCATGGTTTCCCCAAATCACTCCAGGGGAATTCCTAGGTGCTTCCTTAAAAAGTCCATGGCCGAATTCCTTCCCGTTCCTAGTCCCCAGTCCCATCCCGCCTCTAATGACATCGACGTCGACGAGGAGTAAAGCAACAAGTAAAAAAAAATTGAGATTACAACTTGTTTTATTAGGCTTTATGACCCTGCATTATTTCCTTCGATATTATTGTAAACAGTGTAACGAAATAACTGGTTACGCGCTTGAAGATTGTTTCAAATTTCGTAGTTAACGTACCTAAGATTAAAAGCAAAACGAACTATGATGCGTGGTCTTTTCCTACCGAAAATATGTTTCTGTTAGAAGGTATGTACAGTTTAGTAAAAAAAAAAAAAAAAAAAAAGTAGGGAGCAGAAAATCCGGCGCTGCCGCCACAAACGATGCTTAGGCAAAAGCTATCGCCGCAGTTTGAAATTCTATTGAACAATTCAGGTTTTAAACGAAGAATAATTTTACATCGTCATCTCTTATCAATATAGTTGCGAATTAACGTCATTGTTTGTGACACAAGTAATTGAGACATCCCAAAGATTAAGTGGGGCCGGATTCGAGATAAACAACCAATGGATCAACTCTTTACTGCAAGGGAAAACTGTCAAGACTTCCCTTAACACATGTAGGAGAAAGAAGTTCACAAATGTTGAAGATCATACATGCTGATATGTGCGGGCCAATGGAATAACAACCATTCATGGAGTGCGGTACTCCTTTATT
>JARYHS010013630.1:373223588-373290585 GCA_031002005.1 Vandiemenella viatica
CTGTATTTAAACCAGTGCCTTTTGAAGAAAAGGCAGTCGCGACATCTACAAAGCCGGTGGAGCGTGAACAGGGCTGGTTGTGGTGGGAGGAGAGGGGTAAACGGGGGAAAACAAAATAAGGCATTATTTGATTTTTTGCGTTTTTAGTTTATCACAAAAAGTTTGAAATAAAACATTTTGTCGGTGGTGGAGGGGCCCGAGAATTTTAGCGCCGTCCCTGGGCGGGAATATGCGTATCTTAACCCGGTAACCAAGTTAAAAAAACAAAACACGGAAACATCGTCATCTCATTCAACAGAGAAGACTCGAAATCGTATTTTGATCACTTTGGACACAAAAACATAATACCAAACAACGGAAATGATTCACGTTATAGGCATTAAGCTCCTATCTTACAGTATATTTCTTTACTTAATTCAAAGGATGTATAAAAAACATCTTCGTTCTTAGTTATAGAACATGTAATTTATACACGCCGACTGAAAGCCATACAGAGAATGTTCTACTTCAAAGTACAAAGTATTTCAGTTGGTAGCTCTGAACGCATACTAAACCATATGCAGGAATTCAATTCAGGTAGTGGGAAGTATGCACATAACAGATCGTATTGAACAGGATATCTACGACACTACCACCACTTTCAATCCTGAATGGAGGATGTGATACTGTGTTGAGTTTCCATGTGGAAATCGGGGAAGAAGGAATTACACGCAGCTAGAAATACTATTGGTAACAGGTTGACGACAGACTTATTATCAGTACGTCTGTTGTCTCTACTTTGAAGAGACAAACGTAAGCGGCATGATGGATGCAGGGATGAAAGTGAGCTATAACTCTGGCTGGTCAAACCTACCGTTCAGCCGTTGAGCAGCTCCTCATAGCTGGTCGAATTGAATGAAGTTCTAACCTATAGACTATGGATTTAGAACTGTTTTCTACTTGCTTGTGTTAATCTGCCGGACAGTGACATCATTAATAGTATGTGCTATCAATTCTATTTTAAAGGCAAATCTTAATTCATATTCATATTTTTACGTTAATTTAAACAATGTTGACGCCATGTGACCAATATGCTACGATTTTGTAGCGTGTGAAGACTTTTTACCAAAACAATTTCAAAGTGCTATCGTTTTCTGTATTTAACTAGCCTTTACAAAGTTAAACAATAGTTTATTGTTTTTACGTTTTTGTCTGGCTTCTTCTCAGTCATCCACGCATCTAAACGAATAATCAACTGTTCTAGCCACCTAATAACAGGAAACATTGTTTTTTGTTAATTCTTTTTTTTTCCTCTCAGTTGGCCATTTGAAAATCCACACATTTTCAGTTTTTTGGTTTGGATACGTATTCCAGAAGAATTAGTTCAATATGCTTTAGGATGTTCCTAACTCGTTGCTGACGCGCCTTACAACCCCACCAATCTAACACCGGCAACTTACATTACAAAATATCTGTACTGAACTTACTGAATATAGAGACAAACATTAAGGTAATTTAGAAAATACACCTAGTAAATTATTTATTATCTTCAGTACTTGGTTTCTTTTTAAAATAAAAAATTAAACAAAAATAGAGTGGCTATTAACAATTTTCATAACTGCTGAAAGTTTTTTAAAAAATAACTAAAAGTTTCGTTGCACAAATGAAGTAACTGACTCATTCCACGAATACCTTGTAACCCTGTATTTAGCTACTCGTTCATATCAGTTCATTCGGGAAATCTGAGACTTTTTATTAGAGCGTGAATTGAAAGGGGCAAAAAATTATTATCAACAGACATGCCATTGCCAATACAAAGTGAAAATTCTTCTGATCGAATTTCATTCCAAATGCGATTCAAAGCGATCGTGATACAATAAATCGGCTGGAATTAAAGGCCAACCTGGAGTTTTGGTAGTAGAAATAAATAAAGAAAGGACAATAAAAGTCGTCATATTGTATTTATACGACAGAAGTTGCGTAAAGAACTCTACCAGACGTATTGGCAGACAGCAGAACTGAGCAGTAAAAGTTTCAGCTGACTCCGAGGCTGGCGGGGAAGCCGCGTAACTCGGCTTCACAAACTGTTTGTCTGGGGCAGTAAAGACAAAATTCTTTAATGCTCAAAGTTAGGAACTGTTCCGCATATGAGCCCGCCTGGTGTCACTTGGGATACGAGACCCATGCAAATGCGACGAGGAGTCAGCCAAAGTTAGCAAGCACGCTGCGAAAAACCGAACTCGGCTTTCTTTATTTTTTATCTCATATGTATTCATGGTAAGTTCTCCGATCAGGCGGAGAGTCTCGCACGTATACTTGGAATCATGACTAACCAGAACAGGAGTCGTGCGCCAACACAGTGTCTCAGACGACAGAGTTCACGAGTTTGATTTTCCCCTGGTGAAAATTAATTGCAGTTTCAAACCATCATTAATAACAGCCTCCGGCACAGAAATTTAGATACTAAAGTTCGTCAGTTAAATGTGCTAATAATTTGAAAATGAGTTTAAGAAATTTATTAACGTGGAATGTAATATATAATGATATAAATTCCAATAACAAATTTAATTATCTAGCAACAGCTGATGAGACCGGAATCATGCTACATGTTCTAATAATTTTAAAATTAGTTTATTAGTCATGTGGAATGCATTATCTAATGTTGTAAATTCCAATTAATAATCTTAATGATGTAGTGACAGCTGATGAGACCAGTCATGCTAAAAACACTTGACACATCAGAAAATGAACAAAATTTTAACTGAAGTTTAAAAATACGTATCCTTCCTCAAAGATTACGAATAAAGAATATAAAAAATTATGTTTAGTAAAATTATTCACCCAATTACGGAAATTCCGATCTAAGTAAAACGTCTTTATTGTTCTTGAGGTATCATTTAACTAGCGATTCATTACCTTCTTTGCATTTTACACTATACTCCACATCTTCAGAAACCGTTACGCACAACGGAGATAGCGTACAAAACTCTAGCGCGACTACATTTGGACTACTCTTGAGCCGCTTGGAATTCGTTTTATAGAGGGTTGATCGACAGTATAAAGATTACAAAGACGAGATGCTCAATTTGTGACTTATTGCCACAGTCTTAACGGAAGAGTCACAGAATTGATTTGTAGATTGGGCTGGCATTCTCTAGTAGACAGACGACCTAGGTTTTGATTGAACTTATTGGTAAACATGCCTACACCCACTTTCATTTATGACTGAAATACTTCGTCCATCAATCTGTTTGAGTCATCTTGACAGGAGATAAAAGATTAGAGAAATAAGATGCCACCATGATGATTATATGAATTCTTTTTTCTCTGGTGCCATTCCGAATTGGAATGCACAGAGTAGAGATTAGTTTTGATGCAAAGCACACTTAGCCACCAGTAATTTTATTAACTGAAGAGTATACATGTAGATATAGATGTGACATTTATATTTCTTTGGCTGGATGCTTCCTTCAAAAGGCAATGGCCAAATTCCTTCCGGTTCCTTGCCCCCAGTCCCATCCCGCCTCTAATGACCTCGACGTCGAAAAGGCGTAAAGCCATAAGTAAACAATAATAATAATAAATATGTTCCTATCTTCCTTCTTTTGTTGTATTCTGTTCTACGGGTGGGATCGTCGTGGTTATAGGAGATGATCCCTCATGCGCCGAAATGATTACAGAAAACAGCCCGAGTACAGTGATCAGGATGACTAGTACAAATGTAGCAAAATTTAAATCATTGCGGACAAGTAAGTATGCTGTATCTAAATTTTACTCATTACCCCTAGCAAACAAATCGAAATACGCTCACATAAATTAAGACGAAAAAATTATTTTTTTTCTGTTGCGATGCTCTTAATGATCATGAACTCGGTAGCGTAGGGGCTAGAGTGCTAGCTCCACGTGCCGAAGGTCGCCGGTTCGAATCCGGCCGCGGGCATGGATGTTAAGTGTTGTGTGTGTGTGTCTTGTCCGTCCTGTGGCGTCCGCACTATGAAGACTATATAAACACTGGATTTAACAGATTCACTGGAAGCTTTAATATATAACACATTGAGCTGGCTGTATGGCCTCAGCTGCCAAAAGCCATTAAAAAAAAAAATGATCATGAACTGTACAAAATTAGTTACGTAGTGCATCCTTTTCGATCTTGCCATATACTCTCTTCGACACTTGCCTATAGGTTCCTCTATATTTCTCTATGCCCTCCTGCAACTGGTACATCCATTTTGTGGACTTCCAGTGGGCATCTCCTTTTCCTAACTCCTCCTTTAGCATTATCATATGAATTATCACTCCAGTCTTTTATTGGTCAACATTTGTCGTGACGGCTGACGCTTAAGCTTCTATTTAATTTCTTCATTCCTATCTTATCGTTTCATGCACCACATTTTCTATGCTTCAAAGGAATCTCATCTTTTCTGCCTCAAGTCTGATCAAACCACAGAGTCACCCCTGAAATTTTACCCATCCTATCTGTCTTAAGGATTCACGTTAAGCGAATAATAATAATTAGATAGTTTTCAAAATCTAGTTTGATATCAACACTGACATGAAAGGATGAAAATAGATAGATTGCTCAGATACCTCACTATAAGAAAAACTTCCTTAATGCGTCCATAAAATACGTGGCTCAGTCTAGGAGGGGAAGGGTTGGGTAGAAAACTATGCTCAGCTACGTGAGGGGAGGTGGGATGGGGCTCGAACCCAAGTCACTTAGCTTTTCATTCATATTATTTTTAACCTTTAAAATAAGGTACAGAACACACAACAGCTTGTGAATATTTATTTCCGTCATTTAATTATTTCCTTGTGTAATTTACGATAGTCTGATAAAACATTACAAAATGTCTTCTAGAATCAATAGGGAAGAAACTTACATTCCACGCAGGGGTAGGGGAAAGAGGCCAATGCCACGTCAGGCTACGTGGTAGTAAAAGGAGGGGGGGGGGGCGCGGTATGGTTCAGAGGTGGTGCTATCGACGCACCCTTAACCCCAAGGTCCAGTCTAATGAACACGGAATGCTTTCAAATTGACGGATGAATGACCTGAATTGTCTGACACCGGGTTTCACCTTTTCTACATCATTCATTCATTCACAACACAAACAACTCACTACTGTGAACTCTATGCACATCACAGTCGTAGACAGTAAACGGTAACACGTACAGACACTTCCGTCAGTGATGAAGAGAAAATGTCGCCGTTAAATTTCATAAAAATGTAGACGTGGAGAATTACCCCTTCAAGGCATCAACCAAGATTGATATAGTCATCATCATACATACAGTATGTATTCCAGGCTACTTAAAGCATAAAACCAGCCAAAGTTTTTACATGCAGTAGTTATGTTATCGATTAGGATGCAATGTTTTGAAATTTGAGTACAGAGCTGGAAATCTTATGCATATGGAGACAAAGGGATTCGTCTGATCGGTTATGAAATTCTTACATTTTTTTGGTGTTAAATAACACAAAGACTCAATGTAGTCTCCGCCAAAACCAATTGAACATTATAAACAATATTATGGCATCAGTCATTTTCCTACATTATAGCTCTAAAGTAATTTGCTTGAGCCCTTTGTCGGCCTCCGTAACCACAGCCTTGTTGGCTGGTTATTGCTGTTCCTGCTGGACGCCTCCGAGTTCGTAATAACAGCTCCTTCGCAGAACTGGACGGGAGGACAGCTTGCCTCCGTTTCCCGATATCGGAAAGCGATGCCACCTGCAACACGACAGCGCAATGTTAACGCCTTATAGAGGGCGGCTTCTCGTCTCGCACACGCACTCTTCGAAGCGGAGGTGGCAAAATGAAGAGTTGATGAACTGGCCACTCAGTGCTGTTAAAAAAGTTCTTTGATTGTGGAATCTTTCAACTAATGGCATATTGCTAATTCTTACCATTGTTAGTCGCTGGTTTTGATAAAGTTTTAATTCATGTTAACAGTTAAATCAATGACCAGTCTACCCTATTTTAATTTCTTAAATAATTTCGAAACTAATGTAGATAGCATTTTTTAGATTTTGCATTTTATCTTTCACAGTAAAATAGATTTAACAAAAAAATCAACAATTCCAAAACACATGCTAAGAAGTGAAAAAAACGTCGCTCTTCCTCAAAACAATTAAACTGCTCAATTACAGAGACCTGAAAAAGAAACTATTGGAAATTTGAACTCAAAACCGGATTCCATTCCTGGAAGAACCATAAGTAAAACGTGTATAAACATGCTGGAGAATTCATTGTCCATTGGGTCTGTCTTGTACAATATTCACAGAAATTATAATCCGGAAATCGCAAATGAAATCTTCGGAATCAATCAAATGCTGTCGCTGAAAGACATGTAGATGGCCCTACTCAACTTCCGCCAGCCAGAATGCAAGCGTAGATTTTGCTAAACGACCCCTGTATTATTCTATGTTTTTGAAGGACATAAACTCTTTAAAAAAATTAGGGTAACCAATTTTCAAAAACCCATAATGACATTTCGCCAGATTGCGAAGACTCTTCACTATTCGTATGTTTTGGTTTGATCCTGGTCTCTTTCTGCTGGATTCAAATCTCACTGGGGGCAGGAATCTTAAAGATTTGCGTTTGATCATATAAGCTACGCTAGGACGTTCCGTGTTTCGGATTCCACGTTAAAATGTAGGCCCCAGAGGATATGAACTGGCCGTCCTATCTCTGACACAATGGCTTAGTACGCATGTGCCACCTTCGGGAAGATCCAACAAACCTTCGAGTTGTAGACTAATTTAGTTTTTTTATGTTCCATTTATAATGCTCTGAATTATTCAGTTCTTTGGATAGATGTAACCTCGGGAAGCAGAAAGCGAGTTTATAGGGAATTATTATGATTTCCGTTGCTGGAAGGAAAGTATCATGTCTGATTACTTTTCCATGTGAAGTGTATTTTCTGTTCACTTGAAAGTGGTTGACCTGTCCCGGCTCTTTTTTATTAGTTTTAGTGTACTGCCAAATCTTCTATTGCTGTGATTAGCCCACATCTAATATCATAAAGCTTGTCACACACATTTGTTGGATGCAACTATTAACTCACAAAATGTGCTTAATCGCCACACTGGTCGCTAAACGATGTTTATGTATTTTTATTATTCAGTGGCTGAACGTGACATAGCGACTATTGATATTTCAGTTACCCAACAGACCATCGACCACTGTTTCGTGGCGTAAATATTTCCGGTGGGAGCAGAACAGATGTTTCAGAAGGAAATATCTTATTCTGAGCTTCAAAACGCAATAGGAAATGTCGGAAATGCAAGTGTGACAGTCATTATCCTAAAATATAATTGTTATAATGCAATGTGACTTCATATTGAGACCGGTGACCGGAGAACATCATCATCCACATTGTTGCTAGTTAAATTACTGGTGTCTGGTTACGCCACGCAATAATCGGAGCGGAGGATGCATTCCGTGCCTGAGCAAAGTAAATTTTTCCTATAACATGCTGCAGAAGCACTCTATACGCCGGTGGGCGGCGTCGCCTTTGATATTGGCTACGACCTCAGACAAAAGGTGCACCGACCGACAAGGAGAACAATAGCCACCTGACCCCGGGCACAGTGGTGGCAGGAGTCAGGGACAAGGTTCCTTGCCAACAGAAGACCACACCAAGCCCTTATCCACCTTTTAATCTAATACTTGCTTTAAGAAGTATTTTACAAGAGTGGTAGATCAATGTAGCGAAGAAATTATATGATGGGTGGCGGGGGAAGGGAAGTGTGGAAGGTGCTATGTACTGTAGTGTTACACATTTTGATTGATACTTACTAGGCTTCTGACTTCATAACACTTGTTATCAATCAATTCACTATCTTGAACAATATATTCTTTAAGAGATTACCCCTTTTCTACGTCTAGATTATGAAAGGATTTGGGGGGGGGGCGGGGGGAAGGAATTCAGCAATGGCCACTTAGAAGGAACCATCTCGATATTTCTGGAAGTCATGAAAACTGAAATGTGGAATGCTCGACAATGAGTCGAACACGCAACCTCCTATACACCTAGCCCAAGCGTTACCGCTCACCCGCCAGGTTCGCTCGATCTTAAAGAATCGTAGCCGTCTATTATGGAGTAGAATCACAGTCGTGAATCAAATTATGCTAGTTAATTACTTGCTTTTATAACATTTTGGCTGTGGTATGATATCCATGAATAAAAATTAGTGACAATAATTATTTTCAGTTAGATTAAGTTGGTTGAATTTTACTTCTGCAACTGTAGTTAATTATACTTCGCGGCAGTTTTTATAGTTGTGAATTGCATAACAGATTACACTTTTAATGTTTCAATTAGCTAAACCAAATGAATGTACTAGAATTGATCTTGCACGGTACCTTCCTGACTACCTGGGTCCATGGCCTTGTGGGGTCTGACCCATACTCGAAACCTACAACCAGCTCTTACCAACTGGAATCGTGACTCATTTGACCATCATCTAGTCGTCAATGGTTCAACCAATACGTTAACCAGTACAGGAGAGGCGCTGCAGGCCGATGGCGTTTTGTTAGCAAAGGCACCCGCGTCACTTCAGCTTCGACATCTTATTAACCGTCAAAATTAATTTAATTGCGATGCATCGCACGCTCTGGTGGCAATTTACCTACACACTCACTTGTCTCCTTTCTAGTACCCACCTACTTCTTCCCTTAACAAATCTTAATTTTAAATTCTGGTAAATTATTAATAATTTCTCTTGGTAACTTATTACAATCCCTGACACCCTTACATACCAAAAAATATCTTACCACACCCTTTTCCTGAAATCAAGTTCCAGAAACAAATCTAGCAGCCCTTCTTTGCACTCCGTCCAACTCCTGTAATTGATAGAAAAAATGTGAGTCCCATATTTAAGTAATGGTTTGACAAAGGTTTTGTAACCCAATTCCTTTACATCTTTCGTACAATCCCCTCATTGCTCTCTCCAACAAGTGCAGGATTTTCAAACCTTTTCCTACTACCTGTCTAATGTGTCCATGCCCAGATGAGCTTATTATCAAATGTTACGCGAAGATATTTAAATGTTAAGTATTCAACAATATAATCTTTCACAACCTAATAATTTCTAATCAACCTGTAGTTATTTTTATTGGTGTACCTAATACGCTGACTCTTCTTTGCAATTACCTTCATCCCATGCTTACCTACCCAGCCAGATTCCTGTCCAGATCACACTGCAGCTATACACAGCTCCCCACTGTTCGCCTTGGGAAGCATCCGCCGTACGTACCACCCTGAACATTGCTTTTCTTTAACGTAGCGTTGCTTATCTGTCAACAATGACACCTCGACACAGACGTTGTTGGTCTTGGTCATTAAGTAGATTTTTCAAAATGGAATGCACTGTGTGTCTAGCACGAGCAGCCACTCCACGTTCAAAGTCTGTTAATTTATGTGATGCCGTGATTATCACGTCAGAAAACCTTTGATACTCAACAATGTACGAATGAAAGACCCGACACTGTACAGCAATTTTTTTTACTTTTCTTCCACGGTGCTACAGCCGTCTGGATATTTAAATCTTCCTACTCCACATTTTTTTGAATTTCAGTGTAGTTTTTTGTTTATTTATACATACACCATTCAAAAAATAATTACGCGATGGATGTAATGAAGTTCATTTAAAAACAACATTTTTTAACAAATGTATTTACTATTTTTTAATTAAATTCAATCTAATACACTGAACCCTCTTTGTTATATAGTAATACTACCCCATACATTGATTAGATGTTTACCGCATATCACTATCGGATTTAATTAGAGCTAGGAGATAATTAGGAGAGAATTCGGATAATCCATATTTCACAATACAATAGTTCACTATTTCGAACAAAATAATCAAAATACATTGTGATAATCAACGACAGCAGCCTCGCCTACACGTAAGTGAAGACTTAGGTGACTGTTGCGAATAAGTGCTAAATATTGTGCTCAGCATGTATCTAGCTTTCTCACAACAACGTTGCGAGTGATTTCGTCCCCATCCAACACAAGGTTACGATATACCCTGTGATGTCAATGTGTGGGATTTAGCACACATCTTTTAACAATGCAATATCATGATTATAAACTGCTGTTACCTGACCTTGGGCTTAAGTTCGGGTCTATAAAATTTCTTTCAGTACCAGGAATATGTTGTGTGCTTTCCGTATACGTTTTACGGGGCATATATTGAAATCCAGTACGTAAAGTAAACATCTGGGATCCTTTTTTTGTAAAAATGCATTGTAAAACTAGTGCTTCAGTGTGTGGAACTCCCAAGACTCCCAAGACTTTAACACATTAAAGTTAAAGGTTTGGAAATAGAAAGCAGTGATGTTATTACCTATTGAATCCAATATAGAACTGTTAGGCGATTGTCAAATTAGTTTTGGTTTGTTAACTAGAACCATAGCAAAAATAATATTTAATTAAATTTCTTTTTAATAAATTGGTTACGTTATTTGTGTCATATATGAGAAGGAGACCACTTTATCATGCATGAGGGAAAAAAAAACCATTTGTTTTAATAAAATCAGTGAAATATAAATATCAATAGACGCCTGTATATACTACTTCTGTCTTAATTGAATCAGACAGACTAACATGATCCAATACGCACATGTAACTAAGCCACGTTAAACCTCTTTCTAGCAACTAATGACAGCATACTGACATACAAGCAACAACCCGTTGATTTCATTGATTTCACACATGCGCTGACGCCCTGTAGCACGTTAGTCTGGTTGTCTACCCAATCGCCTGACAGGAGACGCATCATAACCGTAAACAAGAGCATTTGCCGGTACGTTACACTGGGCCTAAATAGCTGCTCATGACGGCCACGACATGTATCTCCCGCGCCTAACTGCAGATTTAAGAAATTTAATTTCAATACTCTCAAATAACACTGTCAGTAATAAAATATTACGTTTCGTGTATGTGATTTGTATTTACTAGCTGCGGCTGTAATTTCTTTAATCGAAGTTGATTGAATTATTACTCACTTCAAAAACGAGGGTGGGTGGGTGATATTTGACTCAGAACACCAAAAAAAGGTATACTACATATTATTCGGACTTATTAAGCCAAATGGTTGGTGAAACGACAATGAACTAAAAGTTTAACAAAAAAAATTAGCCGGCTTATACATCACTATCTTGAACGTGTTTAAAGACTGGAGCAGCTTATTTATAATCAATCCACGAAGAGAAGTAATTGGAACAGGCTAACTAGAAATGATCCAGAACAAAGGATCATTAGCGCAGCATGAATGAAAGAGGTGAATAGCCAAAAGGTAAGCGTGGGGTCTCGAGAGCTACTCTCCATGTCGCACCGGCTGCCGTCATGGTGTCGGGAAAAAGAAGCCCCTTCCCCACCCATGGTATCCATTGGTTTTTATCTTCCTTTGCAAAGGCAACCACATTGCGAAGAGTTTATTGAAACGTGGAGGTGCACTTAGCGTTTTGAACTACAACGAAGGAAACAACAACAAAAAAAGAATCTCTAGGATCCAATAAATTCATTGTGGTTTTATTCGAACATTTGGGATTGTTTTGATGCACGTCATGTTCGTGAAAGTATAAAGAAAAGTAATCGTATTTCTATGCTACCAACACTCTGATATTGCTAGAATTTTTATTAACTTTACACCATAATTTCATGGAAAAAGAACTGTTACTTAATGCATTAATCTTCATCTTTGGTTGACGTCGCTTTTTTTCTGTCACCAGTCACTCTACTAGTTTGATGCAATCTGTCATCATTTCCTATCTTGCGCTAACCTCTACGTTTCAATATAACCCTCACAACTCACGTCCTCAATTACCTGCTTCATATACTAATCTCTGTCTTCCTCTACAATTCTTTACTTCTACTGTTCCGTCCGCTAGTAAATTAACCAATCCCGTATGTCTCAAAATACGATCCACCTGTCTCTTCTTTCTATTAGACTTTTCCACAACTTCTTTCCTCAACAATCATTTCCAAAACACCTTTATTTCGTACTTTATCTGTTCACTTAATTTTCAGCATCCTTCTACAGCACAAATTTTCAAATGCCTCAATTTTCCTTTCTTGTGTGTATTGTTTATGTCTATGCTACCATACATATCGTTTGTTATTATAAAAAGGACTTTATTACCCAATTAATTTTTTTAATTTTTATTTTGTTCGAAAAAAAATAGATAAATTATCTTTCAGTATCAGAAGCACATAGGCTTGTGTTGCAATTGCCGTTTTATTAATTTTTTTTCTGAAATTTCTGTATTGTGAGGTGATCAGCGGGACCCAGGAGAATCGCTGGAATAAATGGTAATATCGTCGAATTAAGCCGAGGGTACTTTGCAAGTCTGCCAGTAACCAGCTAGTCTGAAGTCAGCAGCAAATCGTGACGCTAGAAGCTCTCTTTCTTGCTACTTGATTGGTTGTGATGGACGCTTGTTATCTCTGCTGGGCGTTACCCCTGCAGCGTCGGCAGTCCAACGCGACAGTCGTAAAGCAGGCTGCAGTAACTACAGCAGTTCAGGGTGACCTGCACCACCGTCCTCTCCAGCCAGACACCGAGATTTACGAGAAATCTTTTGCGAGGGTGAATGGTCCACCCCTGAATAGCTGGATCCACAAAACGCGGAAATTTACGATCGTACCTGTAAACACACGTTGTGCGACAAAGTTGTATTTTGGGCAATGAGGTGGAAACTAAAGTATTTATTGGACATCTAGAGTACCCAATCCCTTATCCAGTAACCTTAAACAGATCTCTAAGTATATTTATGGGATCAATGGTATGCAAAAAACAGTGTGATAAATACCAATAAATAGACAGAATTCTTAAAATTGCATACTTAAAAAACGAAATCTGACAGTTGCTTGCGTTTGACAATTTCACTTCTGAACGACGTCCAGTGATTGTATTGTAAGGCACAGAGTAGTGTAAATTCTAATATTAACAGCACTAAAACAGTTACATGTTCACACAATGATGTTTTGTATTTCGTTGTTAATTAGTTGCTGATGTAATTGATGTAAAATCACCTGGTGCTAACAAAGGAAGGATTATGTTGCTTAGCTCTGTATTGTATGAAACGGGTTGTACTGATGAGTATGAAATTTAATTTATTTTTTTCAAGTGAAGATAATTTTTCTCTTATTGTATTCACGTATTTATGCACTAACATGATAAATAGAACAATGATTGCAATGGCAAACTTCATTAAAGTTTACTATGAAGCGACTCGATAGTAACAGTAAAAACCGTCCTTTAATATGTGAATCACATAAGTAGAACACTAGCTACAGTAGCATAATTTAATAAAGCTCCTTGTGTAGCTAATGAACAGTTGGAGTAAAAACCTTCTTTTAAAATGAGAGTTACATAATTATTGCCTTCATTCACATATGAAATACATGTCAGGAATGCCGAATGTTCTCAAAACTGAGAAAAAAAAAGGATTTATTGACTATCATGTAACGCAAGATACAATTGCATTTATAACGTCTATTTTAAACTTACATTTTACCAATGATATTTGTCAGTTGTATTATATTAGAGACATTGAAACATACCTAATATTCAGCCCATCTGTGCACGACGTAGACACAGGCGAATAGATTATCTGAAAAAGGAAACATTTCCATTAATTAACACTTCTGGAATCATTTATAAGCCATGATTGTTACTTGCAGTATTATCTCTACTTTAAATTAAATAACTCTGAACAATTTTGATTACTATTTTGTAAGTTTGTAATTTATTAAAAATGAGTAGGAAAAAATAATTAATCAAAATACAGTGCAACAACAGGTTGAAACTAAAAGATGTGTTGCTATCCAGATTATGTACTTAGCACAAAAAAGTAACAAAAGTTTTTTTTCTAAAGTTTTACAGGCTGCAGAGCGAAAAACCAATTTAAAAACTATTGGTTTTACGCTGATTATTTAGAAGCATATATTTTCATTCTACCAAAGATACAAAGAATGTTCCAAAGAGCTGATAGTTCAGTAATTTAATGATTTCCAGTATATTGGCTGCTTTCTCAAAAAAAAAAAATTGAGTTCAGGAGAAAACAAAGAATCATATCCCAAAAACATTCCCCTTTTTGGATTAATTTGCGATAACGCAGGACTATCATGTGGTTGCAGGTTTGAAGTATTTCAAAAGATACTCAATATTTTTTTAAATTAAGCTCTTCTTATATATACTTATTTAAAGAATCACTGAAAATTTTAATAAAAACTATAAATTTCACATTGTCTTGTTTTCGGTGAATATGGACAATATGGTCAACAAAACAGTCACTAGTGGGTAAGAGTGTTGCTAACTAATGCGAGTGAAATTTGCAACGAATATAATTTTCTATTTTCATTAAAAATAGTTTTAAAACAGAGTTCATTTAAAAAATAACCAATCAAATTACTGTTATCAATTTTGATGGGAGTAAACTCGAAGATAGAATGGAGTTTACAACAGCCCTTCGCACTCCCCAAATGTGATGTTGCATTTAGTATTCCGATCTCTGTAGTGAGTACCGCCTGGATGACCCACAAAGCGTGTCTTTATTACAGCCGCCGCCTCACTCACCCACTTTGTTCTCCAAACACAGCGCCACAAAGCGGCTCGCACAAACGGATTTTCCGCTCCCCGGTGGCTCTGCTCACTGTTTGCTCTTCGGAGCAGCGTCTTTCTTTCGGAAAACAGAACCTGCAAACTGGCTCTGAAGCCAAACGACATGACAGCTATCACATTTCTCAAGAACTACAGTCGACGGGTGTGACTTCCCCGTAGTCTTTGCCGTTATTGCTTTCACCTACTGACTGATCAGGTAGACGATAGAACAGTTATAGAGCACAATCAGCGCACAATGTTCAAGTGTACCTACCGTTTAACATGAAATCCGAACAACGAAATGTCCCGGCGAGACTCATACGAACAAACACCACTCTTAAACGTTTTAAGCCCCAACGGGATTTAAATGAGCGACAGCACTTATGATAGCAAGACCCTTAACCAGTGATCCACCAGGCTGTTCTCCATTATTATGCATTACTAGCATGTGTCTGTTCATGATTTTTTTCGGTCATTCCAATGTTTACCATAACGTGTTCCGCTATAATTTTTGCTTAGAACTTTACGTCTCGTTGACGTTGTGGTCATTAGGAGCGATAGGAAATGAAAGGCGATGAGTGGTAGATAATGCCGCCATTTCCATTTGAAGGAACCATCCCATCAGGAGAGATTTCGAGTAATCCATGGAAACTCTGGATAGCCAGGGCAGGGTTCGAACCCTCGCCCTGCCTAGTGCTCAACAGTAAATTAGTTTTTTGTCTCAGAGTTGAGATGACAATGATAACAAATGCTATATTTCTACTAAAAGCTTCGATTGCATCTTGACACACACTATCTGTTACGTTTAACTAAAAACGAATGAGTGTGTGGGTGAGTGGTTACATTTCAACTCTGGCAATAAGCAGGGTGAGGGTTCGATCCCTGGTCTGGCTGTCTAGACTTTCGATAGTTTCTATAAATCAATTGTGATGCATGGTTACTTGAAATGGACTAATTCTCTGCCATTACACTCCTTTCATTCTCTATCGCTCCTAACGACCTCAAAGTCGACGAGACGTTAATCTAAGCAAACATTAGTACTGATAAATTTCTGGTTAAAATTATAATGACTGCAAAAATCCTCAACTAGATCATTAGCTGCTAGTGCACAATAACGGAGAGCAGTCTGGTGGATCACTGGTGAAGTCTCTTGCTTTCCAAAGTTCATGGTACGGTCGCGGATTTAAATCCCGTTGGCGCTTGGAATACGGACGTTCCGTCGTTCGGATACCTTGTTACACAATAGGTAGTCACGACAGAGGCTTAATGCGCGGTAAATCGAAACTCAGTCACACAAATTTATGTATTTATTCTATATAAATCACCATCTTATAAAAACTGTATAATAATTTTTATTGCAATTCAAAATTTAATCTCCCTGTCTACAGGAGACCACAAGCCTTGTTGGATAAACTGGTTCATAATCACAAGAAACGCGTTCCTTACGATTTGTTGACGCATTTGTCAAATATCTCCGAAGTAACGAAGCTGACATTATCTTTATATATAAAGACGAATGTATGTTTGTTCGTTTGTTCTTCATACAAATCCCCAGTTTTCATCCGATCTCGATTAAACTTTGTACACTTATCCTTTGAAACAAGGAGAAAAATACTGTCAACATTTGGATGAAAAATTATCTGTATAAATAACACAAGTTGTCTCATAACTTCGAAATATGGCGATAGACAGACACGTTGGACATGGACGTCTCCGTACCGTGTTTCCGTGTAGTGGACTAGCAGCTCAGTGGTTAAAGCTCTTGCTTACGAACGTCGTGGTCTCCGGTTCAAACCTCCGTGGAGGCTAAGATTTTTAAAAATAGTTTTTCATCTTAAGAGTCAGGACCGTTATTCGGATTGAATGTTAAACTGTAGATATTAGAAAGTTAGGGGCGCAATGCGAGGCAAATCATAAGTAGTCTTGCAATGTTGTAGGTGTACACTTTTTTACGTTATAATGATCCCTCAGGTGTTGTTCGCAGTCAGTGTGTGAGTGTGAACCACAGTAATATTATTTATAAATACGGAAGTAAGTCTCTGTCTTTTTGTTACGTTTTAATGACTAAATGGCTATATCGTTGTGATGGAATTTTATAAGGAAATCTGTATGAAGGGCGCAGGATATTTTTTCCAGTATGATTAACAGTTGTAGTCACGAAAGTTTGAGACCTTATCGAATGGTGACAGAAATATGTTGGAAATTGATCCTCTTCAAGAGACAGGTTCGACGGTACAATGTTATAGTGATATCTTTCCTGTCATATTATTCCGACTCCATATAGTTTGGGACCAATCCTTCGTTACCAACAACTTTCTATATTTAAATCTGGCAAAAAAATTCTTAGTCCACGCGTACAAAGTCGCGGGTACGAGCTAGTTCAATATAAACATTGATCCGTGTTCAAAGTAGACAAAACAATTGTCTTGTAACTATCTTCTAGTGAGGCCGAGCCCTTGTAAGCCCTGAAATACTGCTTCAGTGGAAGCACAAGCGACGAAGGTTCCAATTCCAAGTAAAATGCATGGACTATCCAAACTACGGTTTTCGGGTGATTTCCTGCATTCATCTGGGCAGCTGGTGGAATGGTGACAATCTCTGCCTCAAATACTACACGGATAAAACAAACAAATTGACACTGAGAATACTGTTTCCACGATTCACATGTAGATAGCGACACTTTCTTTTCCACATTAGGATTACAATAGCGCCCATGACAGAGGTGGAAGTCGCAATCATGTAGAAAACCAACAGGTAGTATGGGAGCAAACCTCATCAGCCACACGGAAGAAACAATAATTATTAAGCTGTAGTCAAATCGGTTTGAGAGAATTAAAAAGATACAATAACGTTCAAATCGCAATGTCTGAAATTATGTGTAGCTGAAATACAGAATACAATGTAGAAAAAAAAACACGTGATGTAAGATTGCAGAGGTTTACGGCGTTGAATATTCTTGAGCCTCAAATCGCCTCGAAATGTCTTTTTCCATGGCAGTGCCGAAACAACCTCAAACTTAATCAATATAAGAGCGGAGATGTGGACCTTTGAATCGTCCCAGAAATGATCGTGAAGTTTTTTTCAAACAACTGGAAATGTAAAATAATTTCATTTTAAATAATACTAATTAGGACACAAAGGAAGTTTTAAATGAGTTTCTTACGATTGAAGAAGCAACAGCTGGATGGTATTCGAATATGGAAAAAATCAACAGATCAATTTCTTAAATGAGATAGCTTACTTTGTATAGAGGAACCGAAGCTGTGCGATCAGAGGGAGGAACCAGTTACTGTACTGGATTGGAGCAAGGCCATAAGACGGACGAGCGAACAGCTCCGAGCGGAGCGGCGAGCCAATCAGGGAAGAGGGCCGTTGGCGATCATAAGACGGCCCCAGGCAACATTATCCGCTGCTGAGTGCTCGCTTAGAATTTCATTAGCGCTCACGAGCTGTGAGCCTGCCGCTTATCTGTCCAGTGGGCGGCGCTCAACAGAACAGCAGAGGTGCCTGGCACCTGACAGAACAACACGGACCGACTCTGCCTATCGATGGCATTCAGTTAGTTAATCCTTTGATTAAAAATTAAATAGGTCACTAGGTGATTTATCCTTTTGAACTAAGTATTCCTCTTGGTTTCTCAAATTACATTTATTTGAAAAATATATAAATTTACTACAAATACAAAACTCGATGAAAATGTTTAACTTGACTTTTATCAAATCGTTTAAATTTCTCATGTGTGTCTGATTACTATACCCATTGATATTTCAAAGCACAATAAAATAATAACTTTAATAAAAACATAGTAATACAATGAATCTGCAAAGTTCTACAAAAAATGGGCGAACTGTCTGACTTTAAACGCCACCGCCCACAAGAAATATTTCTCAATCGAACAAAGTCGGTAAGGAACGTCAGAAAACCACAACAACCATAATCTACAGAGTTCTCAGTCTCTATTCGTACTTTATTTTTTGTTGCAATATGACACAGAATATTGCAAGAGACTTAATGTCTTTTTTGCGTACTAGTAACCACATTTCGTGGTAGAATTCTGCGATAGAATCATGGCTGACTGTTGATAATTCACTCGTTCGATAGGTAATACTTTTCGTAAAAGAATTGCTCAATTTTTCCGATGTGAATAATTCTGGGCTTTAAATACTTTCTGGGTTTCGTGGAACAGATGAACCAAATGGAAAAAATTGAGATCTAGGTGTATTTACTACTATGAAGAAATGATATGGAGTGAAACACAATCACATCAAATCCCCAAAAACGAAAACATTCATAATAACAAAGAACTCTAGGATGCATTTTATACCCAGCTCACATGGTCAGATGACTGCAAACAATAGATAAATTAGATGATCCGGAGACATTACTTTTATAAAAGTTTCATGTATCAGGATAGCGGTAAAATAAAAGATTAGCATACCAGAAAACTGTATGTTCCCTCTATCAGTCGTTTTCAACTTACTGCTGAGTGGACTGTGCATTGAAACGAGAGTTGCTCACATGTCTACAAAACAATATTTTCGCAGCAGGGTCATTAATGAAGAGCTATTTCCACGGACAATAGCATGTATAGACATTGACGATTTTACTTTTGATGTTGTGATACTGTTCGCATTATTATTCTGTTTCTGAAATACATCTTAAGAGAGAGATCGGACCAGCAGTTGTCTGGATCAATGATAAATTGTTGAGAATTTACAGATAGACTGCCCATTCTTCCTGTGTGGTGTTATTGGGAGCTAGAATGTAGGTATGGATTTCACAACAGTTTGAAGCGCTGTTGATCATAAACATTGTCTGTTCTGAAAATTACTGAATTCTTACACTGAATTACTGAATAGAACACCTTTGAAATCAGTTTTTCAATCTGCATCTTCATACATACGTTTCGTTTTTCAGTTACTTCGGTTTGTAAAAACTAAATATTATATTAATAAATAAATACATCATAGTAATATAAAATAAAAATTATCTATCGTTTAAAGGAATTCCCAAATATGGTGATGGAGGATGGTTAGAGTTGTTAGTTACACTAAATAAACTCGTTGTAGTTTATATATATATATAATAATTACATAACTTTCTACAGATTAAAATAACCATTGCAATTTATTTTTAAATGTGTTTCATTCTTTGCATAGACAGTTATATACCCCAATGACGTACCATGTAAGCAGAAACTCAAATATATTTAATCTTGTACCACAAGATTAGAAAATACTAATGAATGCCTCAATTTATAATTTTTCCTATGTATAAAATATTCTTGGTGAATGAACATTAGGTGCTTATGAAATGTAGTTTCACACACAACTTCCTAAGCGATTCAAAGTGAGGTGTTATTAAAAACAAATTCAGTCTTCAGCCCTCAGTGTCCTCCATTTCTAATAGAATCTATCCATTAACACTACTGTCATTATGAGAACAAAAATTTGACTCAGACTAATTACGAAGCAAAGTAATATCTAATCAAAAGATTTGTTTGTTCATCACAGTATTTCGAAATAATCAATCGCAAACAGCAGCAGCTGTTTTCATTTTATTTTGCGGAGTAGTAATTCAAATAAAAAAATGAAAAAATACGCAACTCTGCAATTATCGTGAAAAGACCTAATGTCACACCAATATTAAGTATAGTGAAAACCGTTTTTTTTCTTCTTTTATAAACAAAAAAATGGAGTAGTATACAGGAAAGTACAAAACTTTGATCACTCTTATTTATTCCGATGCTGAAGTAAAATATTTGCATATTACATTGCTAATTATTTATAAAAAACTAAAGCGAAGATTTATCGAAATGAAGTTTCTAGAGATTTTGGCCACAATTGTGCTCGTAACTGAATAATTTTCATCCTTCTGGTAAACTATAATACTGATCTGATTGCTATTGCTTGTTTTGAAAAGTGCTTATTGAATTTTTACTGATATGTACAAAGGCTAAAACACAGATAGAGAACGAAAGCCTTTAAAATAGAAGCAGCGGATTGCTGAAATTACTAGTTGTTACCAAATGGTGTGCAGAGATACTAAAAAGTTTATGCAGTCATCCACAAGAAAACTAATAAAAAGTCCAACTCTCGTGTTTATTAGTTTTCCTGCGAGTTAATAAAGGAAGTTATCACAATTAATAAAATTGACATAAGGAGTGCCAATATGTTTCTACATATTTAAATAAAGCAGTGAAGAAAACTCATAATGAGATGGAAGCATAATATGAGGAGGAATACCAATCCTTTAAGAAGGTACACAAGTGGAAGTAGCAAATCAGTATTAGTGATATCAGAATTTCCAGTGAACGTACGAAATGGAAATCATCCTTCAAGATGATACCACTGTGACAGAGAAATTGATATTGCTAACCATTAAACGTATCATGGTTGCAGTCAGTACAGTATCAAAAAATATTAGCACAATGAACGGTTTATCTTTTTTTGTGAATTACATGTATATGATTTCCTCACCCGACAGTAGGTAACTTAAATACTTGTATTTATATGTAAATATTATTGACTTACTTCTGGTCAAAGTCTAGGACATTAGAGTATAATAAGGAGTGGAAAGGAATTCTGCCATCGCGCTTTGAAGAAATCATCCGGCATTATCTGGTGTAATATCTAGCTCTGGTGTAAAATCTGATTCTGGCAAGGTGGTCTGGGACTGGTAAGCTAGTACTATCCAATGACAAATCACAGTATTACAGCTCAACCACGGGGCTCGGTGTGAATGTTGGGCTTATCGTATTTAATAGAAAATGAAGAAATGAGTAATCAGAACTAAATAAGCAAGGCAAGGAGACACGTTTAGTAAAATGATGCAGTCAGTTGAGGAAATTATCCTGACATAGTAATTAGTATCAACCTGCATTATCTCCTGTCCCGTTTACGTGAGAAATTGTAGGTAGAATTGTAGCATGGAAAAATTTAGAGATACTGTAGACCGACATCACACCAGCTCAGTACGCATTAAAAAAAAAAAAGATTCATTCCAATTCAGAACCTTTCCCACACCCAGAACATTTCCTATACCTGGCACGCAATGACTTCTTTCTCCTTATTAGATTAAAATGTCCTTAAGAGTGTCATTATTTTTGGCACAGTGGCTTCAGGATCAAAGTACAGAGTTACATTAAGCGAAGTGAAATAAGTCTGGCAGAAAAGTGCACCAAACATAGAAAAAGGTCCACTGTGTCGTAAAATGTGTTCAATGTTATTTCTGTCCAAGTGATTGTAAATTTTTAGACTCTGTCGTTTGTGGGCAATCGCGGACTGATTCTTTAAATAATGAAGGACTAATATGTCTGTCTCGTATCCACCAAATTTTCGAAAAAAATATAAATGCATAAAAGAATCTATTAATCGAAGTGTCATTACAACCAACAGTAACGTTTGGAACTTAGTTTTTATAATTTTTCTGATGAAAAGTTGTTAATGAACTGTATATTTAATAAATATTGAATTTACTCTTAGCTCATAAAAGCAGCACTGCGATCAGTTAGTACATAATGTGTGTTCATATATTCAATATGAAATTTAGCTTGATAATTTAATCAAAATCAGAAATGCTGGAGTAAACAATTTGGACGCTGTTAGTTCCGCTACAAATGAGAAATTTCCGGATTGTGTTAACAATCAGTTAATTATGATCAATGTTATCACATTACTATCATGTGCCACTAAAAACAGGAATATGGTTTACTACAGCTTCTGTTTCTCTGTATTTAGGATACGGAATATTATGGGTATACGAAATTGTAAATTTTTTAATAACTTTTTTCTGATTTCTGCTTCGTTCTTATTAAATAAATACAGAGAAAATATTAAATTGATGGCTTTGGTTTAAGATCTACGGTAAAGGAGAACTTAATGTTATAAGGTTTTCATACATCTCTCATGAATGGGGAGACATGAAAATGAAAACTGGCAGATTCGCAGACAATCACGGTTCAGAAAGAAGTGAAAGGGCAATATGTAAAATGTAATACGTAAACTTACACTGGTAAGGAACTTTTCCTAAAACTGTAGATTAAACACGGAGAGTATAAAAATTATTTTGAGACCACAGCCTATTTATATATTTGTGGTGGATATTTCATTCATAAAAAAACATTCCGTCTTCATCTTCCTGCTTCATGTTAGCAGCACGCAGTCACACAGCAGTTTCTGCACTACGCGACGAGCAGAGATAGAGCGGTTTACCATGCGCCCAGTGGCCCAAATCAAGCGGTGGTTTACGTCCCTACAGACCCCCTGTCACTGCTCTTGTTTTTTGCTCCAGGCGCGGCCGCGAATAATACTCTCAACGCCAGACTGAGTTGCCGATAAATCGATGTCGACCGTAGTCGATGTATTGCACCCACTCGTCGGGCTGAAAGTGTAGCCGGATATCTCCATACGGGGGAGGGGGGATGGAATAAACGAATAGACAACGTAACTGTCAGTGAAACCACACCCATTAAGATCTGTAGTTAGTAGTTAAGTCACAACACGATTCACTCCTGAACATTACTAAAGTGTTAATCATTAGAAATAAAGGAAGCAGTCAGTTGAGAAAATGAAAATGGTGCATTAATACAACTTGAACTTCTTGACCGGAACCTTAGTTGGAAATTGACAGGACTTAAAACAGTTATCGGGTTTGTCAAAATCCTGTTACCATAAATTTTCTGTCATTTGATCACTACGAATGCGCTTTAACTGCTTCATTTCACTGAGCGTGGTAGGTAAACAGTTGACGTGGGTTCGAATCCCCGTCCGGCCATCCAGATTTGGGATTTCAGTGGTTTCCTCAAATCACACCAGACGAATGCCGGGATGGTTACTTCAAAAGGCTATGGTACAGTTCCTTCCCGTTGCTTGCCACAAATCCATTCCCGCCTCTAATGACCTCGACGTCGACGAGGCGTAAAGCCATAAGGAAAAAAAAAACCTTGTTTTTATTCATCAAGGAAGATATTGCTGGTATTCACTATTTGTAGTAGAAATTACAATTTTTCTTTCACAATATATTTTGTTTCATCATGTGTCTTACTTTCCCTCAAAAAGAGAAAATAACTATATACCTGATAATAGCACCTCTACTATTATTTGCTTGCAGTAATGACACTGTTTCGGTTATAAATACCAAAAAATGTTGACTCCCAAGAATACAGTATCTTTTAAGTGAAAGAGAAATTTATACTTTAACGACTAGGGGTAAACTAAGAAAAACGGTACAATCTTCGAAATACTGAATTTTCGTTCTTATTCGAAAGACGTGCGCTGCTGAAATGAAACCCTAATTTCTTCGTTAAATTAGTGCTGGATTGAATACGCGTAAGTGTTGTAAGGATTTTAAGTCTACAGTTTACTAGTGGACATATTACTTGGGATAGGGCTCACGCCAGGATAATGCAACACCGTTAGACAAGTGAAGACACAATGGTCCGGGATTACCAACGCATAGGGTACTACACTGACCGAGAGCCGTGTTGCAATTGCTGTAGGTTCAAGCACAGCTGGAATGCAACCAGCAGCCGTCAAAAAAATCACCTGTGTCCACTATCGCCCACATGTCATTAAAGCAGCGTGAAGTTAAGATCGTAGACCTGTTCTCTTATTAGTGACTAATCAAACGAGTTAAGTATTGATTGAACATTGAAGGTGACAGAGTTTTTTTTTGGTGCCAGACAGAGCTCAACTGAGGACATCAATATCTGGACAGAAAGGTTACGATTAGCGATAATTATTTAATGGTGGTGTTGGCCGATCAGTTTCAGTGTTTTATTGAGACTAGAAAATAAACTTACGGTGAACAACATTATATCTTATTGAACCTCAATGATTTTTTAGCAATAATTCTTCCATCCAACCTGAAACTGGTTTGGTGACATCCCTGGGATGGGGAGCTCAAGCCCCCCACCCCCAAATGTATCTAGGTCCACCGCCGACATGCTAATTTTGGAGATTTTTTTTTTTTTTACATCTCTATTTATCCCAGGACCGAGGAGAGTAAAAGACTACCCCTTGCCAGACTCAAGGCCCCCCCCCCCTCCCAAAACTCCACCGAAGCCAAGTCCCCACCAAACCACAATCCTGGATCCGCATCTGACGTAAAAGATGTATTTATTAATATCTTTGTATGCCTGAAATAACTCTTGGGTTTAGTTGGTAATAATACGAATAATTAGACTGTGCAATAGTTCGCTAACTTTTCGTCTGTTACAAATTTTAATAATTTTTAAATGGATTTTAAAGTAATAACATTGCTGTCAGCAAAGCCATTGGTGCTTCATTGTAATTTTCAAATCTACCTATAGTATTTTAGAGTCATTCTACAACCGTAAACTTTAAATAATTTCACTCACTGTTTCAGGTCATTTCATTATAAGTTTAACTGACAGTTTTAATTTCTGTATTGTTGCTAACGCTATTAAAATATCTAAGTATTAATCTTTCAGTATTTCTTAACTTTCTCGACATTTCCGAGCATGCAGGAATTTTGATTGGATCTATAAAATCATCGTGTTCCCAGTACGCAAGCTCGGTCTATCTGGTTAATTTTAGATATCCTCGATTCGATAATGCTTTCAGTCATATTTAGATGTGTGTCCCGTAGCACAACATGATTTATTTTTGCTTTGATGGAAAGTGTACTCATATGGTGATACGGGATCCCTGACCTCTGCTCTGTAGGTTCAACGAACTCTTCGTCTGCCAGCCGATACTATTTAACCCGGATTTAAAAACAAATGGATGTCGATTCAACGGCTGCGATATCAAAAAGTCTCCGCTACGAAAGTAAAATCTCCATAAAACGGTAACACCTCGCATATAAATGTCCGTGCTATTCTCAGGTTCCGTGTGTTAATGAAATAGCGTTATTGCTATGCCAACTTCATTTCGCTGAGCATATATGCAAAACGAGTCGTAACTAAAACACGGGGCAAAATAACCGCCGGCGCGACTCCAGTGTATCGAGCGCTTTGTATGCAAAACAGGAAATTACGTTATGGTTGGCTGCACTGCCGCCGTATATTGCAGGCCTCGGCGACCCAGGCAGATCCCTGACCACAGGCTAGCAGACGTGGAACACTGCGCGACACGGATGCCAACTGCCAGACTCATATTTTTAAAATCTGGGACGATAGTTGTATGCCGATCTATATAAATCTTATCGCATCATTAATGTTGTCTAAACCTGAAAATAAATTGGGAATTAAAGTTGCAATGTGAAATACCTCAACATACACTTTGTTGACTATAAGGTGCATCCCAGTTTCTGCAGTGTATTATATTAAAATACATTGTTTTATATTTCATTTGATGAAGTTATTCTAACTTAGGTTATTTCTTTTCAACTGAAATGAAAGATAAAGAAGCACCACTCTGTTACAATTGGTGTATGACGTAGACAGTTTTTGGTGAGGGTATTAACCAGCTGAATAAATTAATTATGCTGTAGTTATGTTATGACTGAAGTAACTGACACTTCTTAACATTCTTCCACCGCGACTGGTGGCTGAACGGTTCATGTTCAAACCGAGCGTGGTGGGTGAGCGATAACGCTCTGGCCTCGCATTTGGGAGGACGCGGGTTCGAATGATTTGGGTTTTCCATAGACTCCAAATGAATGTCGGGATGCTCCCTTGACAAGGCCATAGCCGACGGCCTTCCCGTTCCTTGCCCCCAGTCATCTCCCACCTTTAATAACCTCGACGTCGATGAGGCGTAAAGCCATAAGCAAAAAAATAAAGTCAAGTTAACGTTCAAGTTTGGCATTCTGGAGGATGTGGAATCGATTTTCAGTCCAGCCGTCTATATTTCGGTGCTTTTACAGTTTATCTAACTCATGCTACGGGAATAGCGCGATAGTTCATTCTAGTTCCTGGCCTTTTACTCTTCCCGCACTAGAAAAAAGCACTCACAATTCCATCAAGGAAAGTCTGGTAGAATTCTGAACATGTTTTACCTGCTAGTGTAAAGTCAGTGTCGTCTTTATTTATCTTTTACGCGTAAACGGTTTATAAGTAATAGGATACCCAGGAGACATAAAAGTTTATAGATGTTGACAGATCGTGGATAGGATGAATAGTCTTCACTTACAGTGGCTAATAATTCGATACTGGCAAACGGAAAGCTACTAAGTACTATTTTATTGTTCGCTTACTGGTAACAGCACAGTGTTAGAAGATTATATTGTGACTCTTAGTTTTCAAGTGGAACAAACACCTCAGAACTTGACAGGTGACAATAGGTCTCGCCCACTAAACATGCATCATTGATTATGGTAACTACTCCTTTAAACCAGAATAGTCGGAGCTATGTCAAAAAACACGAGTTCACAACCCCCACTGTCGTCGTCTGTAAGTGGGTCTCACGTATGTCCTATCTGTTTAACACATCGTGACTACTAACCATGTTGTACGCCTAAAGTCGGTGGTCTCTTCCAACCTTCATCTGAAACTCACAAAAAGATCAGAATGGATAGTAAAAATAGAATAGTGAGAGATAATTGTTCACCATTTATCTTTTAATGAACAGTTTCTTTTTATTTGGCCCATTGATAGGTAATATTTCCCTCAAAAGATTCCACCACAACCGCCCTTACAAGGTAAATGATTTTTAACTCTTTCCTTTTTAAAATTCGAAGTTGTAGTTTATACTTCTCTTATGATCACAAATCTCAGTGTTTATTGAATATTTTCTGACTATCCGTAATACTTCTTTTATTTGCTTGTGTGTTGCGGATTGATGATTGGTACGTGTTTCCTATAAGCAAAATGAGCGGTCTGGTGGCTCAGTGGTTAAGGCGTCTGACTGGTGAACTAAAGGACCCCGGTTCGAATCCCCGTCTTGGCGGGGAGTTTCATAGGCACTTAACCCGACATTCACCTCTGGTACAGCTTGCTGTGTAATGTGAAGTACGCCAGAACGCTTCCGTGGTTCGGATTCCACTCTAAACTGTAGGTCCCCAGTACCCGGTAGGATTGCCGGGCTAGGTTAAGGTGGCTACGACAAGGGCGGAATGTGCAGCCAATAGAAACCCTGTTATCAGTTCATTACAACCACACGAAATTATTATTACAAGTAAAATTCCCTATCAGTTCCTAAAACTTATTTGAATATGTTGCACAGTCATGGATAACAAACACGTTCTCTGCAGAAACACGCAATGTTCAATGTAATGTTTATTCATCTGAGCAGATTAAAAGATTATTTTCTAAACCGGGGAATACTTGTGCGATTTAAGGCTTCGCTGAATCTAAGCAGTGTCGAACAACTGTCTTGGTACATTCGCATTCCTAATTAATGAATGCCCTCTCTTGGTATCACTTAAAATACGGCACTTTTGTCTTCCACAAATACTCAACTAGTACAGAGCGATTTTCTAAGTCCTCATAAATAAACGGCGACCAAATTATTCTCCTTCATCTCCTTATAAATGAACACTTGGATAAACTTAGTAAACAGCCCTGCGCAGGTCATTTCCCTAATTTAAAAATTTAAACGAAGGAATACATATGCTGGCAAATGGTGAATAGTTCACACCCACACATACATTCCTCCACTGACAACTTTCGAAAAAATATTTCACTTACGTAAGTACACTCTTCCGCTCAGAAATGATAAATGCGTCCATCGTACTGTTGCTCCAGTATTTATACTTTCTGTCTATATTTCTCTATGCGGTGCAAAATGTTGACCGGGCTCTGCGATGAGGTTCTTGGACGGAGATCTCTGCGCAACATTCTCCTAACTAGGCTTCTAGCGTGGCTCGTACGCTCAAACCACTATATTACTTGTTTCAAAAAGCGTTTCTCTTAATGAAGCACTAAAGCCGTCACAGATTGTAATACTGTTGCTGTACTATTGTTCTGTAGAAAGTAGAAAAGCTCTTTGTCCATAATATTTTTTTCTAATACATCAATGATCTTGTAATTTTGTTCATTATATAGAGAAATAAATGGAAAAAAAAGCTGTCTGTTTCACTGTTGAAGTGTTAAGAATGCAGCTTCTAACGGTTTCGAACGTTTTATTACATTATCAAAATATTATATAGCTTTTTTATGTTGATTATATACAGCACTATTTGACTTGACGAATGGATGTTTACAGCGCTGTACATTTTCAGTGATGTTTTGTTATATAGCACTGAATAACATCGCCTTTAATAATTATCTGTATTTGTTAAATAGTTTCTAGTAAACATAGTTGGTAAATATGATGGATATT
The DNA here is from genome assembly GCA_031002005.1 of Vandiemenella viatica. Classification (NCBI taxonomy): domain Eukaryota; kingdom Metazoa; phylum Arthropoda; class Insecta; order Orthoptera; family Morabidae; genus Vandiemenella; species Vandiemenella viatica. The sequence goes on from JARYHS010013630.1 coordinate 373,252,410, forward strand.
GTTTTGAAGTGATATCTAAAACAAATGACGGATCTTTGGCATTCCGTATAAATAATTAAAAAATACGAGCATGTGAGACTTATTGGGACATACGAAATGATTAAATATTAGTTTCTTCCAAAATCTTAAATCACCGAAATTTCTTCACCGATTGATTTGAAATATTGGTACAACATTGCATTCAAATTCGCATGTATTGTTATATTCCTATGTCAATTATTTCATTAGTATTTTTTTCTTTTTGTTTAAATGATTTTTAGTGATTTGTTTTGTATTTTCACTTTGTTTTAATTAGATTTATGCCAGGGATGCCACCGCACGTAATGTAATTGAAAATAGGTGTGCCAATTACCACGTCGCGAAATATCAACCAGCGAAAGCAACGGCACGCGGCTTGCAGTAAAGTAATAATAGTAATAATAATAATAATAATAATAATAATTATTGAGTGACATCATAGAACCAACAACCTTGACAGGATCTATCAAAGGTGAAGATATCCTCATTCCTCGCTTTCCTGTGAATCCAACGAATATGCCATTTCAGTTTAAGTGATTGCAATTCCTAATTCATTTGCAGTCACTATCAATACAGCTCAAGGTCAATCGTCAAAATTGTGCCATTGCTTCTCACTTGGATTATTATATGCTGCGCAGACAATGGAACGACAAAAGTATTGTATGCCAACAAGCATTGTTAAATTAAACATATTATAAATGTGTGCTTTTTTCTTCTTTCTTTTTCATTTGACCAGACTGAGCCCAAGAAACGCGTGGTCGGTTACAGCTAATGATAAATAAATAAATTCGTCCATCCCAGTAGAATGCTTCGCACAACCACAGCATTACAGTCATATACCTCAACACACGCAGTTTGCCTTAAAATATATTTTGCTGATAGTAATGTTTGCGTAATTGTTTTTTTTCATTTATCTTAGTAATAATAATTTCGTGTGGACGTTAGGACTTAGTGACAGGGTTTCTACTGGCCGCGCATTCCACCCCTGTCGTAGCCGCCTTTCCGGGTACAAGGAACCTACAGTTTAACGTGAAATCCGAACCGTGGAAGCGTTCTGGCCTATTTAACATTACACAGTAAGCTGTGCCAGAGGTGATGGTCGGGTTAAGAGCCTATGAAAATCCCCACCAAGACAAAGGTTGGAACGGGGGACATTTCGATCTCCAGGCAGACGCCTTAAACACTGAGGCACCAGACCATTCTTTATCTTAGTGATTATCTTATCAAAGAGATTACCGCGTGTGCCCCTTGAAGCAACCTCTCGCACCGCTGGAGATACGCGTATCACTAATTGGGAACCACTGGTGTAGTTTGTTAATAGTAGTAACTTTCAAAGTTCATGCCAATTATTCTGGAAGTGGTGAATATGAGCCGTAGGTTTACGACCTTCTGTTTGGCTGTGATCTCTTGTTATTTACTTTTCACAATTATTAGTAAACCTATAATTTAATAATTTCCAGTGATAAGTTGTATCATAATTCATGACACTCGTAGTATAAAAGTAAGTTATTTATTAAATAAGTATTTACACCGGACTTTCATCACGAAGGTAGATCCTACAACTGAAGAATAGCAAATGCTACTCGATTCCAAATTCATTACGTGCTAGCTACAGTTAATTAGTTAGCTGCCAATGCCAGACAGAATCGATTTCATTACATTTACAAAATGTAGCCTATTAAGTGGGTCCTCTTCCCACATTAGGCGAGAAGCGGTTTACCGTCGAATGTTTGGAAAACGCAGTGCGTTCACAGTTAATAGCCATACAACGTTATGCTCAATGGTCCAGAAAGGTCGCAACTATTGATAGGCAAACTGAACAGTTCCAATTAGTAAGCAGACTTGAGAGGAATCTATAAATTACAAATATCAATTAAACCTACAATTAACGAAAATAAATTAATTAAAGCGAAGTTTTAGGCCACTTGCAATATATCATACAACTGAAATATCCAAAAAAAGAATTGAAAAAAAACACATGAGTGCTCTGACGACACAATTATTATTGTACGATACATGTAAAAGTAATTAAAAATCATTGCAGTCGAAAAGCCACTGTACCGTGAAAACAGTTTAGCTAATTATTATCCCTAATTAATGTTAGTTCAGGAAAAATATATATTAGAAAGAGCACCACGTAGTTTTAACATACTGGTTGTAATGTCCAGCCTGTGCTGTTTTTAATATTTCGTCGCCTCGCAATATATTTCGCTCAGCCGTTATTTGTGAGATGGCGGAGTGTGGAATTCCAGCGAGGCGGCTGGTTGACAGCGTTGCTAAATCCTTTGTTTGGTGGACCCAGGTACAGAGGGCGCCCCCGACTAGGAGGGGGATGCGTGGACATGCAGTAGCGAGAGACACAGTGGGTTGAGATCCCATGGATTACGCACGTGTGTATTGGTAGATGCGGACTCCAGAAACGTGGAGGCCGTGTTTTAGTCACGACATCATTTGTCGGGCTGTTTTTCCTAATGTGCTTCCACAAGTGAAACCACCTCAGTTGCCAGATGGAGTTAAAAGTGTTTCGCCACAGTCAAGGAAACATCAAGGTCACCGACAGCCTTCTGCAGTTACGATAAGTAACAATTACATATAAACATTTTACCCAGTACGCCCAAACCTACGAAGTTTCTTGCTCTCCCTAGCCGGGAACAATTTTGTTGATTGTCTGATAGCTTATTTTCGTTTTCTTTTGCTGGCTGAGTCCAATTTTTTTGGTGAAAATATTAAACAAACATGTAATTTTTCCAGTGTTTTATTTTATGAATGTAATTTTTCCCTTTTTGTAATTAGAGGGTGTCTTTTAAATTTAAGCCAGATTTTTGCAATTAAAAACAAATATTAAAAGAACATTTTTTAAGAAATAAAATCTTGCATCTCATGCACTTAAGTAAATGTTTTCTCGGCAGAACGAGCCGAGACATTTCAATGGCGCGCCTACGTTGGGGCCGAAATAATAAGGCCTAATACGATGTTTTTAAGGATGTTTATTAAATTGGAGTGAAGTTTATTTTTCAAATTTTTGTGACAAGCAGAAGTATCTAAATTTACGTTTCAAGTAAGTTTCCATGTAGGGTTTTGTATATCCCAATAGTGTATAAAACTATTAATTATATTTTTTAGGAATAATATACGCTAATATTTCTATTGCAGATTTTTTTGATGCAGTTTACGTGGTGCAAATTTATTTTGTTAGTGTAGCTGTCGAGGTGTTTTTTTTTTCTCTTCTCAGAACAGCATGTTGATTATTCTAAAAATGTTGTTGCTGGTTTTGTCCATCTGTTTTTTTTTTATATGTTTAGGCAATTTTTGCTTTACTCAGTGGCATGTGTTTCTAATGGTTTGCCTTTCGCCGTTGTTGGTTTGTGAGTAAATTGTTAAATATCAGTTCTGTCCTGAGAATAATTTTTGGAAAAGCATAATAAGGGGATTTTAACGGCTGACAAATTTTATGGAACTTCGCTCTGGTAAACTAACAAGTGAAATGGATCCAACAAACTCTGCGAATGTTGTTAGTGAGTCCACGTCAGAAGCTGGAATGTGTCCAGCGGTAGCACCACGCTCAGAAACGGGCGCGGATCAGCAGGACGGGGCAGCTAGCCTATTGTCTCTGGAGGTGCCGTTACCTACTCAAGCGTCAGTTGAGAGGGAAATAACAGGTAGTCGGGATGTCACACAGGAGAGTCTGGTTCTTTTTTTGACACAAATACTGGACAGCATAATAAATTCTCAAAGTCGGACCGAACAGATATTAGCAGAAATGAAACAAGACTTTCGCGAGGGAATTGCGTCAGTTACTGAAAGAGTTTCCGGAGTCGAAGCAAGGGTCATTGAGTTAGAAACATTTCGTAATGAATCAGCAGAAAGAATCCGGGAAACACAAGAGTCGGTCTGCGAATTGAGGGCTACAAATGATAAAAAATGTAAGGAGAATGAGGAAATGATCCAGGTGATGGAGGAAAAATTTAAGACAAAATTACAAGAAGTAAACCAATCGACGGAGTCTATAAAACAAAGGATTGATGCGGTCGAAGAAGAACAGTCATTAATCTCGCAGAGACAGACGACGTTCGAAGAGCAGACCAAGGGAAAACTTGCTAGTTTGGATACAGACATAAATTACATTAGGAAAAGAATCAGTGATGAGGTACCTAGTAGCGCATCTGGGACGCGGGGCAGAATTGATCACGGATTGCCTGTCGGTTCAATCGACGTTCAAATACCGATTTTTTCCAATAATAATAACGAGACACATCCTAAACAATTTTTGAAAGATTTGGAAAACTATCTGGAGATCAAGAATATTCCGGACAGATTTCGAATGCGTGTGGTCCAGCAGGCACTGGTAGGTCATGTTCGCATATGGATGCAGGTGTCATTACCGGACGATTGTGAGTACAGCCGTTTCAAATCTGAATTTTTAAAAACCTATTTTTTGTTCAATTAGGAACCCACAGAGCAATATCGTTGAGAGATATAATCGCCAGTTGGGAGCATATTTTCGCGCTTTGGTCGGGGAGAACCACAACTCGTGGGTGAAATACTTAAGCCAGATACAAGATTATTTCAATTTCACCATACACTGCAGCACCGGCTACCGACCAGTAGAACTCCATTTTGGTGCGAAAGTGACCTCACTTGTTGACCAGCTGGTCGGACGCCCAAATCCGTTAGTTCATATTGAACAGCAGTTAAAGCTGGCTCATGCCAAAGAATTCCTGCTAGAAAAAGCAAAGCGACGACGGGAGAGGAAGGTTAACAGCGAGTTTCACAAATTTAAAGTTGACGATATGGTACTGATGCGCACAGCCCCGCAATCGGATGCGCTGCGAAAAAAAAAATCGCTAAGTTTTTTCATATTTACAAAGGTCCATATCGCGTGAAGAGTGTGGTAGGTCCCAACGCCTATTTACTTACAGATGACATTGCAGAGGTCGGGGTGTACAACGCTCGGAGCTTAAGGAAATACTATATTGTTTAAAAAAATTTTTGGCGGAAGTATTTTGATAGGATTCTTTTATTGTTTCTACAACACACAAATAGATTTTTTTTTTGAGTTGTTGATTGTGCGTCGTTGATCCTTCGTTTAAGTGGTTGTTTGGCAAAACTAATTTTTCTTCAATTCCATGAAAATTTGCACTGTTACCAGGGTCACTTGAATATTCTTTTATTTAAGATTTCATTGTAGTATGGTCTGATGGTTTTCGTGTAAATGGGAATAGTTTTTGCAGAAACATTTCGTTTTATGTCAATGGTGGGAATAACTGTAAAATCATATGTTTTCTCGCATGAGATGAAGATTTTATTTGTTTTGTCTGTAAAAATAATAATAATTTTTGATCATCATTCTCTAGTACGGGTGTAAATTTAGATAGCACACTCTAAGGGTTTGCGAGAATTTTTTTGTTAATTTTACTTTTTTTAGAAAATTTAATAATAATAATTGTATGTTGTAATAGATTAGTTTATAGACTCAGCCAGAGGTTAGTTTTTATATAAAAAATGTATGGTGTGAGATGTAAGATCATTAGGTTAAGCAAAAGATTTTTTTATTTTTTTTTATTAATTGTTAGATAAGACATGGACTCAGCCAAATATCAGTTGAGAATATAATTAAGTAGAAGTGAAACAGTGCTTCGGACCCATCACCATTCATTTCAGAATACGGGCATATTCACACTGGTTTTCGAGTGGCAGTTGGGCAGTAACAGTTGTGTGTTTGTGTAAAAGTTTTTTGAAAGAAATGAGAACTGAAGTGAAAATTATGGGACATCAAACCACGGACATTCAGTTTTTCTTCGTCAAAAAAAGACTTCAGCCAGTGGTTTGGGGCTATGTAATGTCCAGCCTCTGCTGTTTTTAATATTTCGTCGCCTCGCAATATATTTCGCTCAGCCGTTATTTGTGAGATGGCGAAGTGTGGAATTCCAGCGAGGCGGCAGGTTGACAGCGTTGCTAAATCCTTTGTTTGGTGGACCCAGGTACAGAGGGCGCCCCCGACTAGGAGGGGGATGCGTGGACATGAGTAGCGAGAGACACAGTGGGTTGAGATCCCATGGATTACGCACGTGTGTATTGGTAGATGCGGACTCCAGAAACGTGGAGGCCGTGTTTTAATCACGACATCATTTGTCGGGCTGTTTTTCCTAATGTGCTTCCACAAGTGAAACCACCTCAGTTGCCAGATGGAGTTAAAAGTGTTTCGCCACAGTCAAGGAAACATCAAGGTCACCGACAGCCTCCTGCAGTTACGATAAGTAACAATTACATATAAACATTTTACCCAGTACGCCCAAACCTACGAAGTTTCTTGCTCTCCCTAGCCGGGAACAATTTTGTTGATTGTCTGATAGCTTATTTTCGTTTTCTTTTGCTGGCTGAGTCCATTTTTTTTGGTGAAAATATTAAACAAACATGTAATTTTTCCAGTGTTTTATTTTATGAATGTAATTTTTCCCTTTTTGTAATTAGAGGGTGTCTTTTAAATTTAAGCCAGATTTTTGCAATTAAAAACAAATATTAAAAGAACATTTTTTAAGAAATAAAATCTTGCATCTCATGCACGTAAATGTTTTCTCGGCAGAACGAGCCGAGACATTTCATGGTAGACTTCAGCATTTTGCCAAGGAGGCGTTGTGTCTGTAGTTAACACTTTATAAAAATAAGCGCTTAATAATGGTACAGCAATGTAACGAAGAATCAGGTAACAGGATTTTACTTGATTTTAGAGGTCTACCTCTCTTGCAAGAGGCTAAACATTTTTAACATTCAAATGTTTATACCACGACGTGAATACGGAATGCTACTCGCACGCAATACAAAATCTGTTAATTGCAAATCGTGGGTCTCTACCGATAAGCAAACTTCATATTACTATTATTATTGTAGCTACTCGTACTTCCTGAATATTGAAAGAATTGTAGGGTATTTAAATTCTGTCACACGTATAATTTCAGAGTTGACGTATTTGAAAAGAGCAGAAACAGAGGATTAATGGTGCGGCAGACGAGGGAATTATGGGAACGCATCGTGACAGCAAAAAAGCACAACCCTCTAAAATGAAAAAGTCGTGTCATTAGTTCTGTGTATTACAGTATTGGGGTGGAATTTTAATCCATCATAAAATATTACTTTGTCTCCTTTCCCTTTTTGTCTCATTAGCAGCATCGGTATTAAAACCAGACAATCAGTCACTCAGTCTTTCTGAAACGAATATCCAGAAATCTTACAACGTGATTTGCTTATGCTGATGTTGAATGAAGTACAGTATAGAATCTTTATGGCCCTCTCATTTCGTTGTCACTGGTCATAATCAGAAGGACAAGAAATTAAAGTCGGGTAATGTTACTTCTTTTATGTATAACTGTTGTATTGTTGAATTCGTAATTCACAGTTTAAAACAAAAATACGTTACCGATGGTGTATGTAAGATTACCAGTTAATTCTCTTCCGTTCTAAGCTTCGACAGGAACAACTTGATATTTCTGTCGATCAGTACGACACTCCGTTTATTATATTTAATTGACTTTACATTATTTTACATTGCATCTCGCATTAAATTTGAATAACATTTTTCAACGTTAAGTTTTTCAGCATAAAATTGTTTGCCTTTCTAGTTTGAAAATCTGAAATTCCTTATGTGTGAGAGAATCCAATTTGTCTTTCCCCCGATACTGTAATACACAGAAACTAATGACACGACTTTTTTATTTTAGAGGGTAGGTGGGGTTTCACTAGGCATGGCTTACACCTAAATAGAAGGGGCAAGGTATTTTTTGTTTGCTATAGCAGTAAGGGAGCCCATTTCCAGTGTTGATGGGGTTAGGAATCTGCCTTTTTTATGATAGGGAATGCTGGTGAAGGGATGGAAATAGATGATTAAAGTGATACTGATCGCAGATCCACGATCGTAAAAAAAACAGATGTTAAAGAATAGATGAAGTTGCTGAAACAATAAATGACTGGGGTAAAACTGGGAAGGAGGAGGTTAATGCTGAAAATATAAAGCCAGTAATAAGGATGTTACTGGTGAACTGTAGAAGTAAAATGAACAAAGTAATCGAATATTCGAACTTAATAAAGATACACGAATCACAAGTAATAATTGGAGCAGAGCATTGGTTAAATGAAAAAGTGAGGTTTTTCCCGATGGTTACAGAGTGTACCGCAGAGATAGAGGACAATTGGAGGAGGAGTTTACATACTAGTTTACAAAAACTATCACAGTTCACTGGTGTTCATAGACCATGACAATGAGTTACTTGGGGTAGATTTCTGGGGTAATAAAAAGAAAAAAATCAGGGTTTTGGCTGCTTACCGTAGTGCAAGAATGACAGTTGAAGATGATGCTCTTGGGGAGAAATTAAATTCATACTCATATTTCAGAGGTGAGAATAGAATGGTCATTATTGGTGGAGATTTAAATTTACCAGGTGTAAACTGGGTAGGATACAAGATTAATAACAGAAGGAAACAGAGATTTTAAAATACCCTAATTAGGGAAGGAGGATTTAAACACGTAGTAGAGCAGAACACTAGTGGACAAAATATTTTGGATATATTCATAATAAAGTCTGATGATAACCTTATGGGGTGTCACGTAACCGAAGGAATAAGTGATCATAAAGCAGTTCTGGTGGATATTAGAGGCTTCAATAAACCAGCAGCCAAAATTGAAGGGGGAAATAGGTACAATTATAAAAAGGCACAAATTTCGAATTTGAAGAGATATTTCAGAGAACGTTTCAGCAAATGGAAGAAAAGCACAAGTACAGTAGAGTTAAGGTGGGAAGAGTTCAAGGAGATAAAAAGAAAGGGGCAAGAAAAATTTATTCCAAAACAGAACATAAAGGGAAGAAGAGAACCTGTGTACTAAAATAGGGAGGTGAGGGGGTTAAAGAGTTGTTAAGAAGCGAACATAACAGAGTTAAGAGACAGCAGGGTAGTAGGGAATATTTAAAACAACTAAACTAATAAGGTGGCTAAATATGGGTTTATGAAGAGTGTTGTCAGTGCATGGGGACTATTGACGGATGCATCTAGAAATTTCTATCGCTATATTAGAAAACTGAGGGGAAGGGAGGGTGTTGAGACACTTATAGATAAGGATAGAGAAGAAGTTACTGAGGATTTGAAAAAGGCAGTTATTTTAGTAACTGGTTTATTGAGAGCATTAGGAACAATGAATCAGAAACGGGAGGGTCTAACTCGGTGAACGAGCTTAACAACACAATTAGAAACGAACAGAATTTTTTTTTTTTGAAATTCATCCTGAGTATATCTTGAAGGAAATAAGAAAGCTGAAAAAAAATTGGCTGGTGTAGATAATATTACTACAGATATCTTAAAGATAACCGGATGTAACATTGTACCTTATCTTGAAATATCATTTAAATTGAGTCTGGATACCACAGGACTGGAAATGTGCGATAGTATTACCTGTGCATGAAGGTGGGGGAGAAATAGAGTCGAAAATTATAGGCCGATCAGTTTGATATCAGTGGTAGGAAAATTAATGGAGAGATTAATACGCAATCATATCAGAAATATATGTGAGGAGCGTAAGTGGTTTTCAAATAGGCAACATGGGCTGGGGTAAATAACTGATTTAAAATATAAAAATATTAAATGCATATGCCCAGTTGCTTATTTCTTCTGCTGTAACGTCAAATGTCAAATGTCTGCAGTCAATCTGAACCTGGCTAAATTTCAATTTAATAATCCGCTAATATTGTTTTCCGAAGATTAAAACATTTATCTTACGTATCTATGGGTTAAGAGTTTATCAAAATAATCTTCATTAAACCAATACAAATAAATAAAAAGTATCTAAAGATATGAATATGTGAAATCAACTTCAATATATACTTTTCTTTCAGTGTGTTAACAACTCATTTCTTCTCGGATCGTTAACTAAATAGGATCATTATCAAGTAAACCTTTCCGCACGCAGTAATATCTCTGGCCGTTGTTAATCCAGCAGTGAAGGTTGGCTGCGTGACTTCACATGCGTGAAGAGACAGCGACTAAGAATAACATTTTATTAGTATAGATAATATATGATTCAAAAATGTAATGCAATATTCTTGTGTTTTTCAGTTGCCAGTAAAATATAAACCTTGTTGATGCCAGCATGTAACATGCATGTGAAGCTTATTTCAAAACAATCAGCTGTCTGTGAGTAACGATTTTTTGCATTTCATCTGTGTACGCTGCCATTCACAACACAACTCAGGGAACGCAATATGTGCCCTAGTATCATACCGGATCTCAGCTGATGCTTACTCCCTGCGGTCCTATACTCCGACAACTGCTTGACGTAAGAATACGTGGTGAAACTATTGTCTTCATAATCATCAGCATGAAGTTTCTTCATTTTATTAACGTTATTTCAAAACTGACTCGATAGAACTAAAATAATGTATATTTAGTAAAATACGATAGATCACTTCCAGTTGTCAGACGGAGCGGAAACGGTGTGCTTTAGTTTACACATGGATTTTGAATTCCTCTGTCTGAACGACAATGCGTGTGATCTACAAAATCCTACTGTGTCTATTGTTTTAGTTTTAAAGGGCAACTGAAACTAAAATCAAATAGAATTAACTGAGAACGTCTAACGTGATGGAATGCTATGTCGTTTGGTGGGCAGTACGAAGTTATTGTACTGAAGCAGGTGCAGGGGGGGAATATGTAAAATTGTAATTAAAACAGGGCGTAAATAATAGTGGAGTACGTTCTGGTAGCACTATAAAAATAAGTTAAAGTGTGAGTGAAATCTACGGAAAAATTGTATTGTTATGTTAGTCATGAGACCGAAATAATGAAAGCTGGTAATGAAACATTATACTTTAGGGAAGAAGCTACCAGAAAACCTTGGATCACAGAAGAAATTTTGGAGCTGATGGATCAGAGGATAAGGTACAAAAATGCTCAGGATGAAGCAAGAAGAGAGCAATAAAGGCAATTTAGAAATCAAATATACACGAAATGCAAAAAAAAACAAAAGAAAAATGGCTACAAGAAAAGTGTGAAGAAGTAGAAAAGGAAATGGTCATAGGTAAATTAGATGTTGCATATATGAAAATCAAACAGAATTTTGGAGAAATGAAGAAAAGTGGTGTGAACATTAAAGCTGCCGATGAGAAACCCTGTTTTAAGATCAAATGATAGAGCTAACCGATGGACGGAATACATTGAGAAACTGTATGATGAGGACGACTTGAACAATTGCGTAGTGGAAAAGAAGGCGATGTCGAAATTCATGACTTAGGAGATCCTGTTTTGAAGACAGAATTTAATAGCACTCTGAATGACTTGAAAGCAAATAAGGCAGTTGGAATTGATCAAATCCCTGCAGAACTTCTTAAATCAATTGGAAAAAAAGGAATCGAAAGATTATTCAAGCTGATATCAAAAAGTTATGAAACAGGAGAAATTCCAACCGAATTTAATAAAAATATCATCTTCACACTTCCAAAGAAAGCACAAGCCGACAAATGTGAGAATTAGCGCACCGTTAGTCTAACATCACATGCTTCAAAATTACTGACCAGAATAATATACAGAAGGATAGAAAGGGTAGTAGAAGACTTAAGATCAGTTTGCGTTTAAGAAAAATCGAGATACAAGGGAAACAATTCTGTCTTTAAGATTAATACTTGAAGGGTGTATCAAGAAAAACAAAGATACTTTTATGGCTTTTGTTGATTTAAAAAAAAGCTTTTGATAATATTAGGTGGGATAAGATGTTCAAAATTTTAAAGAGGTCAGGTCTAAAGTATCGAGATAGAGGAATACTCTACAAACTATATAAGAATCAAGTGGCTGTAATAAAAGTAGAGAAACACGAGAGACTTACATCAGTTAAAAACGGTGTGAGACAAGGTTGTCATCTATCCCCGTTAGTATTCAACTTGTAGGCAGAAGAAGCAATAAAGAAAGTCAAAGAAAAATTTCCATGTGGCATAAGTGTTCAGGCAGAAAAAAATCAGTATGCTACAATATGCTGATGACATTGTATTGATAGCAGGAAGGGCTGAGGATATTGAGAAGTTACTGAATGGCATGAACAAAATACCGAAGGAAGATTTTGAACTGAATATAAATCAAAACAAGACAAAAGTGATGAAATGTAGTAAAAATGATACCAATACTAGTAGATTAAATATAAAACCAGGCTCGGATGCAATAGGAGAAGTAAGTGAATTCTGTTATTTGGGAAGCAAAGTTACAACCGATGATTGAAGCAGGAATGATGTCAAAGCAGAATAGTACTATCAAAAAGGGTCTTCATGAAAAAGAAAAATCTTTTTGTGTCAAACATTGATCTAGGAATAATAATAAACTTTTTAAAACTAATGTTTGGAGCACAACACTTTATGGTAGCGAAACATTGACTTTAGGAGTATCGGAAAGAAAGAAAATTAAAGCATTAGAAACGTGGTGCTACAGAAGAATGCTGAAAATTAAGTAGAAAAAGTACGTGCGAATTGAACGATTTTTGGAAATGATGGGAGACGAAAGAAGTTTGCGGAAGAAACTTACAGAAAGAAGAGACAGGCTGGTAGGTCATATTTTGAGACATGCTGTATTGGTTAATTCGCTGGTGGAGGGTACAGTCGAAGATAAAAAATGTAGAGGAAGATAGAGATTAGGATGTATGAAGCAGATAATTGGGCCGTGGGTTGTAAGGGGTATGTAGTGATGAAGAGGTTAGCACGAGACAGGAAGGGATGGAGGATTGCATCAAACCAGTTTAAAGACTGATGACAGCATATTAATAATAATTTATTGCTTGAAACAATATTTGTAAATAAAGTGATATTAAAATTGAAATATAAAGATAAGTCTGCGAAAATTAGATACTTTTATTCAATATTTTGTGGAATAGATCTATAACTTTATTTACTGATTACAACCCAAAATTAAGGCAATTAAAAAATCAAATTATTGATAAAAATTACTATCAGAGTTCAAAAATTGAACGTTGGCTGAATATTCCCTGGCTGTGAGATATGCGTTAAATAGGCCTTTTTCTCAAATGTTTTTTTACAGGGTAAAATAACAGCAATTAATTAAAAGCACGCATGTTATTTCGTGGTATTCACGAACATCGAGAGTAACCGCCGTTGTCTGAGAACGCTGTTGATGGACGGGGTGGGGTATCTCTGATGGTGTGTAATCGACGAAGTCGCTGCAGCAACAAGAAATCGAAACAAGTTGAACTAGAAGTAATATGGACCTTGGGTTTCAAAATAATTTTTTTCAGCCGAAGGTACTCAACACAGCTCTGATCAATCCTGATTGGTGGCGGTTGGCCGCGCCTTATTTTCTCCTTTTGCCAATCCAAAAGCCAGTTCACACTTGTCTAGTTGGCACTTGTTTGTTGTAGGGACACACCGTCCTATAGGCCCATTTAGACGACCCGTTCCTGATCAACCTATCCCTTTCCCGTTCCCGATCACCCTATCCCGTTCCCGTTCCCGATTTCACTTTCCTCCCGTCGACAGGTATTGCGTTTAGACGACCCGTCGGCCGGCCCGATCTGGTACTACCGTACTATAGCTCTGGACAGAAGAATTGGCGGGTCAGTGTTAACGCGCTGTTGCCGTACTTGGGGACAAACTCGCGATGCGCTCTCTTTCTATCACCTGAAAATTGCAACACTGTGCGGCCTGTGTTGCCTAGTCCAAGCGGCAGCCCACCCCCAAATCTTCCACCTCCCTTTCAACACACAAAAATGTGTGAACCTGTGAATCGGAGTTAGAAAGTGTGTCAGTGTGAGGGTGAGCTTGCTCGAGAGAGAATATTTTGATTTTAGCGTTTTGCGATTTTTGCTTGCGATTTAAATAATTCGTTTTAGTTATTTATTAATTACAGTAATTTAGTGTCCTAATTTTACCGAACAAAAAGTGCAGTAACTTATAATTACTGTAATTTAGCAAGAGAATCGTGTTACTAAAATGGATACTCAGGAAGAGACTTATTCTCCTACTCCAGGTGTTTCCGGACTAACGACTCCAACAAGACGCACGTCATCGACAGCAGGACCATCGCGGCTGAAGAAGACAACAGAGTTTCGCCGGCAGAGTAAATCTATCATTCACAATGTATATAAATATTTCAAACTTCTTGTGGACAATGATGGTGAAATTTTGTCTTCTTCATGTACGCTGGTAAGAAAAAGACTTGAAAAATATGGACGTACTAGATATTGATGAAATAAAAAATAGTGATTTGTTACCGCAAAAAACAACCATATTGCGAAGAAATTTAGGGAATGTGCAGGCTATTTGCGCTGAAGCTTGTGGTGTCAGTTTGAGAACTGTCCAGCGAGTGTGTCGTGAGGGAAAATCACCTACGTTTGTTTCTCCAAAGAAAAATGTGAAACAATACAGCACTATAACAAAGCTTAACGACTTTGACAGGGACATTGTCAGGAGAACAGTACACGAATTTTACGACCGTGGTGAGTACCCTACCTCAGAAAAATTATGAAAAATATTAAAAGAGAAGATAAATTTTACAGGATCTGCACGATCTGTAAGATGCATATTGAACAATATAGGGTTTAAATACAGGCGTCAGAATGATGGTAGGCGATTTTTGCTTGAGCGAAACGACTTAGTGTCCTCAAGAGTCAAATTTTTGAGGAAAATGAGCTCCCTTCGTATCTCAGGTGACACGCGACCCATTTTTTACTTAGATGAAACTTGGGTAACTCAGAACCATTCTTTAAAAAATATCTGGCAGAATTCAAATCAAAGTGGGGGCTTAAAGGTACCTGTCGGAAAAGGGGCAAGGCTAATTGTTTTGCATGCGGGGTCAGCAAAGACAGGCTTTCTCCAGGAAAGTAAGTTGGTCTACAGATGCAGCAAAACCAACAAATCTGAAGATTATCACTCAGAAATGAATACAACGACGTTTAAAGATTTGTTTCTCAACAGATTTTTGAATATTTTGGAGGAAGGTTCTTTCATCGTCATGGACAACGGCAAATATCATTCGGCAGTGATAAACCGAGCTCCAACAACCAAATCGCCGAAAGCTGATATAGCTGCTTGGCTCACAGAAAAGAAAATTTCGTATTTGCCTACGGAGACTAGAGCTGAGATGCTGGAGAAGGTTCGCATGAATAAAGAAGTACCGGTGTATGAGTTGGATGTACTTGCAAACGAAAGAGGACATGAAGTAGTCCGATTACCCCCAGTACAATCCGATAGAGCTCATTTGGGCCCAAGTCAAAAGAGAAGTGGCGGAGAAAAACAACACTTTCAAAATCACCGATGTCGAACGTTTGTTGCATAGAGCCTTGGAAAACGTCACCGTCGAACAGTGGCAGAAATGTGTTTACCATACCGAAAAACTGCAAACAGAAGATTTCGAAAAGGAAGTGGTCCAAGATAATGTAATCGAGCCTCTTATAATCAACCTCAACGAAGATTCAACGACAGAGAACGAGAGCAGCGAAGAAGTGGAAGATGATGGTGAAGAAGAAGGCGTTGATGGAGATGAATAATGACAAGTAAGGTATTAAAGAACATTTAACATATTACGCAATAAACTTATCAATTACTGTGCAACTTTAATAGCTTGTACTTAACAGTTTAAGATACTATAAACATTTGCTGTGTTAATGTTATTTAAAACCCCAAACTCATCTTTAACTTGTTTTATTGTTGGTAGTAAGTTACGATATTACTGTTGGATATTATTAATTTTGCTTTAAAACATTTGGTTTTCTAATAATATTCATGATGACAATATAACATTTTTGCTTACTTTTATTATGGTTGATTTTTATAAAAAGAACTGCAGTGGCCATACTTCTTTTCTACATATAAATTTTTGGTATACAGCAATTTTAATTATATATACTGTATATATATATATATATATATATATATATATATATATATATATATATAATTTTTTGTCAATTTTGCAAGTTTTTCAGTGCAGAGGATAACAAAGTATAATTTTGATTTTAGTTGTAAATAAAATTTAATACGTGCTTAGCCACAAATAAAATAAGAAGAGTAATTCAATACGTTTTCTTAGTTTCTCGAGAAAGTATTCTTCAGTTATATCAAATGCATTTACACGAACATAACTTTCTTAACGAAATGACATAAATCAATATTTTATCACAAAATTGTGATTATAAATTATTTAAAAAAAACAGTATAAACTATTACTTCAAGTAAAAAGGTGAATACAACTGTTAAGCGCGTGGTTTGGCAACGGCGCATTCTAGGAGACCCGCCAATTGATCTGGCCAGCACTATAGCGACCTACCACCACGCGTATATCCGTCTTGCTCTGCACGTTCCATTCAATAGTAATACTAGTAATAAAATTAGTTAGTTACAAATGTTATTAAAGTTCTAATATCTAAATTAAATTTGTATGGCCCCATATATATCAAAACTACAAATTCTTGGCGTAACCATGACGACTTGACATTGTTCGAAAAGACTAGGAAAAAGAAAAAAAGACGTGTCTCAAGCAGTTATATTTACAAAGGTATTTGTTCAGTCACTTTAGACTCTTAGATGTATTGCATGGTGAAGATTTCCGAAATTTCGAGCGGATGACACCTGAAATACCTCATTTCTCGCGTCTTTGTTAGGATTTAGATCATGAGAGGTTAGGGTTGCCAACCATACTGTATTATAAAGTATCATATTTTATTTTTAGCTGTTATACTTTTTCCTACGAATAAAGTATGCGAAAATACTTTATTTGGAATTTAGAATACAACATATGTAACAAAGTGGTCTCGCGGCAAAAACGTGACCAGGAGATCGCTTTAGACGACCCGTTTTCAGGGCCGAAGGGGCGCGGCCACGATTTAGGGAGACCAGGTCGAGTCGTCTAAATGGACCTTATACCATATTATAGGGCCTATATGCTAATCTACATTGTATCCTTCTTCTGGTGTTCCAGTCTGGTACCTCATAGATGTACTGGAGCATCTAAATCAGTTTAGTGACCATATCGAGTCTCTTCTAGTTGCTTGGAATGCTCCATCCTCTAACAAACACGAAAATATATTTACTCAGTCTTCTTAATTATTACAGATATTCTGCGCTGCGCATATAAAATAAAGAAAATAAGAAAGACACGCAGCCTGTTATTACAGTGTAAATATGTTTTAATCGTTCAAACGAACTTAAAGTAGAGTGGTAGAAGAACACCGCATTTAAGATGATACCCATCGGTACTACAGTTCATAGGGAATTGTATAATACTGGTACAGATAAAAAAACTGTTCTGCAAGATGTATTCCAAACTATGATTTCTGTTTGCAATGTTTTTCTCTCAATAATTTGTTACTAGAATGTTTCTAATTGTAATTAATTGTTACAGTTTATGAGTAATACGTTCTTATGCAGAACGTGCGTTCGACCCAGAAATCACATCTATTGTCATTCCGAAAGTCCCAACTAGCATCCAGTATGCACAGATGGAGGTAAATTGGCATCAGTCCACATCGTTTGTACAGTAGCGTTGAATGAATTAGAGGAGTATTAACATCAGCTCAGTTTTACTAAAAATATTCAACTTCTATAATGTGGTGGATCACCAGTTGCAGCTGTTAAATTTTCAATATTTATGGAAAAACACACACACACACACATCCATTCCATACTACCAGAACTACCACTACTCCTAACCATAATATTTCTTGTATGAGAACATTTCTTAGAGCACTGATGTTGCCTAATACAGTAATAGTAAGCTCCACATGATCGCAACATCACGTTTTCAGTCAGATCTTTAAGGTAAACGAAAAATAAAGGCACGGTACCGGTTGTAAAAAATATTGAAATTTACGTCAGAAATTTTAATATGGTGACTATTTGAAATATGACCTGTTCATGTAAGGAGCGTCGTATATCTTCAAGATAATGGCCGTACCAACTGTCGAAATAAATAAGATCATAAACTAGAGTAATAAAAATGCCAACAAAACGTTAGAGCTTAACAAATTCTTGAAATTTATATTCCAATCAAACGTCATCATTTTTATCTTTACATAAATCATTGAAAGATGGTAAAACATGTTAAGATCAGTGTATTTTTCAATAACTTATTATTTACTTATATACATGAAATAAGAGTTTTACTTTATAGAAAATAGTTTGATGATTTAAACATTCAAATATTTTTAACAAACAAAATTTTGGTCCGCGAATTGGGCATCAATGAATGGTGATTTTTTAAAAAAATTTTATACATATATTTACTGCAGACTTGGTCTAACTTAAAATTGTGGCCATAAACTATAAGTGTAAGTATGTAATTGTGACTCTCTTAAGGTACACAATTTCCTATTCGTCATCGGTGCCGATGGTAAAACCTAAGACACTACGTACCATGTACCTCTTCACTGATACTGTCTTCTGATTCCTGCATTAAATGTAATTGAAACAAAAACAAAAAAATCCTTTCGACGCACCTGCGAGTGAGGGAAGTCTTTCAGATAGTGAAGCTAGTTTTTCATTTAAAATATTTCAGTATCTCAATGGTTTGCAGAGACACATATAATTCAGTCGCTGTTTTTTCCCAAAGCTTGACACGTATAGCATAATCGTTGTGTCTCTTCATTTATTTACACATTATTTTTCTCCGTAGGAATTTCTTTCGATGCAAGCGAAATAAATAGCTCTAATCACTTCTTAATTTTGCGTAATAGTGTATCTATTAATACCAAAGTATCTCAATTTTGTTATTCTGCTAGATTTATAGCATAATATTTAAGAGACCGTATTTACCTTTTCTTTCTCGACATTCCTGATTTCACGATTTTATGAGTCGTTTAAATATAGAATATCCGATTGCTTCGATAATTCTCTGATGAATCGTATTGCAACAGATACGTAATTGCGTCATTTGTAAATGTCAATGCAAGATTTTATTGGACAATTTATTTTTATAACAGCTTTTAATGTTTTATTCATCATAATTACACGAAAGATGGTCTCAATAAATGGAAAAATTAATTTCAGTTTTTTAGCGTTTGTTCTGAGGCGTTAAAAAAAGCAATTCGTTGAAACTGATATTTTTGTGACAACTACTTCACGATACAGTGGTACATTTTGAAATATATTCAATCAGGTGTAGCCTGAAGTTGAATCTAGCGAAGTATTTGGCCCTCATTTCAATGTTTTTCGGAAGGACAGAACTGTCTCAATGGGCGGGGGTGTGTTCGTGGCCGTAAGTAAAACCGTTAATTGCTCTGTCGTAACTGAAACGGAAAATTTTTGCGAGTTAATATGGGTGAAGGTAAAAATTGGCAAAAATTTAAAGTTCATACTCGGGTCATTTTATCGACCTCCGGATTCTGATTTAGCTAACGCGGAATACTTCAGGGAGTCGCTTAATAACATTTACAAAAAATTTCAAGGACATATATTGATCGTGGGTGGTGACTTTAACCTACCGTCGGTTAGGTGGGACACATACACGTTCAGGTTGGGTGGAAGAGATAGGTTAATAACCGAAGCGTTCCTAGAATCATTTGCAGAAAGATCTCTTGAACAGATGGTCGAAGAGCCAACACGGTGCCACAAAGATTCCTCGTCCATTCTGGATCTTTTTCTAATTAGCAATCCTGATATTGTAGATAAAGTTTGTATAGAAGACGGTATAAGTGATCACAAGGCGGTTGTGGTAACGTTAAACTCCAGTCTGAGTCTGAAGCATGACAAAGAGAAACTCGTGTTTTGCTTCGATAAGGCAAACGATGCGGGTATGGTTGACCATTTTGCGAAGAATTTTGAAACGTACACGCTAAATACAAATGTTGAGGAACTTTGGTTTAATTTAAAAGAACTAATATGGACCGGTTTAAACAAGTTTGTTCCTAAGAAGTGTATTAAGGTCAGTAATAACTTCCCTTGGTTCAATAGGGAAGTGAAACGTTTGCTCAAGAGGCAAAGGCGTTTACATGCCGCGGTGAAAAAATCGGGGGACTCATCTAATCGTGCTAAATTAGTCCAGTTGCGTGCGGAAGTGCGTAAGGCAATGCGCGATGCGTTTAAAGAATTCCAAGCCAGGAATTTATCCGAAGATCTGATTACTAATCCAAAAAAGTTCTGGTCGTATATCAAAGTAATAAGAGGCTCTCGTAAGGTTATGCCGTCGCTGATTAAAGAAAATGATGAATTATCAGAAACAAGCGTAGAGAAAGCAGAAATTTTGAATGATATATTTAAAAAGGCTTTCACGATAGAAAACTCAGAGGAGATACCGATATTTAACAATCGTACCGACAAAATTATGAATGATCTCGTTCTTGATGTCGAGGGAATAACTAAACTGCTTATGAATGTAAAAACCAATAAGGCTCCCGGACCGGACGGTATTCCTACAAGATTCTACTCAAGATACGCAAAGGAAATTGCACCGTATTTGATGAAATTGTATACCGTCTCTCTGGATCAAGGAAAAATACCAGCCGAATGGAAGACCGCTATCGTAACTCCAGTGTTTAAAAATGGGAATGTTAATGATCCTCAGAATTATAGGCCGATCTCGTTAACTTCAATATTTTGCAGGATTTTAGAACATATCATCTATTCGAATGTCATGCGGTTCTTGGATGAAGGTGAGCTTTTAAATCCAAATCAACATGGATTCAGAAAAGGCCGATGCTGCGAAACACAACTTGCACTTCTAATTCACGACTTGTGCCGAATTATAGATGAGCAATCCCAGGTTGATTTGGTTCTATTAGACTTTAAAAAAGCTTTCGACACTGTGCCTCACACTAGGTTACTTAGGAAACTTCGCGGTTACGGCATATCTAGACAAATATGCGACTGGGTTGCAGACTTCCTGAAGGGCAGAACACAGTGTGTAGTTCTCGACGGTGAGCGTTCATCACTTACAAAAGTGGGGTCTGGAGTTCCCCAGGGAAGCGTGTTAGGGCCTCTGTTGTTTCTCATATACATCAATGATCTATGCGACATAATAGGGGGAATGAAAAGATTATTTGCCGATGATGCTATAATTTATCGCGAAATCAAAACCCTGGACGACTGCGCTTTGTTACAAGACGATATTACGAAAATAATTGCGTGGTGTAAAGATTGGCAGTTGGAGTTAAACGCTAAAAAGTGCCAAGTCATGCGTGTGAGTAAAAAGGTGACACCATTTAACTATGAATATACGATTAATGACACTGTCCTTAGAACGGTAGATTCTGCTAAATACCTAGGGGTAACAATTCGTAATAATTTGTCGTGGAATGAGCATATTGAGAATGTAATGGGGAAAGCAAATCGTATACTCCGATTTCTAGGTCGTAATTTAAATCAATGCACTCAGGAAGTTAAATCGATTGTATACAAGTCACTAGTACGTCCTCACTTAGAGTATTGTTGTTCTGTATGGGGTCCCCATCAAAAGGGGTTAATGGAGGCTTTAGAGAAGGTCCAAAGAAGAGCCGCCCGATTCGTGACAGGTATATATAGTTGGAGGGAAAGCGTAAGTGCGATGTTGAAGGAGTTAGGTTGGGAAGACCTGGAACACCGAAGGCGTTGCTCTCGACGGAAGCTAATTGAAAAATTCACGACAGATGTATTTCGGAATGACAGTCAGCAAATATTGCTACCAGCAACATTCATATCTCGAAATGACCGTGAAAATAAGATAAGAGAAATCAGGGCCAGAACCGATTCATTTCTGTACTCATTTTTCCCACGAGCGATTAGGGAATGGAATAGAAAGGATTTACCGGGCGAGTAAACTTAAAATCCGACAGGAGTAGCTTTCGATAAAGCACTCCAGCCATCCTGATCTGGGTTTTCCATGGTTTTCCCAGATCACTCCACGCGAATGCTGGGATGGTTCCTCACAATAGCCCATGGGCGCCTCCTGCCATATCCCTTATAACCCTTCCAAACCATAACCCTTCTCGATAGGTGCTATGCACCCTCCGCCACACACTTTTAGTGACTCTCGGAGTAATAATAATAATAATAATAATAAAAATGCACATTATTTGACATAATAAAGGCTGACAATAATTTTTGCTGCCCTCTCTACACACGATGCTTTGGTGTTATTGTAAAAACATGATTTAACATGCGTCATTGTTGTGCAAAGAATAACATGGATTAACATTGCCTGTTTAATAAATCTACCGCCGGATTCGATATGACAGAATACTTGTATTTAACTGAAACTTGAGTTTAATATCTCTGACTAGCTTTCACATTAAGTAAAACGCAAATTATTTATCGAAATATACTGTAGTTTCTTCCCACTTTCAGTTTGATGAAAAATTTTCTCCGTTTCCAACATAGCTCTTGATAAATACCACCATGGATCCCGTTATTGTTTCTCCAATTTAATAACTCCATTTAATTAGACAATTATTTGTTAGAAAAAGTGTGTAGCGAGATGTTAGTCTATCCCCACTATTGTCCAACTTGTTAGTAAGAGAAAGTAAAAGAAAAATTGCTCAAGAAAAAGTCAGTACGCTACAATTCACCGATGACATTGTCGTATTATCTGTCAAGAGTTAAGATACTGATAAATTTCCAAATGGCCTGAGAAAAATAGTTCTGATAGAAGAATCCGGGCTAAATATAAATTAAAGAAAGTCAAAGGTCATTAAATTTAACCAAACTGATAGCAGTAACTGTAACTTCAATATAAAATAGGACCAGATGTAATAGGAGTTATGTTATTTACGAATTCAAATTACAACCCCTAATATATACATATTCTGGGGTAAAATATTCATCTCGTATTTAGAAACAAGTTTCTTAAATTGAATGTATGGAGTACAGCTATTCATGGAAGTGAATTCTGTTTAGGAATACCAGGAAGAAGCAATTCAAATGTGTATAGATGGACCTTGAAAATTTTTCTTGGCGCACATAAGGAATGAAGTGATTACGTTTTAGAAATGTTGGTCTAGAAAAACACTGTGGAATAGTTTCACAAATATAATAGACAGGGTTGTGTGTCGCATTTTATTGCAAGTGGAATGGGATAATTTGTCTTTGGATGAAACATTCGTGGGAATGAACTGTAAAGGAAGACAAAGATAAGAATATATTGGGCAGATAATTGAAAACAGATAATGGATATATTGAGATGAAGAATTAAGCGTAAGATGGAAAGAAATGGATGATTGCATCAAACCAGTCGAGAGACTGATAGCAGGATAAAATAAAGGAAAAAAACTGACATTTCGTGGTTAGTTAATATGTCTCAATGCCTTCTTACACATTCTCGAGTGGCGAGTGACCATACAACGCATTCAAACAAATGACGTTATTTGTGAGTTGAAGACAGGATTTAGATAATTGCATTTTAGTGCAAAGATTCATTGGAGAGAGAGTCCCAGATATGAAGCTCCTAAACTTATCGGCTTGTTCCTTTCATGAGTCGATACTATCAGTAGAAAGAATCTGATGCAGGTAGGTCAATTTTTCCTCGCCAATTCAAAAGAAAGGCTCTCCAATGAACTTCATTGAAAACCATTCTCAGTGGATCCAGCATGTAGGCCTACGATAATGTTTTCTTTAGGAATTGTCTTTGCGAATTTCCTTTTTTTTCTTGATTGTTGTAGGCCATTTTCTTCTACAGTTGCTTGGTAAATTAGTATTTGTTGTTTAATATTACGCCATTACAGCTGTTGGATATTGTTTTTATTTTCCGGACGCGTTTCGCCTCTCGTCGAGGTATCTTCAGCGTACAGTTTTTCTGTAATATGTGATTTGTTATTGATTTTTGAATATAATTATTTTTCATTATATTCAAAAATCACAGTTTTTCTGTAATATGTGATTTGTTATTGATTTTTGAATATAATGATTTTTCATTATATTCAAAAATCAATAACAAATCACATATTAAAGCAAAACTGTACACTGAAGATACCTCGACGAGAGGCGAAACGTGTCCGGAAAATAAAAACAATATCCAACAGATGTAATAGCGTATTATTAAACAACAAATACTCCTTTTTTTCTGCTTATTACTCTACGCCTTGTCAACTTCGAGGTCATTAGGACCGGAGGCAAGGAAATGGAAGGATTTTGTCCATGGCCTTTTGAATTAACCATTCCTAACATTTTCCTGAAGTGATTTCTGGAAACTATGAATAACTAAAATCTGGATGGCTGGATTGGAATTCGAACCCGGGTCCTCCCGAATGCGAAGCTGAATGTCATAGCTTAGCCACTAATTTCTGTTGCATGAACGGTCTATGCAGGCTATTTCCGTGACGATGATACTGAAGAAGGACAAATGTGTGCTTTTGAAATAGTATACCCTGTTCCACAAACGCTTCAGTCACATATTATAAGCCATTAAGTAATTTTGAGTAGATTGCAGACGATATCACATAGGCGCAGGAAACCGGGTCAACATGTTAGCATATAAAGGTATATAACGATAGGTTACTAAGAAAACTCCATTAATGCAATTCAAACGGTGCAAGTTTTGAACTACAGTAATGCAATGAAGATGGCATAACTTTTTATATCTGCAACGGTCAATAATAATGTATTGTACCTATCCTTAGACTGCATTCATTATGATGGATTGTGATTTTAGTTGGTTTTCCTTTTGATCCAAGCGAATGCTCAGTGATCATCAATTCCTTCACAAAAATACAGAACTGACGATACCAAAATCATAGTTTTTATGGTTGATGGATATAGAGTGAGATTTTTGTCTTCACCCTCTACCACCGTTAAATTTATCAGATTGAGCTTGGTTGATGATTGATAACGGCCTTGACCTGGATTAGCGTGGAGGTAGGTTTCAATCCCCGTCCTGCCTTTCAGATTGCGGTTTTCAAAGTTTTCCCGAAATCACTCAAGTTCCCTTCAAATGTTGTTGCCAAATTCCTTCCAGTTTTATGCATTCTGACTTTTCATGGCTCCGGTAAAAATGGCGTCGACAAGTCGTAAATACATAAGAAATAAAATCGACAGCAAAAAATACAATTCTGTCCCTTAAAACCATGAGCCAGCATTGAGAAGTATATATATTAGAAGTGAACCTGATGTTGAGACATATATGTCACAGAGTCAACAACTTGTTTGATCGGGTGTTGTTAAGATGCCTCAGTCTATCAGAACATGCCAGTAGGTTTCGACCGACGCTTATCGATACCGCAAGTGTAGGAGCCAGAGCATTAGACTCACAGTCCGAGGCTCACCGGTTCGAGTTTGGCCTGTCATTCAGGGGGCTTCAGTTAAGCGTTCTGTTCGCCATGCGCTATCCCTACGATACAGAGCAGTTGTACGAATGAAATAATAATAAATATGTTTATTAAGAAATACAACTTGTGGATGAGGGTGTGGCAGTAAAGAACTAAGGCCTTTTATTACTTTTTAAAAAGAAAAAATACTACTGACAGGACATGCGTTTATCCTTGTAGCATTATGTGACAACATAACGATAACTACTCGAGGAAAGCCAGTTTGGAAGAAATCGTAACACTGCCAAGCCCACGGATAGAATATATTTATCATGCCGGTTACTATGCGCCATGTCTTCTTTAACTTTTCACTGTTGCGATAGTGGTGTGTTTCATACTTTTTGGTGATATAAACTAGCATATAAGTCCAGGTCTGAATCACAATCAAATGAAACTTTGATTTTTAAAAAATCTGAATCTGCAGATGATTATTACCAGAAGATTGCATAAAATCTTCTCGAGCTTTCCACTGAGATAACGCGTCAGTAAGAGATGACGTTTCGGAGACTGCCTCAGGCTCCACCTTCCAGGGAAGGCAGGCTCCGAAACGTCGACTCTAACTGACGCGCTATCCCCGTGGAAAGACCGAGAAGATTTTACGCAACTGAATCACCGAAAAACCCTACATTATTTCGTTACCATAAGATGTTGAAAACAGAAACACACCTATTACTGCTTATGATACGCTATTAGTTCTGCGTTATTAAATCTGCACTAAATAACTGAAAATCGACAGTGTCTAATCTAAACTTTTTTTTTGTCGTTATCCATTGACTAAGAACTTTAAAGACTATTCAGGAGTAGATGTTATTTACGTAGACATAACTTCATTTAAACAAAATGACTTACTTGTTTTTATGTAGAAATAATTCTTCAAATATCAAATAATGTTGTTACTGGTTCGCAAGTTGACATTTCCCGTAAATACAGAATCGAAGTGGCATTTCTAAAATAAGAAGGTATGTGTAATGACGATAAGTTTTCTCGTGGATGAGATATTCCTGACACTAATCGCAGCAAAATTTATCAACATACATCGGATAGCATCATTTATATAGCCGTCATTAATTTACAGCAAAATACTTCAACCGCAAACGTATCAAATCATCAGTTAAATGGACTGAATAATTAAAAAATATGTATTTTATGTTTTACCCTCAGCCTCAGAGACAAACTGCTGTTACGTTTACTGCAAGCTTAATTACTGATTTAACATTTGAAATTCCAGAGATTTGTGAAATAAAACTTCTTCTTAGGCAATAAAATGCGACACAATGATATAATGCTGTTACGAAGCAATCTTAAAGGCTTTATTGCATTTCGGTAAACTTTCTGTCTTCCTAAGATGTATTAGACAAATAATTTGTATTCAGCACCTGAAATAGGCTAGTTTTACAAAATTATTTCAAGTTAATCTACATTATTTTGAAAATTCTATATTCGTTAAATGGGAAATAACAAAACTGGTGAAACTTAAGAGACTAGCCATAACTATAAGAGAATAGATTTCACGTAGCTCGGTTCCTATAACTATAGCTGTTTCTGGCTGTTAATGCAAATAAACAGACATGCAAGTGACATTAAACATATTGGGTATAGTAGAGAGTGCAATCACACCTTAGTTTTGTAGCGCATTATGGATGGCCCCTTGTAATCACTGTAACATTAACATGCATGCCTGTTGTACGGTTCGTTGATTTTTGCTTCCGGGTCAAATCACACTGGCATGACTCAATTTTTTATCCGATATGGGGTTTAATTAGTGAATCTGGATTCACCGTCGCATCGCAAATTGCTTATCAGGCTGTCGACAGGTGGCCTGCTCTGTCCTGTGATTGGATGGCCCATCCGACACCTGCCAACTGTCACCTCTCCCGATCACATCTCTCTCACTGAATTCAGTAGCACGAAAAATAAATAAATAAAATATACATGCACGTTCCAGTACTTCTATGTGAGAATAACAGCTTCAAGTATGTAAAAAATCTTTGAAAATATTTTCCTCGAAGTGCTGCCATTTTAGAAAAAGTCAGTCCGTATGGGTTAGATTTATACATTTATTGACGCATGAAAGAAGTATTATATCCACAGCTTCCCAGATAAGGACCGGGTTAAAGATTTAAAGCCTGTATACGTAAAACGGAACAATATGGTATCGTCACAGAAAAGTTTTGGAAACCACAACTGAAAGATGTTTAGAGAAAAGAAAAAAAATGAAAATAGTTTCTAATGAATGCACTAAAAAATGACTTTGATTCAGCAGCTTTGTTTGTCAAATTTTTTGTTTACAATAAATAAAATATGTGACATATATTTTAACTGCCATACTAATTTATATGTACGAAGTAAAAGACGACGATTGTTAGTAACACATGATATACTGAGTGTACGTAATGAAGATTCATAAAGGTTTTACCCCAGGGACCACTGATAGAATAAAATAACTGAAGGCTACTCTTGATCGGTTTTCGCCTTTTAAGTAGTATTCCAGTGGTTTGTTTAGTACATTGAGTTCCAGAGCAAACATCTTTGTTTAACTATTCGGGATTTAGTCAATTAGACGTGGTTCAATAACTCAGTCATTTTACGAAAAAAGTTGTTTTTACTGCTTCAAAAAGATTTAGAGGTAATTTCTCAGGTCACCAGGGCATTCAAAATTTCACGAAAGTATAAAAACTGAATTCCTTATACTTCTAAATGACAGGTAACTTCTTAAATAATAACACAGTCGATAAAATTTTTACTTATCTTTTATTTCGTCCAAACGTTAAAAAAAACAAGACATCAGACTTCCTTCCTAAGGTTAAAAGTACATTGCTAACAAACAAATGACGTTGCGTCGTGTTTAATGATATCGGCTCGCGAAAGTCGCGAGCTTAAATGGGCATCGTAGAATTTCCAGAGAGCATTAAAAGAGCCGCCCAGCCCTTCTGGAGCACTGACAATTGCACCTACGTTAGAAATCGACAAACAGTTATGCAAATCATGAAGAAACGTTTTAAATAATTCTAGGACATATTACAACCGTTTAACTTTAAAATTAATTAAAAATTTAAACCCATAAAATCTCATCCAAAACATGTTTGCTTAGAAAATATTCTTAATAACAATTTAATTTACATTTCTGGTACTGTATACTGTTATTAATCAAATTACAGTTGATATCAATGTTTTGGGCTGCAACATATTTTGACAAAATAAGGTCAATCACAGTGCAACTGTAGAATAGAAAGTTAAAGTCTCATGTCAATACATAAAATCAACAAACACACACACAAGCTGGTATTTTACCTCCCTCCTCGTTTAATTAAACCCAATATTCCTGCCTGTAAAAAGGGTATACAGATTATTGCGGACTCTGAACAACGCAGCTACAACACATGAATAAAGCAAAAGCTTTGGCATTAGTAAAGATCATTTTAAGGGTTCATAAAATTTCACGATATTCATACACCGCGCTTTATTTTCATGAAACGATCTGTGTTTTAGTCAAATCGGACACAGTTCTTTTTTTTGCTCCAACATCGAATGTGATGTTCACGCACGTAATGCCTGTTTACAGCACCTGTATAATAACATTCAACACAAATGAATGCATCACTGTTGCACATTCACATGCACTCAGCGCATAAATGACACATCACTTAAACCAACAACCAATCCTCAGAATACCTGCGAATCAGGTACCTGTACACATACCTATACACCCAGCACTAATATAAAGCATAGAGGGAGGAGGTCATTGTCATCAAACATTTCCTCCCACAGACATTTTTTATACGTTGCTAAGCAAGTTCTTAAAATGATTAAAACTTTTCTTTCGGTAGTACGGCAACATATAGCAGTAAATAAATTAAATTAAACCATACTGACTTCCGATAAACTCACAGGTAACATTTAAAGAAAGTTTACTTTTGCACCTTGTATACGTCACCAGCAAGAATAAAAATAGTCAATTACTCTCTGGAAATTTAATTTAGAACGTTTAGTTAATTAAATAAGGTGAAGAAACACAGTTAGAGCCTGCTTAATTTTTCCAAAGATGATAATCGCGTTTCCTTAGATCGTTACTGCAGGAAGTGTTGTCGGAGAGTAAAGTTCCTCCGGGGAGCTTTCGTCCCTGGGAAACATTAATGCCTCAAGAAGCTTCGTCCAGTCCTTCACGGACTGGCTGTTTTGCGTAAGACCAATGAGCGCCGACTGCCCGTGGGGAAATTAACGCTGACACCGTTTGCCCGCCTGCTGCCGCCGGCGATAAGGTTTACGATCTGCGACCAGAGCCTAACAGTCCTGGGGGACAGAGGACTCAGCGAACACGATCTCAGAAACTTGGTAGGCTGTGGAAAGCAGGGGGATACGGCTGTGTGTTGTCCAGCTGTTGTTTAACTCCGTTCATCGCAATGCAAAATTTAAAGGCACACATACTAAAACAATTTATTTTTTATACCAAATAATTAACGGAATATCGTTTCCTTATGGTCCAGAAGAGTATAGAAACCTCCTTCTTCCCCCTACTACTTTCAGGTGTAGTAATGCATTTATGCAGTTGTGCAGATGTAGCTATTCATTACGATACGATGGATGTTAAAAGATACATGGTATATACCAAAAGTAGTAGGACTGATTTTTTAATTTTTTATTTATTGAAGATATCTTTACAATTCCTTAATCCTCTTCGAAATAGCACCCTTAGGCAGCTACACACCAAAAATTACGCTGCTGACATTGGCCGTACGCCTTCTGGAAGTCAGTTTCGGGGACGCTGTTGAGAGCCCTCGTCGATGCTGCTTCAACGTCCTGCATTGAGTCAAAACGCTGTTCCTTCAGCTGCTTTTTCATCTATGTGAGTAAGAAAAGTCAGATGGAGCCAAATCAGGACTGTAGGCGGGGTGCAGCAACGCGGAAATGTCGATTCGGGCCAACAATTGCCTCATGACGGCGCGCCTTGGCACGGCGCATTGTCGTGATGCAGAGTCCAGTTTGGCGGAGATGATTGGTCGGACGCGATTCACTCGGTCTCGCAGGCTGGCTGGCACTTGCACGTAAAAGTTCGAACTGACAGTGACCCCAGGGGAAACGAACTCCTTATGAATCACCCCACGATGGTCAGAAAACACGATCAGCATTGTCTTGATCTTTGATTTGATCATGCGGGCCTTCGTTGGACGGAAGGACGTGGAAGGAAACTGTTGGCCCGATTCGGCGTCGCAACGTTGCTGCACCTCACCTACAGTCCCAATCTGGCTCCAACTGACTTTTTTTTTTATTCCCACGGATGAAAAAGCAGTTGCAGGAACAGCGGTTTGACTCAATCCAGGAGGTTCAAGCAGCATCGACGATTGCTCTCAAACAGAGTCCCCGAAACTGACTTCCAGAAGGCGTACGGCCAATGGCAGCAGCGTAATTTTTGGTGTGTAGCTGCCTAAGGGTGCTATTTCGAAGAGGATTAGGAATTGTAAAGATATCTTCAATAAATAAAAAATTAAAAAATCAGTCCTACTACTTTTGGTATAGGACCTTATGAACAATTTTAACGTCTAATGAAAGAAACAAGTGTCAATGCTCCCAGCGATACCTTCAGTACTAACTCATTAGTCTACTTTTTAATTTAATTTAATTGCGATGGAGCGCTTTTTCCGCTGTCGATTTCCCTACATAAACATTCTTTTACCTTCACTTTTCCCATCTACTTATCCCCCAAATTCTTTTTGAAATTAGTAGAGGGAATAAATAGGTGGGAAATGGAAAAGGGAAATAAATAGGTGTGTAGGGAGCGTTGCATCGCAATTAAATTAAATTAAATTGAATAATAGACTGATGAGTTAGTGCTGTCTTACAAGTAAACTTGAAACAGAAGAGTACTCATACATGGAGAGATGGATTATTGTTAAATTCTGAAAAGAAAACTGATATTATTAATGAATGTCTTAAAGATTATTTAATCAATAAAGGAACTCATAAAATGGAATAAAGTTTTCATAAATGACCAACAAGATGTACAGAATTTAAAGCATCCTTGTTTTCAGAAAATTGCTAAATGACTAACAGGAATGATAACAAGGTAATGGATGGATGGAACATTTATACTGAAAAGCAGAGACTGATTAAACTGAAAAATAATCGTGTAAAATTACGTATATTAATTTAATTTTTTGAGTAGATATTAAATCATAATTGAGATTAGAATGTTATTATGGTACAATGGCAGCTTAATCCTAGCCACGTTAATCTCTTACTACGATTGGGTTTTTGGTGTTAGTCCATCTATTTTTCTTCCTTTTAGTTTTTATAATTCTTTCTGTCATGGATCTTCGGATAAAGAACAAATTCCTTTTCTATTCATTTGTCACCAAGGGGACGAAGGGAAAATTATTAAGTGTCACATAATATCGGAAATTTAATAGTAACAATTAATGCAGAGACTGTAGTGTGTGTGAATTGTCCAGTAGTATTGGTATTTGATACAAGGCAAGCAAAATCTCACTCACTGATTAAAAATGTTTAATATAACAAAACTAAGATTATTTTTATTCGTCACAAAATGAAAGTCTAAACGCTACTCAAATTTTATGTTTTTCTTGAGTTATAATCGTTAAAGCTACTTTCGCCGTCAAGGAGTCAATAAGCGAAACTGGTCTTGCGTTCAGTGGGCCCTTTAGATACATATGTTTTTCTGTTAATGACTTTACGCCTTGACGGCCATCATCGACACCATCGGAAGGGGGAAAGGATTAGGGACGAAATGGTAAGTAATTAGACCACATATTTTTGAAGGAACTATTCCGGCAATCGACTGGGATTCTTATGGGAAACCGTGGAGAACTGAAATCTGGATGACTGGAAGGGTGATTCGACCCCACTTCCTAGCATACGAGATAAAAAATAACTAATGAAGGAATACCATGCGAATATGGTTATCAAGGTATAGGAACCACTGCAAAAATCCATCTGTGTGGAAACATTGCATTACAAAAGTGATAGACATTTAAGCCCCAATGTTCCGTTTAGAGAAAATAGTCCATGACTGCAAGTCTCATAGAAGTAGTGCGAGTACCAATACTTCGAGCTAAACTTGATGAATTCAACAAAAAAAGTTCATTCATTAGAACACATCAAATGTTCACTTTAATAGTGTCCCTAAGTTTTTCGAAAACATCTTCGGATTCCCTGACTCCTAATTGTGAGAGTTTTGTTTACTAACCAGATCAGCAATATGAAAGGTTGCCTCATCGAAGAAGCAAATTCGGTTCAGATTATTGCTGTCTTCATTAATATTGTTGTCTTCAATATGCAGAATCTCTCTAAAGAAAGTGATTATCCAGGATAATCATGTTTTCAACACTTGCTCTTTATGTGCAAGAAGTTTTAGCTTTTGTGCAAACTTTCACCTATTGTAGTTTGAAGCACAAAAAGCTGTTTTAAGGCATAAAGTTTCTTTTTACTCGGACGGCGTATAAAATAATCGCTCGTATTAAAAGCGCCACTTCTGCTAAAGCCATCAACAATGTCACTATGCACAAAACTTTAAATACGAAGCTTTGATACTCATTTCTTATTATTCGCTGAACTGCTGCAGTGACTTTGTTTTTTGATACACAACATAAACTAGGCTTTTATTTATTAATAAACATTTTATACCCTCACATTGCACACGTATAACATAACAAATGACAAAAAAACTTCGGGAATCAGCGTCAGAAACATAGTATGAGCACACTAATGCTTTCCAGCTGCTTCGGTAGCGTTGACATCGGTGTGCGTAGTGCTTTTTCCTTTTGTTTTTATGCTAGTAGCAAAGCATAAACGTTGTAATGCATCATCTTTGTAACCTTTACCGTATATTAAATTCCACTCTTTCTTTACGCATAGTGGAGTGTTAATCTTTCATGTAGAGTTTTGATGATTCTAACATACTAAACTTTAGAAAATTGAAGAAATATATAATCAAAGTTACGTGTTTAAAAATTGACAGAAAGCAAAAGAGGGAGTATTTACCGTATGTGTGTCGTAGCGTGATATATGGTTTCTTGTAAATGAGTGTTCAACTGAGGTGCAGTGTAATCTAAGGCGCCTCTCTGTTCTCAGTATCAACGAATTATCATTTCTTGCACCATTCTCCGCTCAGATATAGTCAAAAAATATACTGCACATATTAAGCTATGTCATAAGCTTCCAAACTGTGACAACCTAACCCAAATTAATTCGATCATGTTTAGAATTATACCTGGACAACATGGCATACAGACGCATCCCTCTTACAGATTAATAATAGATGAACAAAACTTTTTAAAATCTGCTTACTGTATCAGTATAAAGCAAAATTAATTCAAAACTATTTCTTTACACAGACTTTTACTGTTTTTTTCATCGCATCGTCAGTTTTTTAATTACTTCTTCATGATATTTTTTGTACATGTACGTATTCATCTGTGCAACAAATTTTGTACTTCTAAGTCGTTGGGAACTATCTTTCCTTTAAAATATTGTTTGAGAAGTCCCGTCAAATGATAGTTACATTTTTACAAATCTGTTGTCCAGTGAAGTTCTTCTAATATCCCTGGCATAGTAACAGCAATGTGAGGCCTAGGGTTAAAATGCAGGTCAGAATATTGACACCTTTGAATTAATAGTCTCTCCTAGTCTTATCCACGAGTAAGCAGTAGTTGTCAGTTCATCGTAAAGCAAAAAATCGACGTATACATGATATTCAAGATTTCAAAAGACTATCACGCGAACTTTGCTAGCAGACCAACAGTTAACCCTAAGTTAAAATGATTTATCTCTCGCACGCTGCAACGCTGTTACAAATCCTACCTTTTCGTTTCCGGAGTGTAATAGCAAACCCATGATTCATAGCGTGTGGGAATTAGCAACAGCAGTAAATCTCCTTCTGACGCAAAATGCTCCAAAGGTCTCTGAAAAATTTCAGCAGTTACAACCTTCCTATTTGCATTCAACAATTTTGGAACTCACTTTAAATAGGATTTCTTTGAATTAATCTCTTTCTTAATGATTGTCTGCACCATTACATTGTATATTTCAGGTTGCTTCATCAGTTTAACGAATATTAATTTGTGTTACTCACTGAAAAAGTTACTGAATTTTCAGACTCGTGTATGGCATGGAATTCGTTCCAGCAATACAGTTGTGAGTGAAAATACCACACGATCGTCACAGTCACAGAACAACTAATACCACTTATACACTTGAAGTATCACTGCTTTACTTTTTACACCACCTGAGTTACATTTCTGTTAGTTTAACACCTTCGCGTATCTTCTGTTCGCTCATAAGGATGTGAAATAAACAAAAGACTGCAGAAACAAAGGTGTAGCATTTACTGTGCTAACGTAATTACTGCCACAACACATTGTTATCAATAGAGATCGGATTATATGCATTTGCATGTTTGCATATGCATTTGAATATTAAGCCCATTTTCACCGGTTATTGCATATTTTAGTTAAAAGCTAGCGATGAGACGTATTTTTGCAATATTTACAATATTTTTTGGTAATGTACCTAGTTAATAAATAAAATCTTTGGTTGTAGCCGGCAAAGCCTACTAGCAGCACAACTCTTACCCTACGACGACTCGCTGGAGAGGTGCGATCCAAATTTGGGAGTGTAAATAAACTGATTTCATCAACAGAGAAAGCGTTTCTTAGGGCACGTTCTCGTGCCTATAAAAAAAATTTCCAAGTGTGCTTTTACCTCCGGCACCAGTGGTAACTCGATGGGTGACGTGTGCTGAAGCTGAGCTGTTTTATAATGAACATTTCGAGGCCATTAAAGATGTAGTAAATGACTTTGATAGTGGAGAGGCTATGACACTATGACAGTTGTCAGTACAAGGAAGCATTTACCAATTCTAGTATTAAAACCATAGCTGTGATTAGCATTCATTTTTCCGACATATATGCGAGTATTAAAAGCTTGAATCTCAAGGCTAGACGTTGGATTGAATCTATTCAGTTAATGAATAAAATCAGCACTGGCAGAGGTATTCCTGTGTAAACTGAAAGTGAAGTTTGAAAATATTTTGAACAATAACTCAGGTTTTTAAACTTTGTGTCAAATTGATAGTTTTAGTGATGGGAAGGGTGAACTTTTCTCCAGAGACAATGACTGCTAACACAGCACCCAATTACAAATACTGCCCAGTTACATCAGTGAATGTGGAACGGCCTATGTACGCTTATAAAAATATCGTGTGAGATCGAAGAAACAATGTTAATGTTGAATATTGAGAACAATATCCGATTGTTAACGTTTACAATAGTAAAAAAAAAAAAAACAGTTAAATAATTGTTAGTTATCGAATTTATAAATAAAGTTATTCAACTACTTACTAATTGCATGCTGATTTTCAAATAACTTAAAAAATCTAAAAATTACTATTTTTATATAATATAATGTTGCACATTTAGTCACTTTTTAACACTTTTCATGCATATTTTAAGCATTTTTCATGCATGTTTCCAGCTTTCTGTGTTTCATATAATCCGGTCTCTGGTTATCACATTCTGGTTTACATTCGATCCCCCATTCTATATTGTTTTCTGATTATTCTTAATTAATGGAATTACTTTGTAGCAAAATAGTTGTTATCCGCTATTTTTTAAGCGTGGACTTAGAATTATATTGCAAGAATTGGATGTAAAAAGTTGTACGTTACGTAATGAAAAAAAGCGAGGAGTCAGCATAATATGACGGAGAAACCGTCAACATGCTATTATACCATTCTACGTAAAGAGAGCCAATTTGAAACATATTTAAGAATAGCAACAAACATGGGGGGAGGGGGGGAGGTTAACTGTGGGAGACTCCTACTACAGTTCGTTCGGCAGATTTTTGTTTGTGGCTTAAAATTCTGTAACTTTCTGGAGACATCTTATACCAATATACCAATACCGTTTTATACACAACGTCTTCGTTAAGACATAAAATCTTCTGGGGTTGAAAACCCGAGTGCTAGCTACATATAATTGCGTATGGGGAAAACACGTCTTTCCAACTGTAAATCTGCTACTTTCAGTATCTATCCTTAAGTTTGATTGATACTCATTGAAAAGGCTAATTTTAGTCGGATCTGTACTCTTTTAAATTGGAATGGGGGTCTGTCGTATTTCAACTTAGTCTTGTCTTCTTTCTTCAGCATGAGCATCAGATTCTTGGCTTCTAATAACATCAGCTACTCGTTCTTTGCAAACGCTAAGCCCCAGGTCTGATATATGACTGCGAGGAATATAAAAAATGTATTGATGCGAAATCTTTTTGGTAAATACAAAATAATACTCTTGTCTAACGTAAATCAATAAGTGTTCGATACTATATAATACATTGCGTCTGTACATGAAATTTATTCAACCGTTCATACACAAACACAATGTGGGAGAAACAAAGCCTCAGTGACCGATATAAGATTACAGGGACTTATACCTTGTCACCATTCGGTTGATTTTTTTTAAAAAAAAATCATTATAAATATATTTATTAAAATAAATTATGCCCCTCCTAATGATACATAGTATTACTAGTAAAATTTCATCAAGATCGGTAAGCCGTTTAGTAAACGTAAAAGAAAGAGAGAAAGAGTTAATTTTCATTCATAATATAAGTGTGGATGAACAAACGTTTCGAGTAATGGCCAAAACTTTTAGCTGTTCCAGAGCCGAAGTTGGCTCCGGAGTAATTTTGTTCGTTCCTCGGTAGCTAGTGCGGATCATACGGCGGACTGCCCACACTTTGCCAGCCCTACTCGGACTCCGTTAACTAGGCGATGGCAGGCTGGGAGAGGCGTCGGCCTTTGCAGGAGGTCTCCACCGGCTCGTTACACCTGCAAATATCCGGTTCGGTCCAGGCGCGCCAAGCGCCAACTGGGCTAATTGGCAACTCGCGTAATTGGGAGGGGTGGTTGCTCGCTACCCCACTTCTTAACTGGCGACACGGAGCTAGGTGCCCCCATCACGTAGTTCAATTAGTTTCACAAACGACAGACTTTCTTTGTGCACATCTTGAGCGTTAGGTAACGCTTGCATTTCCTAACGAATTAACTGCTGCGCGCTAGCTATGCAAGCATAATTAATTTAAATTTGTTTCTTTATTTCTTTGGACCTATGCTAGACTCCTAAAAATACATTCAAATTACTCTAACGACTTGTCACAAGGCAGCATTTAATTTAGAAACTTTTTATACTAACTGAGATAACTTGCGAGCATTCTTTGATGCCGTGTCTGGAATTATAAACTTACCGTCTGCTGCCTAGTCCGGGACGCTCATTCAACAGGCTACAGTAGAGACTAAGTGGTTTACTGTAGTCCCATATATTCCTATTGAGTCGTGAGCCTTCGCCTATATGCGTCACTTCACAACGCATGCACCGACAACTCCATCACTGACTACATTAAAAGATGATTTTCCCTTCCCGCGAACATCACAGAAGATCATAGATGAGTGACAAAATGAGCGAACGACTACTTGTACTCAAAGTCACACCTTGCGTATGTATCAACTTGAATTATAGTCTCACACTGACTGAACATTTAGCCGCAATTACGTAAATGATCAATGCAATTATTGTTGAGTAATCCTTGTAGTACATATTTATTAACTCCAATAAATATTATCTATACATATAATAAAACTGTAACCGGAAAGGGAAGCATTTGAGATTATTTGTAAAAAATAAGTTGGTGATACTAATAACACTTTTTTTTAATCTATCTGCAAGTCGGGATGACCGGGAGTTACTAAAAATTATTGGTCAGAATTTTACGTGGTTTTTTTGAAGTCCATCCCGTAGCCCTGCGGATATGTTTCATTTGATGTCAGATCAAAAAGCTAAGAAATTTAAAAAAAAATAGTGTCAGTTTTTCGTTGAAGTCAATTTACACAATAACGACTGGCAGGATTTAGAA
>JARYHS010013630.1:373291585-373680931 GCA_031002005.1 Vandiemenella viatica
AGTCACGACAGAGGCTTAATGCGCGGTAGATCGAAACTCAGTCACACAAATTTATGTATTTATTCTATATAAATGACCATATGTATAAAAATTGTATAATAATTTTTATCACAATTCAAAATTTAATCTCCCTGTCTACAGGAGACCACAAGCCTTGTTGGATAAAATGGTTCATAATCACGAGAAACGCGTTACTTTAGATTTGTTGACGCATTTGTCAAATATCTCCTAAGTAACGAAGCGGACATTTTCTTTATATATAAAGATGAATGTATGTATGTATGTTTGTTTGTTTGTTCTTCATACAAATCCACAGTTTTCATCCGATCTCGATGAAACTTTGCACACTTATCCTTTGAAACAAGGAGAAAAATACTGTCTATATTTGGATCAAAAATTATCTGTATAAATAACACATGTTGTCTCATAACTTTGAAATACGGCGATAGACAGACACGTTGGACATGGACGTCTCCGTACCATGTTTCCGTGTAGTGGACTGGAAGCTCAGTGGTTAAAGCGTTTGCTTACAAACGTCGTGGTCTCCGGTTCAAATCTCCGTGGAGGCTAAGATTTAAAAAAAATAGTTGTTCATCGTAAGAGTCAGGCCTGGGCCGTAGGTTATTCGGATTGAAAGTTAAACTGTAGATATTAGAAAGTTAGGGGTGCAATGCGAGGCAAGTCGTAGGTAATCTTGCAATGTTGTAGGTGTACACTTTTTTACGTTATATTGATCCTTCAGG
The DNA here is from genome assembly GCA_031002005.1 of Vandiemenella viatica. Lineage (NCBI taxonomy): Eukaryota > Metazoa > Arthropoda > Insecta > Orthoptera > Morabidae > Vandiemenella > Vandiemenella viatica. The sequence continues at coordinate 373,292,329 of JARYHS010013630.1, forward strand.
TGTTGTTCGCAGTCAGTGTGTGAACCACAGTAATATTATTATAAATACGGAAGTAAGTCTCTGTCTTTTTGTTACGTTTTGACGACTAAATGGCTATATTGTTGTGATGGAATTTTATAAAGAAATCTGTATGAAGAGCACAGGATATTTTTTCCAGTGTGATTAACAGTTGTAGTCACGAAAATTTGAGACCTTATCGAATGGTGACAGAAATATGTTGGTAATTGATCCTCTTCAAGAAACAGGTTCGACGGTACAATGTTTTAGTGATAGCTTTCCTGTCATATTATTCCGACTCGATATTGTTTGGGACCAATCCTTCGTTACCAACAACTTTCTATATTTAATTCTGGCAAAAAAAAAAAATTCTTAATCCACGCGTACTAAGTCGCGGATACGAGCCAGTTCAATATAAATATTGATCCGTTTTCAAAGTAGACAAAACAGTTGTCCTGTAATTATCTTCTAGTGAGGCCGAGCCCTTGTAAGCCCCGAAATACTGCTTCAGTGGAAGCACAAGCGACGAAGGCACAAGCGACGAAGGTTCCAATTCCAAGTAAAATGCATGGACTATCCCAACTACGGTTTTTAGATTATTTCGTGCATTCATCTGCGCAGCTGGTGGAATGGTGCCAATTTTTGCCTCAAATACTACACGGATCAAACAAACAAATTGACACTGAGAATACTGTTTCCACGATTCACATGTAGATTTCCACATTAGAATAGGATTACAATAGCGCCCATGACAGAGGTGGAAGTCGCAATCATGTAGAAAGCCAACCGGTAGTATGGGAGCAAACCTCATCAGCCGCACGGAAAAAACAATAATTATTAAGTTGTAGTCAAATCGGTTTGAGAGAATTAATAAAGATACAATAACGTTCAAATCGCAATGTCTGAAATTATGTGTAGCTGAAATACAGAATACAATTTAATAAAAAAAAAAAAAAACACGTGATGTAAGATTGCAGAGGTTTACGGCGTTGAATATTCTTGAGCCTCAAATCGCCTCGAAATGTCGTTTTCCATAGCAATGCCGAAACAACCTCAAACTTAATCAATATAAGAGCGGAGATTTGGACCTTTGAATCGTCCCAGAAATGAACGTGAAGTTTTTTTCAAACAAACTGAAATGTAAAATAATTTCATTTTAAATAATACTAATTAGGAATCTAAGGAAATCTTAAATGAGTTTCGTACGATTGAAGAAGCAACAGCTGGATGGTATTCGAATATGGAAAAAATCAACAGATCAATTTCTTAAATGAGATTGCTGTGCGGAGGAACCAGTTACTGTACTGGATTGGAGCAAGGCCATAAGACGGATGGTCGAACAGCTCCGAGCGAAGCGGCGAGCCAATCAGGGAAGAGGGCCGTTGGCGATCATAAGACGGCCCCAGGCAACATTATCCGCTGCTGAGTGCTCGCTTAGAATTTCATTAGCGCTCACGAGCTGTGAGCCTGCCGCTTATCTGTCCAGTGGGCGGCGCTCAACAGAACAGCAGAGGTGCCTGGCACCTGACAGAACAATACGGAACGACTCTGCCTACCGATGGTATTCAGTTAGTTAATCCTTTGATTAAAAATTAAATAGGTCACTAGGTGATTTATCCTTTTGAACAAAGAATTCCTCTTGGTTTCTCAAATTATATTTATTTGAAAAATATATAAATTTACTACAAATACAAACTCGTTGAAAATGTTTAACTTGACTTTTATCAAATCATCTAAATTTCTCATGTGTTTCTGAGTACTATACCTATTGATATTACAAAGCACAATAAAATAATAACTTTAATAAAAACATAGTAATACAATGACTCTGCAAAGTTCTACAAAAAATGGGTAATCTGTCTGACTTTAAACGCCACCGCACACAAGAAATCCTTCTCAATCTAACAAAGTCGATAAGGAGCGTCAGCAAGCCACAACAACCATAATCTACAGAGTAACTTAATGTTCTCAGTCTCTATATAAGCTTAATTCGTACTTTATTTTTTGTTGCAATATAACACAGAATTATCCAAGAGACTTAATGTATTTTTTTACAGACTATTGACCACATTTCGTGGTAGAATTTTGCGATAGAATCACAACCCATGGCTGACTATTAATAATTCACTCGTTTGATAAGTAATAATTTTCGGAAAAGAATTGCTTAATATTTCCGGCGTGAATAAGATTGGCCTTTAAATACTTTCTGGATTTCTTGGAACAGATTAACCAAATGGAAAAAACAAATTGGTGATCTAGGTGTATTGACTACTATGAAGAAGTAATATGAAGTGAAACACAACCAAATCTAATCCCCAAAAACGAAATAATTCATAATAACAAAGAACTCTAGGATGTATTTTATATCCAGCTCACTGCAAACAATAGATAAACTAAATGACCCGGAGACATTACTTTTATAAATGTTTTATTTATCAGGATTGCTGTAAAATAATAGATTAGCGTACCAGAAAAATGTATGTTCCCTCAATCAGTCGTTTTCAACTTGCTGCTGTAACGAGCCGCGCTGTCGCTACGTTACAAGGTGCATTTTTATTATATATGTAATAATATAAGAGTAATTTACATAAATCTTGGGCGACCACGTGAATAGATTTTTGTTGTAATTTTATAAAGTACGCAAGATTCCAAGTGAGGACTGTAATGAAATGGTGAACATACAGTGTATCGTAGCAAAGCGAATATTAAAGAGTTATTGAGCTATGTAGGCTTGAAGCTAATCTTGGTCTTTCCAAACCTTGGCGACAAGAAGTCGCGGATTTGGGATTTGCCAGACCACACACGCTTCTCCCTAGGGATAGGCGGTCAACAAGGTTACTCACCGGGCGGGAAATGCCAGAGTCGTCCCCGAACTTAGCCGAATATGTCCGACCTCTGTTCGATACGATGGCCAAATCACACATCGGGGATATCACGTGACATTAGGTGCCGACCTGAAGATCCAATCAAAATGAGCGTATAACTCAAAATCCTGGGAATTTTTGTTGTATGTGAGCTTCGAGACTACAAATGGGTGGAGCGAGAAGTTTCCTCGTGGACCGAGGAGCGAGGAGCTGGAGATTCTATATTCTAACTTCGATCGCACCAGTCTGAGGTTGAATTGGAAAGTTGACTTCTTTCGCTAACTGCAGCTTGCCTTGCTGGAGCGAGCGTATCACCGCAACACAGCCGGTAATGCGATGATGCGCATTGCCAGACCAGAGATGCCTATAGCCGACTTGCGAGATAATCTCACACATCGTGGGTCCGCTACACTCATCACAGACATCAGACGCAGAACTACAATGGTAATTGATTACGACCAAGCCATGTGATTGTGCATTCCGTGAAACAGAACCCGTAAGCGACTTTGAGAGGATAGGTCCATGTTCTCACTTTGTAATTGTAAAAACCCCTGAGCTAGCGGCATAATTTGCCAGAACTAGTTATTTTCGAATGATATATTGTTCATTCTGGCGCCCATGATTTTCTTTTTAACTGTAAAGTCACAGTATTATGATGCCTTTGTCTGAGGTAGTCATAACTTGTATTTTTCATTGTTTCCAGTTGTCATTATTTCTTTCATTTTGATTCTGAGATATTTAAAAGTAAATATATAATTGTTTGCTTGCCCATGACGGCTAATTGTAACTCTGAGCGTTGCTTTTATGATTTTGCCAATTTGTGTTAATGTTAACGGTAAATTCGCTCAGACTTGTAATCGCCAGTGATAAGAAAATAAATGTCATATTGTAACAATTTTTCCTAAATTCCAACTAACGTCGAGATTCTTGCAAAATTAATAAATTCCCACTCCTTCATAAAAAAATTAAGATTAAAATCCACAATTATTAATCATAAAGGAATGAAAGATAATTGTAACGTGGTTTGCCCACCAAGGCACCCACCACATAATGGCGCCCAACGCTGGGGCCAGATTAGACATTACTACTTAATGTCTGCGAACTTGGTGGCACTAACTCAAATTAATACAATTTGGAGCCCAAATTCAGAAAGTTTCATGGAATGTTGCACATGGCTTTTGGCAGTTTTATCATTCTTGTAGTCAATAGATATTCATACAAGATTTTATTTTGATGTTTCACTTATATTTTAATGCATTTAGTTCATTTTGTTTCAATGCATAAAATTCATTTTTGTTTGAACGCATTAAAAAGGAAGTTCATTTGTGTATTTCAATTGAGATGCAATACACTTTGTATTGTAACAATTTTGTGATCATTTTTCAAATTTTTAAATGATTAACGTCAGTGTTGATTTGTTAATGCATGGTAGCTTCTAAGAAAATTAAAGACACGCATGTTTTGCCCATGTGTTTGAAAGTAAGTCTGCTTTCATGGTGTTGTGTTGCATGATTCATCGTTGCTTTTCTCTTGTTGTATTTTGGAGGGGTATATGTATTTGTGTGTATTGAAATTCGCGGTATTTTTGTTGTTGTGAGTCTAGATTTCGTCATTGCACAATTGCGGTGTAAATTCTTTCGTTGTGTGTTCTTATGAAGCTGCGATCCCATACAGTAAAAGATTTCGATATGGAAGATCAGTCTGATAGGCAAAAATCTCCCGAAATCATGAACGATCAGGTTCAGTTAACAGAATGCGGAATATTGGCTGCAGGGGAGGGGAACGTAAGTTCTGAAGTTCCGACCCACTCATATAGTTCGCAGTTTACTTTGTCGCCACAGGAAGATATGGAAAATTTTCCTTCACCTGTCGGTGAGATGATACAGAATACGCCCGCACATTCAGAACAGACACAACAAATAACACAAAATCCCGTAGAGTCGTCACACCCATCACAGCAAATGATAAACATGTTGATGACTGCAATAGGGCAGCAATTTGATTCACAAAGGCAGGAATCAAGCAGGCAATTTCTGGAATTAAACAAGCGTTTTGATTCACAAAAGGAGGAATTAAACAAGCTTTTTGATTCACTAGAAGAGGAAAATAAGAGATATTGGTATTCGCTTAAGCAGAGTTTTGATGCACGGTTTGATTCGCAAGCTGCGATTTCAACAAATTTAGACAGGAAATTATCCACCTTCCATTCGGAGTCACAAAAACACACAGAGGTACCAACTGCTGCGATTACCGATGAATGGATCGAAATTGCACAAGTAGAGCCAACCCAAAACACAGACCAACAGCTGGATAAAAGACTTGACTCCACCGACCTGTCCATTGAACAGATGCGAAACGAGAACGGCCAAAACCTAGGGCAAATTTCGGAATTTGTTCAAGAGATCAAAGACCAAAGAGAACAAAACATCCGAAAACTTAACTCGGAGGTGACTGCCGTGGCAAGTTCGGTCGAGCTCGTTAAGACGGCACAAAGCGAGTTAAAATTGTCAATGGACGAACTTGTGGAAGCCGAACGTGGTAATTTTAGTCCTCCACAAAATCCTCCGAATGCGGTATTACAGACTGCGAGTGAGTCGGTTGTGAAAGTCACCACTCAACTCTTAGTCAGTGAAATTGTCAGTTTGTACGCAAAAATATCTGAAATCAAGAAACACAACAATTTCAGTTGTCTTGGATCCACAGTTAAGTGCAAACTGTCAGTAAAGCATAAGACATTTGTAGGGCAGGAGATGAAAGATGTACAGTACATATCGTTCTTGAAAGTCAGACAAGAGTCGGCAAGTTTTCCAATCCTCGGAGAAATGCGAAATCAGTCTCAGAATTCACAGCCTATCAACATCGCGTGGAGTTTTTCTGCCCGTAACTTTGTGTGGAACACTACACAATTTGTTCATTCCTTGCGGTCAGAAAAGACGCAATTGTCAGCTGGACCCGTTAGTAAGTACGGTCGGTCGTCGGACACTATACCTGTTCCAGGAATGTCATTAGCTGTCGGGCACAAACCGCCGGACGTCTGTGACCTTGTAAGCCCAAGGTTCTGCGTCCTTCGAAATCCTGTTGAAAGCGGTAAAGACGAATATTCGCGACGCAGAATTATTTTCCAGAGGAAGATCCATGGACGTCTCAAATTCGTCATTGTAGGCATTATTCAACAAGTTATGTAGCATGCCAAATACAATGACGAAAAGGCTGACTATGAATTGACCGATTTGGATCATAAAAAAAATTAAATGTACGGTACACATTCTTTTAGGTTAGACGCCTTACCGAACTTAATCATGCTTGAAAAACGCCGATGCCAGTTCCGCTAGTCTAAACCGTCTGTTTTGCTGGAAAGATTAGATAAACGTAAAATCAAACAAAATTCAAGGTACCAAAGTTGCACCTACAGTTAAAGCTACTTAGGATGTTTCCATATTCGGAATTTGTAATGCTTATTTCGCTATTCCGAACTTTATATTTTGTCCACGTGAAATATTAATAGTCACTTTTGACTTTCACGCTGTTAAGTGGACGTGATTTGATAAAAATCCTGAAATATTAAATGTTTTCCTGAGCCAGATAAATTAATACGCACCCGCGGAAGAATGAAGCGCCATTAGCAAGCACAATTTCTTGTCTTCGCAATCACAATGAATCTGACAGCGATACAAACATTGTGATATGCTTTCTAAGATGTATTTGGTGACATAAACGAAAAGGTTTTCAACATTTTGTGATGCATGAGTTCGATGTAATGTTTTACCTTAGGTAGTTGCATTATATCATTTCTGAGCAGAAGTGTACAGCGAGCGTAAAATCGCTTTGTCTGTGTTGATCGAAGATCGCAAGTTATCTCATCAACGTATTTTACTTCTTTGTTTTCGTGTATCTATCTGTAAAGGGTGGCTAAAGTGCCGTATATAATGCCCTATGGAACGCGAAACCTTGCCAGAAAGATTTGTATTAGTCATCACAGAAATTAGGAATCATAAGTTGAAGGGTTACAGATACACAGGATAGCTTTCACAATACCTTGCTGTTATTTTGCTAACGATAGAGCGAAGTCGAAGAGCAAAAAGTTAAAGGTGACTGCATTTGTAAAGGCTAAGGGAAAAAAAAAAACTTTATTTACGGGATATATTCAATAATTCAGCTAACTTTGCAAGTTAAGGTAATTATTCAATTGAAAAGGAATTTTGTATATGATAATTGCACAGATGGTGAAGACGTGAACAATAAGATTATTGGTGATATCGAAGTTTTTCCTGCTATATTTCTGGCCGTATTTGGTGGCCAGAGTGATCTCGAAGAATTGTTATATGTTGACGTACGGACAAACCGAGATCGGGCCTCATAACGCCCAGAACCTAAAGCCATTCAATACAAAGTAACGGTTGCGAAAGAGTTGGAAACAGCTACCCTCTGACAGCTGAGCTCATTAGCGCAGGGAGGCAGCTGAACTCAACCGGCAGGTTCCGAGAATTGTCAGGTAGCGAATACCCCAGGATGAATGGAGAAGGGAAACAAGTCGTTCCACGCCTCGTTCTAGCGGTATTTCGCGTACCCTAACTGTAAATTGTATAGTATTCAATAAAATAGATTAAAACAGTCATTGTTGGACAGCACATGTTTTGCTCAGAATTATGTGCACTCAACGAAAATAATTGGAAAGTTTATATTTTTGCTTTATATAGATTCATAGTATTCTGCTAGCGTGAAAATCTCAAAATTGCTTTGTATTGGCAAACGGAAAACCTGAGATCGTACCGTTCTATGCACAAAGCTTACGACCTTTTCATACAAGCTAAAGAAGCATAAGTGTATAAAAGGAAAATATTCGCTAACTGGGTGGATTTTCGGCTTAAAACGTGGAGTAGACGGGCGTGTTAAGAGGATTATAATAACATCTTAAATAAAAAGAAATATTATATTCTTTGAATGTCGAGATAATCTCGAGTCATCAATAGACCCACTGTGAAGGAATCGTAATATTACTGAGGAATGATAGTTACGCTATTCATTATCCTTTCATTTTACCGGTATGTGCGAAATGGTTATATTTCGGGTCCGCTTGTATGCCAAAGATGCTACAGCGACTTTGGTTGACGATGATGAAAGTTCACGTCAAACCGCATAATGTGTATAATGTCTCATATGGGAATGGTAAATTTTATAGAAATTCCATTACATATACCCATGAGCAAATGCAGTTTCCTTTCGCCATGAAATTCGCAATCACTTCACAGACGGTATATTACAAGTTAGAGATGTCGACCAATGAAAGACTAATTAGGAGACCACCTAACATTCAACGAGTAAGGTTCATAATTTACGTAACAAACGAAAACATGTACTTACATCGTTCATTCCACACCACGTTGAATTATAAGTAAATGCCGCGTCATTAAAATCTAAGATTACAGTTAGTGATATTTGACCATGAACACGGGCACATCTTCTCTGAAATGCTTATTGAATTAACCGTCGGTCATGACGAAAATCACGTCACCGAATCCGACTAAACTATTCCGTTGTTTTGAGATTAAAACCGCGCAATGTAATGAGATATTTTACGCTCACCTCTAGCATCTTTATGGATGTTTGTTGAAGGCAGAATTATTTTTATGCACATGAGTAAAACATCACGCTAAATTGTAAATACAATGTATAGTTCAACCACTTTCTGCATAAGTGTTCTGACAATGTTTTGTTTTATTAATGTGTTTCATTTTATTAATTTAATGATAAGATTTGATACAAGTTATTTTCAAGATTATTATTTAAACATGTATGTAAATAATTTATTTTCATGTATATTTTAGTATTGTGCTTAATATAACTTTGTATTTGGGAAGGCTACCTGAATTCACGTGCTTCTGTTTGTAAAGAATTGTAAAACGGCCAAAAGGACATATGCTCCCGTTATAAATTCACCTTACAAGGCAGGAATACCGATGGTTTTTGGAATCACATTTAAAATTTATGTGATTGTAAAAAAATGCTTCAGTTTTTGTTGAGTCACAATGGAGGTAGAATTAGGTAGTTAAAAATAAAATTATTGTACCATAATTTTATTTTCACCAACGGCCGGCCATATTGTAACGAGCCGCGCTGTCGCTACGTTACAAGGTGCATTTTTATTATATATGTAATAATATAAGAGTAATTTACATAAATCTTGGGCGACCACGTGAATAGATTTTTGTTGTAATTTTATAAAGTACGCAAGATTCCAAGTGAGGACTGTAATGAAATGGTGAACTTATACAGTGTATCGTAGCAAAGCGAATATTAAAGAGTTATTGAGCTATGTAGGCTTGAAGCTAATCTTGGTCTTTCCGAACCTTGGCGACAAGAAGTCGCGGATTTGGGATTTGCCAGACCACACACTCTGCTCCCTAGGGATAGGCGGTCAACAAGGTTACTCACCGGGCGGGAAATGCCAGAGTCGTCCCCGAACTTAGCCGAATATGTCCGACCTCTGTTCGATACGATGGCCAAATCACACATCGAGGGATATCACGTGACATTAGGTGCCGACCTGAAGATCCAATCAAAATGAGCAGTATAACTCAAAATCCTGGGAATTTTTGTTGTATGTGAGCTTCGAGACTACAAATGGGCGGAGCGAGAAGTTTCCTCGTGGACCGAGGAGCGAGGAGCTGGAGATTCTAACTTCGATCGCACCAGTCTGAGGTTGACTTGGAAAGTTGACTTCTTTCGCTAACTGCAGCTTGCCTTGCTGGAGCGAGCGTATCACCGCAACACAGCCGGTAATGCGATGATGCGCATTGCCAGACCAGAGATGCCTATAGCCGACTTGTGAGATAATCTCACATATCGTGGGTCCGCTACACTCATCACAGACATCAGACGCAGAACTACAATGGTAATTGATTACGACCAAGCCATGTGATTGTGCATTCCGTGAAACAGAACCCGTAAGCGACTTTGAGAGGATAGGTCCATGTTCTCACTTTGTAATTGTAAAAACCCCTGAGCTAGCGGCATAATTTGCCAGAACTAGTTATTTTCGAATGATATATTGTTCATTCTGGCGCCCATGATTTTCTTTTTAACTGTAAAGTCACAGTATTATGATGCCTTTGTCTGAGGTAGTCATAACTTGTATTTTTCATTGTTTCCAGTTGTCATTATTTCTTGCATTTTGATTCTGAGATATTTAAAAGTAAATATATAATTGTTTGCTTGCCCATGACGGCTAATTGTAACTCTGAGCGTTGCTTTTATGATTTTGCCAATTTGTGTTAATGTTAACGGTAAATTCGCTCAGACTTGTAATCGCCAGTGATAAGAAAATAAATGTCATATTGTGACAATTTTTCCTAAATTCCAACTAACGTCGAGATTCTTGCAAAATTAATAAATTCCCACTCCTTCATAAAAAATTAAGATTAAAATCCACAATTATTAATCATAAAGGATGAAAGATAATTGTAACGTGGTTTGCCCACCAAGGCACCCACCACACTGCTTAGTGGCCTGTGCATTGAAACGAGAGGGGCTCACATGTCTCCAAGCCATCATATTCGTTTTGCAGCAGGGTCATTAATGAAGAGATATTTCAACGGACAATAGCAAGTATAGACATTGACGATTTCACTATTGATGTTTTGATACTGTTCGCATTATTATTCTGTTTCTGAAATACATGTTAAGAGAGACAAACGTCATTCGGACCAGCATTTGTCTGGATCAATGATAAATTGATGAGAATTTACAGATAGACTGACCATTCTTCCTGTGTGGTGTTATTGGGAGCTAGAATGGAGGTATGGATTTCAAAACCGTTTGAAGAGCTGTTGATCATAAACATTGTCTGTACTGTAAATTACTGAATTCTTACACTGAATTACTTAATAGAACACCTTTGAAATCAGTTTTTAAATCTGCATCTTCATACATACATTACGTTTTTCAGTTCCTTCGGTTTGTAAAAACTAAATATTATATTAATAAATAAATACAACATAGCAATATAAAATAAAAATTATCTATCGTCTAAAGGAATTCCCAAATATGGTGATGGAGGATGGTTAGAGTTGTTACTTATACTAAATAAACTTGTTGTAGTTTATATATATATAATAATTACATGACTTTCTACAGATTAAAATAACCATTGCAATTTATTTTTAAATATGTTTCATTCTTTGCATAGACAGTTATATACCCCAAAACCATGAAGTAACATGTAAGCAGAAACTCAAAAATATTTAATCTTGTATCAAAAGATTAGAAAATACTAATGAATGCCTCAAATTATAATTTTTCCTATGTATAAAATACACTATGTAACAAAATTTTGTTTAAGTTAATTTTTTTGTTGTTTCTGATGCAGTGTGTTTCAAAACACAATGAAAACACAATTTTTCATGTGGGAAATTGTTTTTACGGAAATGCCATCGATTTTTCTTAATTTTAGGAAAATGCATTTATTTAGAACAATGAATGCTCATTTACATATGCCCATGAAACAAAACAAAAGAAATTCTTAAATACAACGTTTGAAATAATGTAAATGCAGTAAATATAAATTACAAAAGTTGTAAAGTACATGAAAATGTTTTCATGTCATACACAATGTGCTTAAAAATGTGTTGTCTTCCTACATTTCCTCTTATACGTTACATCACTCTCTCTGATCAGTCCCCAGATATAATCACCAACCATTCGCTCATTGTACTGTCCCTGGTACCTTCTTTCAAACAATTGTAAGTCCTGATGGAACCTTTCGCCCTGTTCCTCTGAATATGCACCCATATGAGACTTGAAAACATCTAGAAGCGAGTGGAGTACATGCAGCCTCAGAGACCCCATTGCTTTGTCTTCAGAAGACCCTCTACCACATCCCTGTAATTTTCCATTCTACGATTACCAAGGAAACCATTCACAACATCTCCGAAGCTCTTCCAAGCCTTTCTTTGAAATGGTAGAAGCTTGCTGATGAATGTGTCATCATGAAGTAATTTCTTCACTTGGGGGCCCTCGAAAATTCCACCCTTTATCTTACCTTCTGAGAGTTTGTGGAACACATTCTGGAGGTACTTCATTGCATCTGATGTTGTATCTATGGCCTTTACAGATTGCTTGATGTGTCCTAGCTTAATATGGAAGGGAGGCATTAGCATCTTTTTCTGTTCGACAAGGGGTATCTTGCAACTCTTACTCAATAGATTCCACTGTTTTAATCTAGGCGTTACAATTTCTGCTTTGGATTTTGTAAGTCCTAAATCCCTGATCTAGTCATTTAACTCATATTATGTGGGGTAGTGAGGTGTAGCATCTTCATCCTCTGAGAAGTCTTCTTCGAGGTCGATGTCGGTATTTGATTCACTACTGTCTTCACACTCATTCAGTAGTGGAGGAGGAGGAGGAGGAGGAATGGGAAGCTCCTCACCATGTGGCTTAAGAGATGATGGCAAGTCTGGATATGCAAAAACATTGGTTTTTTTACACCTCTTATGATGAGACAAGTCAGTAACACAGAAATAGCAGTTGGAGAGGTGATCTGTTGGTTCTCGCCAAATTCTAGGTACACCAAATTTCATTTTTCTGTTTTCTCCTCTATACCAGGCCTCGAGAGTGTATCTACAACACCCACACACAACATGTAGTGCCCAGTTCTTGTCATGGTCTCCCACAGGCATATCAAAATAAGACCTGTATGCTAAGCACAAGTTGTTAGCATCCTTTATTCTATGCTTTACTGCTTTCGAGCCCAGGCAGACGCCGCACACAAACAAAAACAGTCTGGATTATACTTACAGCAACGGGAAGACGCAATTATTAATCAATAACGTTAATCTGAAACAGATTACATACAGCTGAATCGTTCAATCATCTCATATATAAAGTGTTCATAGCTAATATAATTTTAACCAATTAATTTCATATTATTGGGCATAAAAAGCAAATAAATGATTATATAAAAGTAGGAATGTTCAGTGTAGTTTATTTGTGACCCAATTCATCCAAAACAAGCATAAAATTTACTTAAACAAGCAAAAAGGTTTTTTTTGTTACATAGTGATATTCTTGGTGAATGAACATTACGTGCTTATGAAATGTAGTTTCACACACAACTTCCTAAGCGATTCAATGTGAGGTGTTATTAAAAACAAATTGAGTCTTCAGCCCCCAGTATCCTCCATTTCTAATAGAATCTATCCATTAACACTACTGTCATTATGAGAACAAAAATTTGACTCAGACAAATTACGAAGCAAAGTAACATGTAATGAAAAGAATTGTTTGTTCATCACAGTATTTCGAAATAATCAATCGTAAACAGCAGCAGCTGTTTTCATTTTATTTTGCAGAGTAGTAATTCAAATAAAAAAATACGCAACTCTGCAATTCTCGTGAAAAGACCTAATGTCACACCAATATTAAGTATAGTGAAAACCGTTTTTTTTCTTTTATTAAATACAAAAAAAATGGAGTAGTATACAGGAAAGTACAAAACATTAAACACTCGTCCTTATTGCGATGCTGAAGTAAAATATTTGCATATAACATTGCTAATTATTTATAAAAAACTAAAGCGAAGATTTATCGAAATGAAGTTTCTAGAGATTTTGGCCACAATTGTGCTCGTAACTGAATAATTTTCATCCTTCTGGTAAACTATAATACTGATCTGATCTATTGCTTGTTTTGAAAAGTGTTTATTGAATTTTGACTGATATGTACAAAGGGTGAAACACAGATAGAGCAACGAAAGCCTTTAAAATAGAAGCAGCGGATTGCTGAAATTACTAGTTGTTACCATATGGTGTGCAGAGATACTAAAAAGTTTATGCAGTCATCCACAAGAAAACTAATAAAAAGTCCAACTCTCGTATTTATTAGTTTTCCTGCGAGTTAATAAAGGAAGTTATCACAATTAATAAAATTGACATACGGAATGCCAATAAGTTTCTACATATTCAAATAAAGCAATGAAGAAAACTCATATTGAGATGGAACCATAGTATGAGGAGGAATACCAATCCTTTAAGAAAGTACACAAGTGGAAGTAGCAAATCAGTATTAGTGATATCAGAATTTCCTGTGAACGTACAAAAGGGAAATCACCCTTCAAGATGATACCACTATGACAGAGAAATTGATATTACTAACCATTAAACGGATCATGGTTGCAATCAGTACAGTATCAAAAAATATTAGCACAATGAACGGTTTATCTTTTTTTGTGAATTACATGTATACGATTTCCTCACCTGACAGTACGTAACTTAAATACTTGTATTTATAAGTAAATATTAGTGACTTACTTCTGGTCGAAGTCTAGGACATTAGAGTATAATAAGGAGGGGAAAGGAATTCTGCCATCGCGCTTTGAAGAAATCATCCGGCATTATCTGGTGTAAAATCTAGCTCTGGTGTAAAACCTGATTCTGGCAAGGTGGTCTGGGACTGGAACCCTACTCCTCTCCAATGACAAATCACAGTATTACAGCTCAGCCAGGGGGCTCGGTGTGAATGTTGGGCTTATCGTATTTAATAGAAAATGAAGAAATGAGTAATCAGAACTAAATAAGCAAGGCATACCGTCTCTGAAAAGGAGACACGTTTAGTAAATATATGCAGTCAGTTGAGGAAATTATCCTGACACAGTAATTAGTATTAACCTGCATGATCTCCTGTCCCGTTTATGTGAGAAATTGTAGGTAGACCACGATCAGCATGGGAAAATTTAGAGATACTGTAGACCGACAACACACCAGCTCAGTACGCATTTAAAAAAAAAAGATTCATTCCAATTCAGAACCTTTCCCACACCCAGAACATTTCCTATACCTGGCACGCAATGACTTCTTTCTCCTTATTAAATTAAAATGTCCCTAAGAGTATCATTATTTTTGGCACAATGGCTTCAGGATAAAAGTACAGAGTTACATTAAGCGTAGTGAAATAAGTCTGGCAGAAAAGTGCACCAAACATAGAGAAAGGTCCACTGTGTCGTAAAATGTGTTCAATGTTATTTCTGTCCAAGTGATTGTAAATTTGTGGGCAACCGCGGACTGATTCTTTAAATCAGTGTTTTTCAATCTGTGGGTCGCGACCCCTAGGGGGGTCGCGAAGCTTTACTCGGGGGGTCGCGGGCTGAATGAACAATTCAAGGTTCTACCACTACAAACAAAACACAATTTTAGTGAGAAGGATGGGCTTGTTTATTTTTCAAAAGTTTATCAAATCGTGGTGCTATTTTTGAAACGTTAATAATCAAATCATTTTCTAATTGCAGTCTATTTCTCTTTTTAGTTTTAATGTCTACCATTGCAGAAAATGTTAGTTCACACAAGTATGAAGTGGCGAATGGCAGTAATAATTGTAGAGCTTCCCTTGCCAGCTCTCGGTATTCATGTTTTCTTTTCAACCAAAATACGTCGATACTTTGCGAATTAAATTCCATTTTAAGCATGCCATCAGCAGCTAAATCTATAAAACATTCTTTCATATTTGTGGTGACATCAGCCAGATCTATTGATTTGTCTAAAAAAGGGTTTAAAATCCATCTACGCCCATTGTTAGCTTCAGGATGCCGGCCAGGAAAGTAGGCTATGTCATAAGTTTCTCTTGTAAATTATGCAAGCTCTGTATCATGCAAGGAATGTGAGCCCTTACTACGAGACTTTGGTCTGATGCGTTTCTTCAACAATCTTCTGAACACACGGAAAAGACTCGAATATACTGTTTTGCAGAGAGGTTAACCACAAACGAAGTTTTGCGTGAAATGCTGTGACTTTATCTTTAGCTGTTAAAATATTTTCTTCTCTACCTTGGAGGTTCTTGTTAAAATTATTAAGGTGGCTAAAAAGATCTGCCAAAAATGCTAATTTCAAGAGCCAAATAGGGTCAGAAAAACGATTAGCATATTCAGATCTTGTATCTTGTAAAAACATGAACAATTCAGCTCTCAGTTCTAGAACTCTTGTCAATACCTTTCCTTTGGATAGCCATCTGACTTCTGTGTGATAAAGGAGATTTTGATGAAGCGAGCCCATATCTTCACAAACGATTCTGAATAGCCGGGTTTGCAAGGCTTTACCTTTGATAGAATTCACAATTTTTATTACCTCCTTGAGCACATCATTTAGAGCAGCTAGAGCCTGTCGATGAAGAAAACAGTGTGTCCAGGATATGTTTGGCATTATCGATTTTAATTTCGCAATGAGTCCGCTATTTTTGCCAGTCATAGCTTTAGCGCCATCGCTACAAATAGCGATACATTTTTTCCAATCAATATCGTAGTCGCAAGTGCTTTCTAAAAAACATATCGTACAAACACTGGCCAGAAGAGTTTGCAGGAAGTGCTATGCAAAATAAGATTTCTTCCATGATATTGTCACCTGCTTCAAAGCGCACAAATACTACAAACTGAGCACAATCGGAAACATCTGTAGATTCGTCAAACTGCAAAGCAAAATGTTGGCTGTTCTTTAATTTTTCGATTACTTGTTCTTGAATATCATTGGCCATATCGTTTATTCTGTGTGAAATAGTATTATCAAAAAGTGGCATGTTTTTTAACTTGTTTGCCTCCTGTTTACTGACCATAATTTCAACCATTTCAAGAGCTGCTGGCAAAATAAGATTTTCGGCAATTGTATGTGATTTCCCTGCTTTAGCAACTCGATATGCGACTTTATAGCTAGCTAATAATGCTGACTCATTGACACTGGATGCCTGAAAAGAAACCAGACAATATAAAAGTGAGTGTGAAATAGTCAATAAAAATTAAGCATGCGAAACCTTTGCAAACCAAAATTAAGTATAATTAAATTTGTATGCAAACAGCAAAGAAATAAACATCATAAGACATCAACAGTAGAGATAGCAACAGTTATAATAAACTCGACTTGATTCGGTTATCCATGCTAAAATTAAATTAATAAATCGATTTTATTACCTGAATTATAGTATTTTGCTGCTGACTACGAGCTTTCAACTTTCGTTCAAAGAAATCCAACGGCTTATCGGCTTCTTTTTGATGCTTGGTTGTGAGATGCCGCATAAGCTTTGACGGTTTCATACTCTCACGTGATAAAACATCGGCACAAATTACACATTGAGGTTTATTATTTATGACTGTGAACCCGTATTTCAAATAACTGGCATCGTAATGTCTATTTTTTTTTTTTCGGGTTTGATTCACCACTAACGCTATTGACACTCGTACAACATGTTGAAGGTTGCGATCTTTTGAGAAACTTATCCATTTTACAAACGCGCGGAGCAAGCGAGAAAAACCAAAGAATGACGTCCGTACTTGTTGACTTGAGTGAGCTGAGAGTTGAAACAAAAGAACTTTGCGGTGTGGCAACGTCGCCGTCTCCGACGCAGTTTGACCCGCGCGAATTTGCGTCCAAGTTAATAGCCTTACCAACTTACCTCGTACTTACTTTCAAAAGTCTCGCGGCTTCTTGCAGAATGTAGATCTGGATAATATTAAAATGTACCAAAATAATAAAAAAAAAACATTTACGTAGTAATTTAATTAAATTATTTCTTTGTCTTCTATGATGTGTCACGGTCGGGGGGGGGGGGGGGGGGGTCGCCAGAAATTTTCAACTTGTAAAGGGGTCGCGAAATCAAAAAGAATGAAAAACACTGCTTTAAATAATGAAGGATTAATATGTCTGTCTCGTATCTACCAAATTTTCGAAAAAAATCTAAATGCATAAAAGAATCTATTAATCGAAGTGTCATTACAGCCAACAGTAACGTTTGGAACTTAGTTTTTATAATTTTTCTGATGAAAAGTTTTTAATGAACTGTATATTTAATAAATATTGAATTTACACTTAGCTCATAAAAGCGGCACTGCGATGAGTTAGTACATAATGTGTGTTCATATATTCAATATGAAATTTAGCTTGATAATTTAATCAAAATCAGAAATGCTGGAGTAAACAATTTGGACGTTGTTAGTTCCGCTACAAATGAGAAATTTTCAGATTGTGTCAACAATCTGTTAATTATGATCAATGTTATCACATTACTACCATGTGCCACTAAAAACAGGAATATGGTTTACTACAGCTTCTGTTTCTCTGTATTTAGGATACGGAATAGCATGGGTATACGAAATTGTAAATTTTTTAATAACTTTTTTTTGATTTCTGCTTCGTTCTTATTTAATAAATACAGAGAAAATATTAAATTGATGGCTTTGGTTTAAGATCTACGGTAAATGAAAACTTAATGTTAAAAGGTTTTCATACATCTCTCATGAATGGGGAGACATGAAAATGAAAACTGGCAGATTCGCAGACAATCACGGTTCAGAAAGAAGTGAAAGGGCAATATGTAAAATGTAATACGTAAACTTTCCGAAAACTGTAGATTAAATATGGAGAGTATAAAAATTATTTTGAGACCACAGACTATTTATATATTTGTGGTGGATATTTCATTCATAAAAAAACATTCCGTCTTCATCTTCCTGCTTGATGTTAGCAGCACGCAGTCACACAGCAGTTTCTCGACGACGAGCAGAGATAGAGCGGTTTACCATGCGCCCAGTGGCACAAATCAAGCGGTGGTTTACGTCCCTACAGACCCCCTGTCACTACTCTTGTTTTTTGCTCCAGGCGCAGCCGCGAATAATACTCTCAACGCCAGACTGAGTTGCCGATAAATCGATGTCGACCGTAGTCGATGTATCGCACCCACTCGTCGGTCTGAAAGTGTAGCCGGATATCTCCATACGGGGGAGGGGGGATGGAATAAACGAATAGACAACGTAACTGTCAGTGAAATCACACCCATTAAGATCTATAGTTAAGTGACAACACGATTCACTCCTGAACATTACTAAAGTGTTAATCATTAGAAAGAAAGGAAGCCGTCAGTTGAGAAAATGGAAATGGTGCATTAATACAGCTTGAACTTCTTGACCGGAACCATAGTTGGAAATTGACAGGACTTAAGACAGTTATCTGGTTTGTCAAAATCCTGTTACCCTGAATTGTCTGTCATTTGATCACTACGAATGCCATCCAGATTTGGAATTTCAGTGGTTTCCTCAAATCACTCCAGGCGAATGCCGGGAGGGTTACTTCAAAAGGCTATGGTACACTTCCTCCCCGTTGCTTGCCACAAAGCCTTTCCCGCCTCTAATGACCTCGACGTCGATGAGGCGTAAAGCCATAAGCAAAAAAAAAGCTTGATTTTATTCATCAAGGAAAATATTGATGGTATTCACTATTTGTAGTAGAATTGACAGGTTTTTTCACAATATAATTGGTTTCATCATGTGTCTTCCTTTCCCCTAAAAAAGAGAAAATAACTATATACCTGATAATAGCACCTCTACTAGTATTTGCTTACAGTAATAACACTGTTTCGGTTATAAATACCAAAAAAATGTTGACTCCCAAGAATACAGTATCTTTTAAGTGAAAGAGAAATTTATCTTTTAACGACTAGGAGTAAAATAAGAAAAAAGGTAAAATCTTCGTAATACTGAATTTTCGTCCTTAATCGAAAGACGTGCGCTGCTGAAACGAAACCCTAATTTCTTCGTTAGATTAGTGCTGTATTGAATACGCGTAAGTGTTGTAGGGATTTTAAGTCTACAGTTTACTAGTGGACATATTACTTGGGATAGAGCTCACTCCAGGATAATGCAACACAGTTAGACAAGTGAAGACACAAGGGTCCGGGATTACCAACGCGTAGGGTACTACACTGAGCCGTGTTGCAATTGCTGTAGGTTCAAGCACAGCGATCACCAAAATCACCTGTGTCCACTATCGCCCACATGTCATTAAAGCAGCGTGAAGTTAAGATCGCTGACCTGTTCTGTTATTAGTGATTAATCAAACGTGTTAAGTATTGATTGAACATTGAAGGTGACAGAGTTTTTTTTGGTGCCAGACAGAGCTCAACTGAGGACATCAATATCTGGACAGAAAGGTTACGATTAGCGATAATTATTAAATTTTGGTGTTGGCCGATCAGTTTCAGTGTTTTATTGAGACTAGAAAATAAACTTACAGTGAACAGCATTATATCTTATTGAACCTGAATGATTTCTTAGCAGTAATTCTCCCATCCAACCAGAACCCGGTTTGGTGATATCCCTGGGATGGGGAGCTCAAGCCTCGCCCCCCCCCCCCCCAAATGTATCTAGGTCCACCGCAGACATGCTAATTTTGGAGACTTTTTTTTTAATCTCTACTTATCCCAGGACCGAGGAGACTATAAACACTACCCCTTGCCAGACTCAAGCCCCCCCCACCCTTCCACAAACTCCACCTAAGCCAAGTCCCCACCAAACCACAATCCTGGATCCACCTCTGACGTAAAGATGTATTAATTAATATCTTTGTATGCCCGAAATAACTGTTGGATTTAGTTGGTAGAAATACGAATAATTAGACTGTGCAATAGTTCGCTAACTTTTCGTCTATTACAAATTTTAATAATTTTTAAATGGATTTTAAAGTAATAACATTGCTGTCAGCAAAGCCATAGGTGCTTCATTGTAATTTTCTAATCTACGTACAGTATTTTAGAGTCATTCTACAATCGTAAACTTTAAATAATTTCACTCACTGTTTCAGGTCATTTCATTATAAGTTTAACTGATAGTTTTAATTTCTGTATTGTTGCTAACACTATTAAAATATCTCAGTATTAATCTTTGAGTATTTCTTAACTATCTCGACATTTCCGCGCATGCAGGAATTTTGATTGGATCTATAAAATCATCGTGTTCCCAGCACGCAAGCTGGGTCTATCTGGTTAATTTTAGATATCGTCGTTTCGATAATGCTTTCAGTCATATATAGATGTGTGTCCCGTAGCACAACATGATTTATTTTTGCTTTGATGGAAAGTGTACTCATATGGTGATACGGGATCCCTGACCTCTGCTCTGTAGGTTCAACGAACTCTTCGTCTGCCAGCCGAGACTATTTAACTCTGATTTAAAAACAAATGGATATCGATACAACGCCTGCGATACCAAAAAGTCTCCGCTACGAAAGTAAAATCTCCATAAAACGGTAACACCTCGCATATAAATGTCCGTGCTATTCTCAGGTTCCGTGTGTTAATGAAATAGCGTTATTGCTATGCCAACTTCATTTCGCTGAGCATATATGCAAAACGAGTCGTAACTAAAACACGGGGCAAAATAACCGCCGGCGCGACTCCAGTGTATCGAGCGCTTTGTATGCAAAACAGGAAATTACGTTAGGGTTGGCTGCACTGCCGCCGTATATTGCAGGCCTCGGCGACCCCGGCAGATCCCTGACCACAGGCTAGCAGACGTGGAACACTGCGCGACACGGGTGCCAACTGCCAGACTCATATTTTTAAATCTGCGACGGTAGTTGTGTGCCGATCTATATAAATCTTATCGCATCATTAATGTTGTCTAAACCTGAAAATAAATTGGGAATTAAAGTTGCAATGTGAAATACCTCAACATACACTTTGTTGACTATAACGTGCATCCCAGTTTCTGCAGTGTATTATATTAAAATACATTGTTTTATTTTTCATTCGATGAAGTTATTCTAACTTAGGTTATATCTTTTCAACTGAAATGAAAGATAAAGAAGCACCGCTCTGTTACAACTGGTGTATGACGTAGACAGTTTTTGGTGAGGGTATTAACCAGCTGAATAAATTAATTTTTCTGTAGTTATGTTATGACTGAAGTATCTGACACTTCTTAACAAAGGAAAACTCCAATCATATGGCATTCTTCCACTGCGACTGGTGGGTGAACGGTTCATGTTCAAACCGAGCGTGGTGGGTGAGCGATAACGCTCTGGTCTCGCGTTTGGGAGGACGCGGGTTCGAAAGATTTGGGTTTTCCATAGACTCCAAACGAATGTCGGGATGCTTCCTTGACAAGGCCATAGCCGACGGCCTTCCCGTTCCTTGCCCCCAGTCATCTCCCGCCTTTAATAACCTCGACGTCGATGAGGCGTAAAGCCAAAAGCAAAATAATAAAGTGAAGTTAACGTTCAAGTTTGGCATTCTGGAGGATGTGGAATCGATTTCCAGTCCAGCCGTCTAGATTTCGGTGCTTCTACAGTTTATCTAACTCATGCTACGGGAATAGCGCGATAGTTCATTCTAGTTCCTGACCTTTTACTCTTCTCGCACTAGAAAAAAGCATTCACAATTCCATCAAGGAAAGTCTGGTAGAATTTTGAATTTGTTTTACCTGCTAGTGTAAAGTCAGTGTCGTCTTTATTTGTCCTTTACGCGCAAACGGTTTATAAGTAATAGGATACCCAGGAGACATAAAAGTTTATAGATGTTGACAGATCGTGGATAGGATGAATAGTCTTCACTTACAGTGGCTAATAATTCGATTCTGGCAAACGGAAAGCTACTAAGTACTATTTTATTGTTCGCTTACTGGGAACAGCACAGTGTTTAGAAGATTATATTGTGACTCTTAGTTTTCAAGTGGAACAAACACCTCAGAACTTGTCAGGTGACAATAGGTATCGCCCACTAAACATGCATCATTGATTATGGTAACTACTCCTTTAAACCAGAATAGTCGGAGCTATGTCAAATAACGCGACCCCCACTGTCGTCGTCTGTAAGTGGGTCTCACGTATGTCCTATCTGTTTAACACATCGTGAGTACTAACCACGTTGTGTGCCTAAAGTCGGTGGTCTCTTCCAACCTTCATCTGAAACTCACAAAAAGATCAGAATGGATAGTAAAAATAGAATAGTGAGAGATAATTGTTCACCATTTATCTTTTAATGAACAGTTTCTTTTTATTTGGCCCATTGACAGGTAATATTTCTCTCAAAAGATTCCACCACAACCACCCTTACAAGGAAAATGATTTTTCACTCTTTCTTTTTAAAATTCGAAGTTCGAAGTTGTAGTTTATACTTCTCTTATGATCACAAATCTCAGTGTTTATTGAATATTTCCTGACTATCCGTAATACTTCTTTTATTTGCTTGTGTGTTGCGGATTGATGATTGGTATGTGTTTCCTATAAGTAAAATGAGCGGTCTGGTGGCTCAGTGGTTAAGGCGTCTGACCGGTGATCTTAAGGACCTCGGTTCGAATCCCCGTCTCGGCGGGGAGTTTCATAGGCACTTAATCCGATATTCACCTCTGGCACATCTTGCTGTGTAATGTGAAGTACGCCAGAACGCTTCCGTGGTTCGGATTCCACGTAAAACTGTAGGTCCCCAGTACCCGGTAGGATTGCTGGGCTAGGTTAAGGTGGCTACGACAAGGGCGGAATGTGAAGCCAATAGAAACCCTGTCACCAGGTCATTACATCCACACGAAATTATTATTACAAGTAAAATTCCCTATCAGTTCCTAAAACTTATTTGAATATGTTGCACAGTCATGGATAACACACACGTTCTCTGCAGAAACACGCAAAGTTCAATGTAATGTTTATTCATCTGAGCAGATTAAAAGATTATTTTCTAAACCGGTGAATACTTGTGCGATTTAAGGCTTCGCTGAATCTAAGCAGTGCCGAACAACTGTCTTGGTACATTCGCATTCCTAATTAATGAATGCCCTCTCTTGGTATCACTTAAAATACGGCACTTTTGTCTTCCACAAATACTCAACTAGTACAGAGCGATTTTCTAAGTCCTCATAAATAAACGGCGACCAAATTATTCTCCTTCATCTCCTTAAAAATGAACATTAGGATAAACTTAGTAAACAGCCCTGCGCAGGCCATTTCCCTAATTTAACAATTTAAACGAGGGAATAAATATGCTGACAAATGGTGAATAGTTCACACCCACACATACATTCCTCCACTGATAACTTTCGAAAAAATATTTCACTTACGTAAGTACACTCTTCCGCTCAGAAATGATAAATGCGTCCATCTTACTGTTGCTCCGGTATTTACCTGGTATACTTTTTGTCTATATTTCTCTATGCGGCACAAGATGATGATCGGGCTTTGCGATGAGGTTCTTGGACGCGAGGTCTCTGCGCAACATCCCCTAACTAGGCTTCTAGCGTAGCTCGTACGCTCAAACCACTATACTTGTTTCAAAAAGCTTCAAATGTGGCCTTGTTTCTGTTAATGAAGCACTAAAGCTGTCACAGATTGTAATACTGTTGCTGTACTATTGTTCTGTAGAAAGTAGAAAAGCTCTTTGTCCATAATATTTTGTTACTAATACATCAATGATCTTGTAATTTTCTTCATTATATAGAGAAATAAATGGAAAAAGAAACTATCTGTTTCACTGTTGAATTGTTAAGAATGCAGCTTCTAACGGTTTCGAACGTTTTATTACATTATCAAAATATTATATAGCTTTTTTACATTGATTATATACTGCACTATATGACTTGACGAATGGATGGTTACAGCGCTGTACATTTTCAGTGATGTTTTGTTATATAGCACTGAACAACATCGCCTTTAATAATTATCTGTATTTGTTAAATAGTTTCTAGTAAACATAGTTGGTAAATATGATTGATATTGTTTTGAAGTGATATCTAAAACAAATGACGGATCTTTGGCATTCCGTACAAATAATTAAAAAAATACTACCATGTGAGCCTTATTGAGACATACGAAATGATTAAATATTAATTTCTTCCAAAATCTTAAATCTCCGAAATTTCTTCACCGATTGATTTGAAATACTGGCACAACATTGCATTCAAATTCGCACGTATTGTTATATTCCTATTATTATTTCATTAGTATTTTTTCTTTTTGTTTAAATGATTTTTAGTGATTTGTTTTGTATTTCCACTTTGTTTTAATTAGATTTTTGCCAGGGGTGCCACCGCACGTAATGTAATTGAAAATAGGTGTGCCAATTACCACGTCGCGAAATATCAACCAGCGAAAGCAACGGCACGCGGCTTGCAGTAAAATAATAATTAATGAGCGACATCGTAGAACCAACAACCTTGACAGGATCTATCAAAGGTGAAGATATCCTCACTCCTCGCTTTCCTGTGAATCCAACGAATATGCCATTTCAGTTTAAGTGATTGCAATTCCTAATTCATTTGCAATCACTATCAATACAGCTCAGGGTCAATCGTCAAAATTGTGCCATTGCTTCTCACTTGGATTATTATATGCTGCGCAGACAATGGAACGACAAAAGTATTGTATGCCAACAAGCATTGTGAAATTAAACATATTATAAATGTGTGCTTTTTTCTTCTTTCTTTTTCATTTGACCAGACTGAGGCAAAGAAACGCGTGGCCGGTTACAGCTAATGATAAATAAATAAATTCGTCCATCCCAGTCGAATGCTTCGCACAACCACAGCATTACAGTCATATAACTCAACACACGCAGTTTGCCTTAAAATATATTTTGCTGATAGTAATGTTTGCGTAATTGTTTTTTTTTTTCATTTATCTTAGTAATAATAATTTCGTGTGGACGTTAGGACTTAGTGACAGGGTTTCTACTGGCCGCGCATTCCACCCCTGTCGTAGCCTCCTTTCCGGGAACAAGGAACCTACAGTATAACGTGAAATCCTAACTGTGGAAGCGTTCTGGCCTATTTCACATTACACAGTAAGCTGTGCCAGAGGTGATGGTCGGGTTAAGAGCCTATGAAAATCCCCACCAAGACAGAGGTTGGAACGGGGGACATTTCGATCTCCAGTCAGACGCCTTAACCACTGAGGCACCAGATCATTCGTTATCTTAGTGATTATCTTATCAAAGAGATTACCGCGTGTGCCCCTTGAAGCGACCTCTCGCACCCCTGGAGATACGCGTATCACTCATTGGGAACCACTGGTCTAGTTTGTTAATAGTAGTAATTTTAAAAGTTCATGCCAATTATTCTGGAAGTAGTGAATATGAGCCGTAGGTTTACGACTTTCTGTTTGGCTGTGATCTCTTGTTATTTACTTTTCACAATTATTAGTAACCTTATAATTTAATAATTTCCAGTGATAAGTTGCATCATAATTCATTACACTCGTAGTAAAAAAGTAAGTTATTTATTAAATAAGTATTTACACCGGACATTCATCACGAAGGTAGATCCTACAACTGAAGTATGGCCAATGCTACTCGATTCCAAATTCATTACGTACTAGCTACAGTTAATTAGTTAGCTGCCAATGCCAGACAGAATCGATTTTATTACATTTACAAAATGTAGCCTATTGAGTTGGTCCTCTTCCCACATTAGGCGAGAAGCAGTTTACCGTCGAATGTTTGGAAAACGCAGTACGTTCACAGTTAATAGCCATACAACGTTATGCTCAATGGTCCAGAAAGGTCACAACTATTGATAGGCAAACTGAACAGTTCCAAATAGTAAGCAGACTTGAAAGCAATCTATAAATTACAAATATCAATTAAATCTACAATTAACGAAAATAAATTAATTAAAGCGAACAGTTTTAAGCCACTTGCAATATATCATACAACTGAAATATCCAATAAAAAGAACTGAAAAAAAAATACATGAGTGCTCTGACGACACAATAATTATTGTACGATACATGTAAAAGTAATTAAAAATCATTGCAGTCGAAAAGCCACTGTACCGTGAAAACAGTTTAGCTAATTATTATCCCTAATTAATGTTAGTTCAGGAAAAATATATATTAGAAAGAGCACCACGTAGTTTTAACGTACTGGTAGACTTAAGCATTTTGCCAAGGAGGCGTTGTGTCTGTAGTTAACACTTTATAAAAATAAGCACTTAATAATGGTACAGCAATGTAACGAAGAATTAGGTAACAGGATTTACTTGATTTTAGCGGTCTAGTTCTCTCTTGCAAGAGGTTAAACATTTTTAACATTCAAATGTTTATACGACGACGTGAATACGGAATGCTACTCGCACGCAATACAAAATCTGTTAATTGCAAATCGTGGGTCACTACCGATAAGCAAACTTCATATTACTATTATTATTGTAGCTACTCGTACTTCCTGAATATTGAAAGAATTGTAAGGTATTTAAATTCTGTGACATATATAATTTCAGGGTTGACGTATTTGAAATTAGAGCAGAAACAGAGGATTAATGGTGCGGCAGACGAGGGAATTATGGGAACGCATCGTGACAGCAAAAAAGCACAACCCTCTAAAATGAAAAAAGTCGTGTCATTAGTTCTGTGTATTACAGTATTGGGGTGGAATTTTAATCCATCATAAAATATTACTTTGTCTCCTTTCCCTTTTTGTCTCATTAGCAGCACCGGTATTAAAACCAGACAATCAGTCACTCAGTCTTTCTGAAACGAATATCCAGAAATCTTTCAACGTGATTTGCTTATGCTGATGTTGAATGAAGTACAGTATAGAATCTTTATGGCCCTCTCATTTCGTTGTCACCGGTCATAAC
The DNA here is from genome assembly GCA_031002005.1 of Vandiemenella viatica. Classification (NCBI taxonomy): domain Eukaryota; kingdom Metazoa; phylum Arthropoda; class Insecta; order Orthoptera; family Morabidae; genus Vandiemenella; species Vandiemenella viatica. The sequence continues at coordinate 373,319,554 of JARYHS010013630.1, forward strand.
CAGAAGGACAAGAAATTAAAGTCGGGTAATTTTACTTCTTTTATGTATAACTGTTGTATTGTTGAATTCATAATTCACAGTTTAAAACAAAAATACGTTACCGATGGTGTATGTAAGATTACCAGTTAATTATCTTCCGTTCTAAGCTTCGACAGGAACAACTTGATATTTCTGTCGATCAGTACGACACTCTGTTTATTATATTTAATTGACTTTGTGGTTTACATTATTTTACATTGCATCTCGCAGTAAATTTGAATAACATTTTTCAATGTTAAGTTTTTCAGCATAAAATTGTTTGCCTTTCTAGTTTGAAAATCTGAAATTTATGTGTGAGAGAATTCACTTTGTCTTTCCCCCGATACTGTAATACACAGAAACTAATGACACGACATTTTCATTTTAGAAGGTAGGTGGGGTTTCACTAGGCATGGCTTACACCTAAATAGAAGGGGCAAGAGGGTATTTTTTGAGCTGTTTGCTATAGCAGTAAGGGAGCCCATTTCCAGTGTTGATGGGGTTAGGAATCTGCCTTTTTGTGATAGGGAATGCTGGTGAAGGGATGGAAATAGATGATTAAAGTGATACTGATCGCAGATCCACGATCGTAAAAATAACAGATGTTAAAGAATAGATGAAGTTGCTGAAACAATAAATGACTGGGGTAAAACTGGGAAGGAGGAGGTTAATGCTGAAAATATAAAGCCAGTAATAAGGATGTTACTGGTGAACTGTAGAAGTAAAATGAACAAAGTAATCGAATGTTCGAACTTAATAGAGATACACTAACCACAAGTAATAATTGGGGCAGAGCATAGGTTAAATGAAAAAGTTAGGTTTTTCCCGATGGTTACAGAGTGTACCGCAGAGATAGAGGACAACTGGAGGAGGAGTTTACATACTATTTTACAAAAACTATCACAGTTCACTGGTGTTCATAGACTATGACAATGAGTTACTTGGGGTAGATTTCTGGGGTAATAAAAAGAAGAAAAAAATAGGGTTTTGGGTGCTTACCGTAGTGCAAGAATGACAGTTGAAGATGATGCTCTTGGGGAGAAATTAAATTCATACTCATATTTCAGAGGTGAGAATAGAATGGTCATTATTGGTGGAGATTTAAATTTACCAGGTGTAAACTGGGTAGGAAACAAGATTAATAACAGAAGGAAACAGAGATTTTCAAATACCATTATAAGGAAAGGAGGATTTAAACAAGTAGTAGAGCAGAACACTAGTGTACAAAATATTTTGGATATATTCCTAATAAAGTCCGATGATAACCTTATGCGGTGTCACGTAACCGAAGGAATAAGTGATCATGAAGCAGTTCTGGTGGATATTAGAGGCTTCAATAAACCAGCAGCCAAAATTGAAGGGGGAAATAGGTACAATTATAAAAAGGCACAAATTTCGAATTTGAAGAGATATTTCAGAGAACGTTTCAGCAAATGGAAGAAAAGCACAAGTACAGTAGAGTCAAGGTGGGAAGAGTTCAAGGAGATAAAAAGAAAGGAGCAAGAAAAATTTATTCCAAAACAGAACATAAAGAGAAGAAGAGAACCTGTGTACTAAAATAGGGAGGTGAGGATGTTAAAGAGTTGTTAAAAAGCGAACATAACAGAGTTAAGAGACAGCAGGGTAGTAGGGAATATTTAAAACAACTAAACTAAGAAGGTGGCTAAAGATGGGTTTATGAAGAGTATTGTCAGTGCATGGGGTATATTGACTGATGCATCTAGAAATTTCTATCGCTATATTAGAAAACTGAGGGGAAGGGAGGGTGTTGAGACACTTATAGATAAGGATAGATAAGAAGTTACTGAGGATTTGAAAAAGGCAGAGATTTTAGTAACTGGTTTAGTGAGAGCATTAGGAACAATGAATCAGAAACGGGAGGGTCTAACTCGGTGAACGAGCTTAACAACACAATTAGAAACGAACAGAATTTATTTTTTGAAATTCATCCTGAGGATATCTTGAAGGAAATAAGAAAGCTGAAAAAAAATAAATGGGCTGGTGTAGATAATATTACTACAGATATATTAAAGATAACCGGATGTAACATTGTACCTTATCTTGAAATATCATTTAAATTGAGTCTGGATACCACAGGACTGGAAATGTGCGATAGTATTACCTGTGCATGAAGGTGGGGGAGAAATAGAGTCGAAAATTATAGGCCGATCAGTTTGATATCAGTGGTAGGAAAATTAATGGAGAGATTAATACGCAATCATATCAGAAATATATGTGAGGAGCGTAAGTGGTTTTCAAATAGGCAACATGGGCTGGGGTAAATAACTGATTTAAAATATAAAAATATTAAATGCATATGCCCAGTTGCTTATTTCTTCTGCTGTAACGTCAAATGTCTGCAGTCAATCTGAACCTGGCTAAATTTCAATTTTATAATCCGCTAATATTGTTTTCCGAAGATTAAAACATTTATCTTACGTGTCTATGGGTTAAGAGTTTATCAAAATAATCTTCATTAAACGTATACAAATAAATAAAAAGTATCGAAAGATATGAATATGAGAAATCAACTTCAATATATATACTTTTCTTTCAGTGTGTTGACAACTCATTTCTTCTCGGATCCTTAACTAAATAGGATCATTATCAAGTAAACCTTTCCGCAAGCAGTAATATCTCTGGCAGTTGTTAATCCAGCAGTGAAGATTGGCTGCGTGACTTCACAGCGTGAAGAGGCAGTGACTAAGAACAACATTTTATTAGTATAGATAATATATGATTCAAGAATGTAATGCAATATCCTTGTGTTTTTCAGTTGCCAGTAAAATATAAACCTTGTTGATGCCAGCATGTAACATGCATGTGAAGCTTATTTCAAAACAATCAGCTGTCTGGGAGTAACGATTTTTTGCATTTCAGCAAACGGACTGTTTGGAATCTGTTTACGCTGCCATTCACAACACAACTCAGGGAACGCAATATGTGCTCTAGTATCATATCGGATCTCAGCTGATGCATACTCCCTGCGGTCCTATACTCCGACAACTGCTTCACGTAAAGAATACGTGGTGAAACTATTGTCTTCATAATCATCAGCATGAAGTTTCTTCATTTTATTAACGTTATTTCAAAACTGACTCGATAGAATTAAAATGATGTGTATTTAGTAAAATACGATAGATCACTTCCAGTTGTCAGATGGAGCGGAAACGGTGTGATTTAGTTTACACATGGATTTTGAATTCCTCTGTCTGAACGACAATGCGTGTGATCTACAAAATCCTACTGTGTCTATTGTTTTAGTTTTAAAGGGCAACTGAAACTAAAATCAAATAGAATTAACTGAGAACGTCTAACGTGATGGAATGCTATGTCGTTTGTTGGGCAGGACGAAGTTATTGTACTGAAGCAGGTGAAAGGGGAGAATATGTAAAATTGTAATTAAAACAGGGCGTAAATAATAGTGGAGTACGTTCTGGCAGCACTATAAAAATAAGTTAAATTGTGAGTGAAATTTACGGAATATTTGTATTGTTATGTTAGTCATGAGACCGAAATAATGAAAGCTGGTAATGGAACATCAGACTTTAGGGAACAAGCTACCAGAAAACCTTGGGTCACAGAAGAAATTTTGGAGCTGATGGATCAGAGGATAAGGTACAAAAACGCTCAGGATGAAGCAAGAAGAGAGCAATAAAGGCAATTTAGAAATCAAAAATACACGAAATGCAAAAAAAAGCAAAAGAAAAATGGCTACAAGAAAAGTGTGAAGAAGTAGAAAAGGAAATGGTCATAGAAAAATTAGATGTTGCATATAACAAAATCAAACAGAATTTTGGAGAAATGAAGAAAAGTGGTGTGAACATTAAAGCTGCCGATGAGAAACCTCTTTTAAGCTCAAATGATAGAGCTAACCGATGGACGGAATACATTGAGAAACTGTATGATGAGGACGACTTGAACAATTGCGTAGTGGAAAAGGAAGGTGATGTCGATATTGATGACTTAGGAGATCCTGTTTTGAAGACAGAATTTAATAACACTCTGAATGACTTAAAAGCAAATAAGGCAGTTGGAATTGATCAAATCCCTGCAGAACTTCTTAAATCAATTGGAAAAAAAGGAATCGAAAGATTATTCAAGCTGATATCAAAAAGTTATGAAACAGGAGAAATTCCAACTGATTTTAACAAAAATATCATCTTCACACTTCCAAAGAAAGCACAAGCCGACAAATGTGAGAATTATCGCACCATTAGTCTAACATCATATGCTTCAAAATTACTGACCAGAATAATATACAGAAGGATAGAAAGGGTAGTAGAAAAAATAGTGACTTAAGATCAGTTTGCGTTTAAGAAAAAACGAGATACAAGGGAAACAATTCTGTCTTTAAGATTAATACTTGAAGGGGGTATCAAGAAAAACAAAGATACTTTTATGGCTTTTGTTGATTTAAAAAAAGCTTTTGATAATCTTAGGTGGGATAAGATGTTCAAAATCTTAAAGAAGTCGGGTCTAAAGTATCGAGATAGAAGAATACAAACTATATAAGAATCAAGTGGCTGTAATAAAAGTAGAGAAACACGAGAGAATTACATCAGTTAAAAACGGTGTGAGACAAGGTTGTCGTCTATCCCCATTAATATTCAACTTGTATGCAGAAGAAGCAATAAAGAAAGTCAAAGAAAAATTTCCATGTGGCATAAGTGTTTAGGCAGAAAAAAATCAGTATGCTACAATATGCTGATGACATTGTATTGATAGCAGGAAGGGCTGAGGATATTGAGAAATTACTGAATGGCATGAACAAAATACTGAAGGAAAATTTTGGACTGAATATAAATCAAAGCAAGACAAAAGTGATTAAATGTAGTAAAAATGATACCAATACTAGTAGATTAAATATAAAACTAGGCTCGGATGCAATAGGAGAAGTAAGTGAATTCTGTTATTTGGAAAGCAAAATTACAACCGATGATCGAAGCAGGAATGATGTCAAAGCAGAATAGCACTATCAAAAAGGGTCTTCATGAAAAAGAAAAATCTTTTTGTGTCAAACATTGATCTAGGAATAAGAAAAAACTTTTTAAAACTAAATGTTTGGAGCACAACACTTTATGGTAGCGAAACATGTATTTTAGGAGTATCGGAAAGAAAGAAAATTAAAGCATTAGAAATGTGGTGCTACAGAAGAATGCGGAAAATTAAGTAGAAAGACAAAGTACGTGCGAATTGAAATTTTTTTGCAAATGATGGGAGACGAAAGAAGTTTGCAGAAGAAACTTACAGAAAGAAGAGACAGGCTGGTAGGTCATATTTTGAGACATGCTGTATTGGTTAATTCGCTGGTGGAGGGAACAGTCGAAGATAAAAAATGTAGAGGAAGACAGAGTTTAGGATGTACGAAGCAGATAATTGAGGCCGTGGGTTGTAAGTGATGTGCAGAGATGAAGAGGTTAGCACAAGATAGGAAGGGATGGAGGATTGCATCAAACCAGTTTAAAGACTGATGACAGCATAATAATAATAATAATAAATTATTGCTTGAAACAATATTTGTAAATAAAGTGATATTAAAATTGAAATATAAAGATAAGTCTGCGAAAATTAGATACTTTTATTCAATATTTTGTGGAATAGATCTATAACTTTATTTACTGATTACAACCCAAAATTAAGGCAGTTAAAAAATCAAATTATTGATAAAAATTACTATCAGAGTTCAAAAATTGAACGTTGGCTGAATATTCCCTGGCTGTGAGATATGCGTTAAATAGGCCTTTTTCTCAATTTTTTTTTTTTTTTTACAGGGTAAAATAACAGCAATTAATTAAAAGCACGCATGTTATTTCGTGGTATTCACGAACATCGAGAGTAACCGCCGTTGTCTAAGAACGCTGTTGATGGACGGGGTGGGGTATCTCTGAAGGTGTGTAATCGACGAAGTCGCTGCAGCAACAAGAAATCGAAACAAGTTGAACTAGAAGTAATATGGACCTTGGGTTTCAAAAGAATTTTTTTCAGCCGAAGGTACTCAACAGAATTTTTCACATTCCAACATAGCTCTGATCAATCCTGATTGGTGGCGGTTGGCCGCGCCTTATTTTCTCCTTTTGCCAATCCAAAAGCCAGTTCACACTTGTCTAGATGGCACTTGTTTGTTGTAGGGACACACCGTCCTATGTTCCGCTATAGGCCCAGTTAGACCACCCGTTCCCGATCACCCTGCCCCGTTCCCGTTCCCGATTTCACTTTCCTCCCGTCGACAGATTGTTGCATTTAGACGACCCGTCGGCCGCACGGCCCGATCTGGTTACTAGCGACCTACCACCACGCGTATGTCCATCTTGCTATGCACTTTCCATTCAATAGTAACACTAGTAATAAAATTATTTAGTTACAAATTTTATTAAAGTTCTAATATCTAAATTAAATATGTATGGCCCCATATTGATCAAAACTACAAATTCTTGGCGTAACCATGATGACTTGACATTATTCGAAAAGACTAGGAAAAAGAAAAAAAAGACGCGTCTCAAGCAGTTATATTTACAAACGTATTTGTTCAGTCATTTTAGACTCTTAGATGTGTTGAATGGTGAAGATTTCCGAAATTTCGAGCGGATGACACCTGAAATGCCTCATTTCTCGCGTCTTTGTTATGACAGAGGGCATGTGAGGTTAAGGTTGCCAAGCATACTGTATTATAAAGTATCATATTTTATTTTTGCCTGTTATACTTTTTCCTACGAATAAAGTATGCGAAAATACTTTATTTGGAATAAAGAATACAACACACGTAACAATGTTCGTCTGCTAATTTCACAACCTCCTGCAAGAAAAAGTGCCTATCGGCCAGCAATTTTTTGTTCGCTCGCATCCTTTGATCTGTGTAACTATCGCATTGGAGTCGAGGCAATAATAGCGGATCATTCATATTGTTGTCCTCCAGTCGATACGTGACCGCTCGCCGTTATTTCTGAACGGAACCATAAAGTATGCGGAAACAATTTATTTTTGGTAAACTATACAATTCAATTAATTTCCAAACGACATGTTAGTGCTTATGATGGAACGAAATAAATGTAAGATGTTGGGAAGGGAGAAACAGAGCGTCAATAAATTTAAAAATGAGTGTCCTTTTTTGTTATATTAGATGTAGTATGTGGCTCCAGCTATAACCCTGAAATGAAACTAACAATTAATAGCTAACCCAGTAAGCCTGAAAATATATGTATTTAATGCAATAAATAACTAAATTTAATTTTTTCCCTTTCATATACTTTTTATTTTCCTCTTCAAAAGACAAATATATTTTGTGCTAAATAAGTTGGCTACCCTATGTGAGGTGTCCCATAAAAATTTGAGGGTTTTTTACACCTCCAGCAACACCGTCAATACTCCTTTTTCTTAATTATCGGCTGCATCCATCTCAAAATAATAGAAAACGGGGAACCAGGCAGTGAGAGCACAACCGAGCGAGGCTTTACGCTGTCAGTTTTCAGGGCAGAGTGGTGGGGGCCTGACTTACCCCCACCCTTTTGCCCTAAATCGGATGGAATTTCCACCCGACCTCCTTGCCTGGTCTCGCGGCAAAAACGTGACCAGGAAATCAGTTTAGACGACCCGTTTTCAGGGCCGAAGGGGCACGACCACGATTTAGGGAGACCAGGTCGGGTCGTCTAAATTGGCCTTATACCAGCTCAAGTATGCACTGAATTGCCGGAGGAGGATATTATATATGCTAATCTACATTGTATCCTTGTTCTGGCGTTCCAGTCTGGTACCTCATAGATGTACTGGAGCATCTAAATCAGTTTAGTGACCATATCGAGTCTCTTCTAGCTGCTTGGAATGCTCCATCCTCTAACAAACACGAAAATATATTTACTCAGTCTTCTTAATTATTACAGATATTCTGCGTTGCGCATATAAAATAAAGAAAATAAGAAAGACACGCAGCCTGTTATTACAGTGTAAATAAGTTTTAATCGTTCAAACGAATTTATAGTAGAGTGGTAGAAGAACACCGCATTTAAGATAATACCCACCGGTAATACAGTTCATAGGAAATTGTATAATACTGGTACAGATAAAATAAACTGTCCTGCAAGATGTATTTCAAACTATGATTTCTGTTTGCAATGTTTTTCTCTCAATAATTTGTTACTAGAATGTTTCTAATTGTAATTAATTGTTACAGTTTATGAGTAATAGGTTCTTATGCAGAACGTGCGTTCGACCCAGAAATCACATCTATTGTCATTCCGAATGACCCAACTAGCATCCAGTATGCACAGATGGAGGTAAATTGGCATCAGTCCACATCGTTTGTACAGTAGTGTTGAATGAATTAGAGGAGTATTAACATCAGCTCAGTTTTACTAAAAATATTCAACTTCTATAATGTAGTGGATCACCAGTTGCAGCTGTTAAATTTTCAATATTTATGGAGAAAAAAAAACACACACACACACAAATCCATCCCATACTACCTGCTCCGGCTTGAATTCTCGTAATAATTTAAACTGACAATCCAAAAAATATTATTGAGGTATTCTGGCTAAGCCTGTTACAGCACATAAACAATTCACTTCCATCATTTAGTTCTTCAAGTGAATATTTCAAAATGATTTATTTCACTAACCAGAATATTTCTTGTATGAGAACATTTCTTAGAGCACTGATGTTGGCTAATACAGTAATAGTAAGCTCCTTACATGATCGCAACATCACGTTTTCAGTCAGATCTTGAAGGTAAACGATAAATAAAAGCACGGTACCGGTAGTAAAAAATATCGAAATTTACGTTAGAAATTTTAATATGGTGACTATTTGAAATATGACCTGTTCATGTAAGGAGTGTCGTATATCTTCAAGATAATGGCCGTACCAACTGTCGAAATAAATAAGATCATAAACTAGAGTTATAAAAATGCCAACAAAACGTTAGAGCTGAACAAATTCTTGAAATTTATATTCCAATCACACGTCATCATTTTTATCTTTACATAAATCATTGAAAGATGGTAATACATGTTAAGATCAGTGTATTTTTCAATAACTTATTATTTACTTATATACATAAAATAAGAGTTTTACTTTATAGAAAACTAGCTCGTACCTGCGACTTCGTAAGCGTGGATTAAGAAATTTTTTTGCCCGAATTAAACATAGAAAGTTGTTTATAACGAAGGATTGGTCCCAAACAATATCGAGTTGGAATAATATGTCAGGAAAGCTAACACTATATCATTGTACCGTCGAACATTTCTCTTGAAGAGAATCAATTTCCAACATATTTCTGTCACCATTCGATAAGGTCTCAAAATTTCGTGACTACAACTGTTAATCATACTGGAAAAAATATCCTGTGCCCTTCATATAGATTTCCTTATAAAATTCCATCACAAAGATATAGCCAATTAGTCGTCAAAAAGTAACAAAAAGACGGAGACTTACTTCCGTATTTATAATAATATTACTGTGGTTCACACTCACACACTGCCTGCGAACAACACCTGAGGGATCATTTTAACGTAAAAAAGTGTACGCCTACAACATTGCAAGACTGCCAACGATTTGCCTCGCATTGCACCAATAACTATTTAATATCTACAGTTTAACATTCAATCCGAATAACCTACGGTCCAGGCCTGACTCTTACGATGAAAAATTTTAGCCTCCACGGAGATTTGAACAGGAGACCACGACGTTTGTAAGCAAACGCTTTAACCACTGAGCTTCCAGTCCACTACACGGAAACACGGTACGGAGACGTCCATATCCAACGTGTCTGTCTATCGCCATATTTCGAAGTTATGAGACAACATGTGTTATTTATACAGATAATTTTTCAACCAAATGTAGACAGTATTTTTCTCCTTGTTTCATAGGATAAGTGTGATTTTTTTATACACATATTTACTGCAGACTTGATTTTTTTTTATCTGCTTAACGTCTCTCTAACAGCGAGGTCTTTAGATACGGGAAGGGATTGGGGGGGGGGGGCAAGGAATGGGAAGGAATTTTCCCATGGACTTTTGAAGGAAGCATCCCGGCATTTGCCTGCAGTGATTTGGGAAACCATGGAAAACCCAAATCTGGATGCCCGGACGGGGATTCGAACCGCCGTCCTCCCGAATGCGAGGCCAGAACGCTATCCGTTACACCACCACGCTCGGTGCAGACTTGGTCTAACTTAAAATATTGGCCATAACCTATAAGTGTAAGTATGTAATTGTGACTCTCTTAAGGTACACAATTTCCTATTCGTCATCGGTGCCGATGGTAAAACCTAAGACACTACGTACCAAGTACCTCTTCACTGATACTGTCTTTTGATTCCTGCATTAAATATAATTGAAACAAAAACAAAAAATCCTTACGACGCACCTGCGACAGCGGCGGGGTTTTGGTAGAGGGGTGAGAAAAGTCTTTCAGATAGTGAAGCTAGTTTTTCATTAAAAATATTTCGGTATCTCCATGGTTTGCAGAGACACATATAATTCAGCCGCCGTTTTTTCCCAAAGCTTGACACGTATAGCATAATCGTTGTGTCTCTTCATTTATTTACACATTATTTTTCTCCTTTGGAATTTCTTTCGATGCAAGCGAAATAAATAGCTCTAATCACTTCTTAATTTTGCGTAATAGTGTATCTATTTATACCAAAGTATCCCAATTTTGTTATTCTGCTAGATTTAAAGCATAATATTTAAGAGACCATATTTGCCTTTCCTTTCTCGACATTCCTGATTTCACGATTTTATGAGTCGTTTAAATATAGAATGTCCGACTGCTTCGATAATTCCCTGATGAATCGTATCGCAACAGATACGTAGTTGCTTCATTTGTGAATGTCAATGCAAGATTTTATTGGACAATTTATTTTTATAACAGCTTTTAATGTTTTATTCATCATAATTCCACGAAAGATGGTCTCAATAAATGGAAAAATTAATTTCAGTTTTTTAGCGTTTGTTCTGTGGCGTTAAAAAAAGCAAATCGTTGAAACTGATATTTTTGTGACAACTACATCACGATACAGCGCTACATTTTGAAATATATTCAATCAGGTGTAACAAATGCACATTATTTGAGATAATAAAGGCTGACAATAATTTTTGCTGCTCTCTCTACACATGATGCTTTGATGTAATTGTAAAAATATGATTTAACATGCGTCATTGTTTGGCAAAGAATAACATGGATTAACATTGCCTGTTTAATAAATCTACCGCCGGATTCGATATGACAGAATACTTGCATTTAACTGAAACTTAAGTTTAATATCTCTGACTAGCTTTCACACTAAGTAAAACGCAAATTATTTATCGAAATATACTGTAGTTTCTTCCCACTTTCAGTTTGATGAAAAATTTTCTCCGTTTCCAACATAGCTCTTGATAAATACCACCATGGATCGCGTTATTGCTTCTCCTATTTAATAACTCCATTTAATTAGACAATTATTAGTTAGAAAAAGTGTGTAGCGAGATGTTAGTCTATCCCCACTATTGTCCAACTTGTTAGTAAGAGAAGCAATAGAGAAAGTAAAAGAAAAATTGCTCAAGAAGAAAAATCAGTACGCTACAATTCACCGATGACATTGTCGGATTATCTGTAAAGAGTTAGGATACTGATAAATTTCCAAATGGCCTGAGAAAAATAATTCTTATAGAAGAATCCGGTCTAAATATAAATCAAAGAAAGTGAAAGGTCGTTAAATTTAACCAAACTGATAGCAGTAACTGTAACTTCAATACAAAATAGGACCAGATGTAATAGGAGTTATGTTATTTACGAATTTAAATTACAACACCTTACACGTACAAGAACGATATCTAAAACAAAATAGCATTAATGAAAAGAGCCTACCTAAATATATATATATATATATATATATATTATAGGGTAAAATATTCATCTCGTATTTAGAAACAAGTTTCTTAAATTGAATGTATGGAGTACAGCTATTCATGGAAATGAATTCTGTTTAAGAATACCAGCAAGAAGAAAAATTTAAGCATTTCAAATGTGTATAGATGGACCTTGAAAATTTTTCTTGGCGCACATAAGGAATGAAATGATAATGTTTTAGAAATGTTGGTCTAGAAAAATACTGTGGAATAGTTTCACAAATATAATAGACAGGGCTGTGTGTCGTATTTTATTGCAAGTGGAATGGGTTAATTTCTCGTTGGATGAAACATTCGCGGGAATGAACTGTAAAGGAAGACAAGGATAAGAATATATTGGGCAGATAATTGAAAACAGATAATGGATATATTGCGATGAAGAGTTTAGCGTAAGATGGGAAGAAATGGATGATTGCATCAAACCAGTCGAGAGACTGACAGCAGGGAAAAAAAGTCGATACTCTCAGTAGAAAGAATCTGATGTAGGTAGGTCAATTTTTCATCGCCAATTCAAAAGAAAGGCTCTCCAATGAACTTGATTGAAAACCATTCTCAGTGGATCCAGCATGTACGATAATGTTTTCTTTAGGAATTGTCTTTGCTAATTTCCTTTTATTCTGCTTATTACTCTACGCCTTTTTAACGTCGAGGTCATTAGGGCCGTGGACAAGGAACGGGAAGGATTTTGTCCATGGACTTTTGTATTAACCACCCCTAACATTTCCCTGAAGTGATTTCTGGAAACTATGAATATCGAAAATCTGGATGGCCGGATTGGAATTCGAACCCGGGTCCTCCCGAATGCGAAGCCAGAACGTCATAGCTTAGCCACTAATTTCTGTTGCATGAACGGTCTATGCAGGCTATTTCCGTGACGATGATACTGAAGAAGGACAAATGTGTGCTTTTGAATTAGTATACCCTGTTCCACAAACGCTTCAGTCACATATTATAAGCCATTAAGTAATTTTGCGTAGATGGCAGACGATATCATATAGGCGCAGGAAACCGGGTCAACATGTTAGCATATAAGGGTATATAATGAGAGGTTGTTAAGAAAACTCTATTAATGCAATTGAAATGGCGCAAGTTTTGAACTACAGTAATGCAATGAAGATTGCATGACTTTTTATATCTGCCATGGTCAATTATAATGTATTGTACCAATCCTTAGACTGCATTCCTTATGATGGATTGTGATTTTAGTTAGTTTTCCTTTTGATCCAAGCGAATGTTTAGCGATCATCAATTCCTTCACAAAAATACCAAAATCATAGTTTTTATGGATGATGGATATAGAGTGAGATTTTTGTCTTCACCCTCTACCACCGTTAAATTTATCAGATTGAGCTTGGTTGATGATTGATAACGGCCTTGCCCTGGATTAGTGTGGAGGTAGGTTTCAATCCCCGTCCTGCCTTTCAGATTGCGGTTTTCAAAGTTTTCCCGAAATCACTCAAGTTCCCTTCAAATGTTATTGCCAAATTCCTTCCAGTTTTATCCATTCTGACTTTTCATGGCTCCGGTAAAAATGGCGTCGACAAGTCGTAAATACATAAGAAATAAAATCGACAGCAAAAAATACAATTCTGTCCCTTAAAACCATGAGCCAGCATTGAGAAGTATATATATTAGAAGTGAACCTGATGTTGAGACATATATGTCACAGAGTCAACAACTTGTTTGATCGGGTGTTGTTAAGATGCCTCAGTCTATCAGAACATGCCAGTAGGTTTCGACCGACGCTTATCGATACCGCAAGTATAGGAGCCAGAGCATTATACTCACAGTCCGAGGCTCACCGGTTCGAGTTTGGCATGACATTCAGGGGGCTTCAGTTAAGCGTTCTGTTCGCCATGCGCTATCCCTACGATACAGAGCAGTTGTACGAATGAAATAATAATAAATATGTTTATTAAGAAATATAACTTGTGGATGAGAGTGTGGCAGTAAAGAACTAAGGCCTTTTATTACTTTTTAAAAAGAAAAAATACTACTGACAGGATATGCGTTTATCCTTGTAGCATTATGTGACAACATAACGATAACTACTCGAGGAAAGCCAGTTTGGAAGAAATCGTAACACTGCCAAGCCCACGGATAGAATATATTTATCATGCCGGTTACTATGCGCCATGTCTTCTTTAACTTTTCACTGTTGCGATAGTGGTGTATTTCATACTTTTTGGTGATATAAACTAGCATATAAGTCCAGGTCTGAATCACAATCAAATGAAACTTTGATTTTAAAAAAATCTGAATCTGCAGATGATTATTACCAGAAGATTGCATAAAATCTTCTCGAGCTTTCCACTGAGATAGCGCGTCAGTAAGAGATGACGTTTCGGAGACAGCCTCAGGCTCCACCTTCCAGGGAAGGCAGGCTCCGAAACGTCGACTCTAACTGACGCGCTATCCCCGTGGAAAGCCCGAGAAGATTTTACGCAACTGAATCACCGAAAAACCCTACATTATTTCGTTACCATAAGATGTTGAAAACAGAAACACACCTATTACTGCTTATGATACGCTATTAGTTCTGCGTTATTAAATCTGCACTAAATAACTGAAAATCGACAGTGTCTAATCTAAACTTTTTTTTGTCGTTATCCATTGACTAAGAACTTTAAAGACTATTCAGGAGTAGATGTTATTTACATAGACATAACTTCATTTAAACAAAAAGGACTTACTTGTTTTCATGTAGAAATAATTCTTCAAATATCAAATAATGTTGTTACTGGTTCGCAAGTTGACATTTCCCGTAAATACAGAATTGAAGTGGCATTTCTAAAATAAGAAGGTATTTGTAACGACGATAAATTTTCTCGTGGATGAGATATTCCTGTCACTAATCGCAGCAAAATTTATCAACACACATCGGATAGCATCATTTATATAGCCGTCATTAATTTACAGCAAAATACTTCAACCGCAAACATATCAAATCATCAGTTAAATGGACTGAATAATTAAAAAATTGTATTTTATATTTTACCCTCAGCCTCAGAGACAAACTGCTGTTACGTTTACTGCAAGCTTAATTACTGATTAACATTTGAAATTCCAGAGATTTGTGAAATAAAACTTCTTCTTAGGCAATAAAATGCGACACAATGATATAATGCTGATATGAAGCAATCTTAAAGGCTTTATTGCATTTCGGTAAACTTTCTGTCTTTCTAAGATGTATTAGACAAATAATTTGTATTCAGCACCTGAAATAGGCTAGTTTTACAAAATTATTTCAAGTTAATCTACATTATTTTGAAAATTCGATATTCGTATAATGGGAAATAGCAAAACTGGTGAACTTAAGAGACTAGCCATAACTATAAGAGAATAGATTTCATGTAGCTCGGTTCCTATAACTATAGCTATTTCTGGCTGTTAATACAAATAAACAGACATGCAAGTGACATTCAACATATTGGGTATAGTAGAGAGTGCAATCACACCTTAGTTTTGTAGCGCATTATGGATGGCCCCTTGTAATCACTGTAACATTAACATGCATGTCTGTTGTACGGTTCGTTGATTTTTGCTTCCTGGTCAAATCACACTGGCATGACTCAATTTTTTTATCGGATATGGGGTTTAATTAGTGAATCTGGATTCACCGTCGCATCGCAAATTGCTTGTCAGGCTGTCGACAGGTGGCCTGCTCTGTCCTGTGATTGGATGGCCCATCCGACACCTGCCAACTGTGACCTCTCCCGATCACATCTCTCTCACTGAATTCAGTAGCACGAAAAATAAATAAATAAAATATACATGCACGTTCCAGCACTTCTATGTGAGAATAACAGCTTCAAGTATGTAAAAAATCTTTGAAAATATTTTCCTCGAAGTGCTGCCATTTAGAAAAAGTCAGTCTGTATGGGTTAGATTTATACATTTATTGACGCATGAAAGAAGTATTATATCCACAGCTTCCCAGATAAGGACCGGGTTAAAGATTTAAAGCCTGTATACGTAAAACGGAACAATATTGTATCGTCACAGAAAATTGTTACTTAAAACAAAAGTTTCGGAAACCGCAACTGAAAGATGTTTAGAGAAAAGAAAAAAAATGAAAATAGTTTCTAATGAAGGCACTAAAAAAATGACTTTGATTCAGCAGCTTTGTTTGTCAATTTTTTGGTTTACGATAAATAAAATATGTGACATATATTTTAACTGCCATACTAATTTATATGTACGAAGTAAAAGACGACGATTGTTAGTAACACATGATATACTGAGTGTACGTAATGAAGATTCATAAATATTTAACCCCAGGGACCACTGATAGAATAAATGATTCTCATAGCTTCTCAAAATAACTGAAGGCTACTCTTGATCGGTTTTCGCCTTTTAAGTAGTATTCCAGTGGTTTGTTTAGTATATTGAGTTCCAGAGCAAACATCTTTGTTTAACTACTCGGGATTTAGTCAATTAGACGTGGTTCAATAACTCAGTCATTTTACGAAAAAAGTGGTTTTTACTGCTTCAAAATGATTTAGAGGTAATTTCTCAGGTCACAAGGGCATTCAAAATTTCACGAAAGTATAAAAACTGAATTCCTTATACTTTTAAATGACAGGTAACTTCTTAAATAATAACACAGTCAATAAAATTTTTACTTGACTTTTATTTCGTCCAAACGTTCAAAAAAAAAAAAAAAAACAAGACATCAGACTTCCTTCCTAAGGTTAAAAGTACATTGCTAACAAACAAATGACGTTGCGTCGTGTTTAATGATATCGGCTCGCGAAAGTCGCGAGTTTAAATAGGCATCGTAGAATTTCCAGAGAGCATTAAAAGAGCCGCCCAGCCCTTCTGGAGCACTGACAATTGCACCTACGTTAGAAATCGACAAACAGTTATGCAAATCATGAAGAAACGTTTTAAATAATTCTAGGACATATTTACAACCGTTTAACTTTAAAATTTAAAAAAATTTAAACCCATAAAATCTCATCCAAAACATGTTTGCTTAGAAAATATTCTTAATAACAATTTAATTTACATTTCTGGTACTGTATACTGTTATTAATCAAATTACAGTTGATATCAATGTTTTGGGCTGTAACATATTTTGACAAAATAAGGTCAATCACAGTGCAACTGTAGAATAGAAAGTTAAAGTCTCATGTCAATACATAAAATCAACAAACACACACACAAGATCTCGTATTGTACCTCCCTCCTGGTTTAATTAAACCCAATATTCCCGCCTGTAAAAAGAATGTACAGATTATTGCGGACTCTGAACAACGCAGCTACAACACATGAATAAAGCAAAAGCTTTGGCATTAGTAAAGATCATTTTAAGGGCTCATATAATTTCACGATATTCATACACCGCGTTTTATTTTCATGAAACGATCTGTGTTTTAGTCGAATCGGACACAGTTCTTTTTTTTTTTGCTCCAACATCGAATGTGATGTTCACGCACGTAATGCCTGTTTACAGCACCTGTATAATACCATTCAACACAAATGAATGCATCACTGTTGCACACTCACATGCACTCAGCGCATAAATGACACATCACTTAAACCAACAACCAATCCTCAGAATACCTGAGAATCAGGTTCCTGTATACGTATTACGTACCTATACACCCAGCACTAATATAAAGCATAGAGGGAGGAGGTTATTGTCATAAAACATTTCCTCCCACAGACATTTTTTATACGTTGCTAAGCAAGTTCTTAAAATGATTAAAACTTTTCTTTTGGTAGTACGGCAACATATAGCAGTAAATAAATTAAATTAAACCATACTGACTTACGATAAACTCAGTTTTTTAACATCACATGTAACATTTAAAGAAAGTTTATTTTTGCACCTTGCGTACTTCACCAGCAAGAATAAAAATAGACAATTACTCTCTGGAAATTTAATTTAGAACGTTTAGTTAATTAAATAAGGTGATGAAACACAGTTAAAGCCAAAGATGATAATCGCGTTTCCTTAGATCGTTACTGCGGGAAGTGTTGTCGGAGAGTAAAGTTCCCCGGGGAACTTTCGTCCCTGGGAAACATTAATGGCTCAAGAAGCTTCGTCCAGTCCTTCACGGACTGGCTGTTTTGCGTAAGACCAATGAGCGCCGACTGCCCGTGGGGAAATTAACGCTGACACCGTTTTGCCCGCCTGCTGCCTCCGGCGATAAGGTTTACGATCTGCGACCAGAGCCTAACAGGCCTGGGGGGGACAGAGGACTCAGCGAACACGAACTCAGAAACTTGGTAGGCTGTGGAAAGCAGGAGGATACGGCTGTGTGTTGTCCAGCTGTTGTTTAACTCCGTTCATCGCAATGCAAGATTTAAAGGCAAACATAAAGGCACACATTCTAAAACAATTTATTTTTTATACCAAATAATTAACGGAATATAGTTTCCTTATGTTCCAGAACAGTATAGAAACCTCCTTCTTCTCCCTACAACTTTCAGGTGTAGCTATGCATTTATGCAGTTGTGCAGTTGTAGCTATTCATTATGATACGATGGATGTTAAAAACAATGTATAATTTTAACGTCTAATAAAAGAAACACGTATCAATGCTCCCAGCGCTACCTTCAGTACTAACTCATCAGTCTATTTTTTAGTTTAATTTAATTGCAATGGAGCGCTTGCTCCGCTGTCAATTTAGCTGCACAAACAGTTCTTTTCCCTTTCCTTTTCCAATCTACTTTTTTCCCAAATTCTTTTTGAAATTGGTAGAGGGAATAAATAGGTGGGAAATGGAAAGGGGAAATAAATAGGTGTGTAGGGAGCGTTGCATCGCAATTAAATTAAATTGAATAATAGACTGATGAGTTAGTGCTGCATTACAAGTAAACTTGAAACAGAAGAGTACTCATACATGGAGAGATGGATTATTGTTAAATTCTGAGAAGTAAACTGAAATTATTAATGTTATGAACGTCTTAAAGATTATTTAATCAATAAAGGAACTCTTAAAATGGAATAAAGTTTTCATAAATGACCAACAAGATGTACAAAATTTAAAGCATCCTTGTTTTCAGAAAATTGCTAAATGACTAATAGGAATGATAACAAGGTAATTGATGGATGGAACATTTATACTGAAAAGCAGAGACTGATTAAACTGAAAAATAATCGTGTAAAATTACGTATATTAATTTAATTTTTTGAGTAGATATTAAATCATAATTGAGATTAGAATGTTATTATGGTATAATGGCAGCTTAATCCTAGCCACGTTAATCTCTTACAACGATTGGGTTTTTGGTGTTAGTCCATCTATTTTTCTTCCCTTTAGTTTCTATAGTTCTTTCTGTCATGGATCTTCGGAAAAAGAACAAATTCCTTTTCTATTCATTTGTCACCAAGGGTACGAGGGGAAAATTATTAAGTGTCACATAATATCGAAAATTTAATAGTAACAATTAATGCAGAGACTGTAGTGTGTGTGAATTGTCCTATAGTATTGGTATTTGATACAAGGCAAGCAAAATCTCCCTCACTGATTAAAAATGTTTAATATAACAAAACTAAGATTATTTTTATACATCACAAAAATAAAGTCTAAACGCTACTCAAATTTTCTGTTTTTCTTGAGTTATAATCGTAAAAGCTACTTTCGCCGTCAAGGAGTCAATAAGCGAAACTGGTCTTGCGTTCAGTAGGCCCTTTAGATACATATGTTTTCTGTTAATGACGGCCATCATCGACACCATCGGACGGGGAAAGGATTAGGGACGGAATGGTAAGTAATTAGACCACATATTTTTGAAGGAACTATTCCGGCAATCGACTGGGGTTCTTATGGGAAACCGTGGAGAACTGAAATCTGGATGACTGGAAGGGTGATTGGACCCCACTTCCTAGCATACGAGATAAAAAATAACTAATGAAGGAATACCATGCGAATATGGTTATCAAGATGTAGGAACCACTGCAAAAATCCATCTGTGTGGAAACATTGCATTACAAAAGTGATAGACATTTAAGCCCCAATGTTCCCTTTAGAGAAAATAGTCCATGACTGAAAGTCTCATAGAAGTAGTGCGAGTACCAATACCTCGAGCTAAACTTGATGAATTCAACAAAAAAAGTTCATTCATTAGAACACATCAAATGTTCACTTTAATAGTGACCCTAAGTTTTTCGAAAACATCTTCCGATTCCTTGACTCCTAATTGTGAGAGTTTTGTTTACTAACCAGATCAGCATTATGAAAGGTTGCCTCATCGAAGAAGCAAATTCGGTTCAGATTATTGCTGTCTTCATTAATATTGCTGTCTTCAATATGCAGAATCTCTCTAAAGTAAGTTGATCATCCAGGATAATCATGTTTTCAAGACTTGCTCTTTATGTGCAAGAAGTTTTAGCTTTTGTGTAAACTTTCACCTATTGTAGTTTGAAGCACAAAAAGCTGTTTTAAGGCATAAAGTTTCTTTTTACTCGGACGGCGTATAAATTAATCGCTCGTACTAAAAGCGCCACTTCTACTAAAGCCATCAACAATGTCACTATGCACAAAACTTTAAATACCAAGCTTTGATACTCATTTCTTATTATTCGCTGCACTGCTACAGTGACTTTGTTTCTTGATACGCAACATAAACTAGGCTTTTATTTATTAATAAACATTTTATACCCTCACATTGCACACGTGTAACATAACAAATGACAAAGAAACTTCGGTAATCAGCATCAGAAACATAGTATGAGCACACTAATGTTTTCCAGCTGCTTCGGTAGCGTTGACATCGGTGTGCGTAGTAATGCTTTTTCATTTTGTTTTTATGCTAGTAGCCAAGCATAAACACTGTAATGCATCATCTTTGTAACCTTTACCGTATATTAAATTCCACTCTTTCTTTACGCTTAGTGGTGTGTTAATTTTTTATGTAGAGTTTTGATGATTCTAACATACTAAAATTCAGAAAATTGAAGAAATGTATAACCAAAGTTACGTGTTTAAAAAATTGACAGAAAGCAAAGGACGGAGTATTTACCGTATGTGTGTCGAAGCGTTATATATGGTTTCTTGTAAATGAGTGTTCAACTGAGGTGCAGTGTAATATAAGGCGCCTCTCTGTTCTCAGTATCAAACGAATTATCATTTCTTGCACCATTCTCCGCTCAGATATAGTCAAAAAATATAGTGCACATTTTAAGCTATGTCATAAGCTTCCAAACTGTGACAACCTAACCCAAATTAATTCGATCGTGTTTGGAATTATACCTGGACAACATGGCATACAGACGCATCCCTCTTACAGATTAATAATAGGTGAACAAAACTTTTTTAAAATCTCCTTACTGTATCAGTATGAAGCAAAATTAATTCAAAATATTTCTATACACAGACTTTCACTGTTTTTTCATCGCATCGTCAGTTTTTTAATTACTTCTTCATGATATTTTTTGTACATGTACGTATTCATCTGTGCAACAAATTTTGTACTTCTAGGTAGTTGGGAAATATCTTTCCTTTAAAATATTGTTTGAGAAGTCAAATGATAGTTACATTTTTACATATCTGTTGTGCAGTGAAGTTCTTCTAATATCCTGGCATAGTAACAGCAATGTGAGGCCTAGGGTTTAAATGCAGGACAGAATATTGACTCCTTTGAATTAATAGTCTCTCCTAGTCTTACCCACGAGTAAGCAGTAGTTGTCAGTTCATCGTAAAGCAAACAATCGACGTATATGGTACATGATATTCAAGATTTCAAAAGACATCACGCGAACTTTGCTAGCAGACCAACAGTTAACCCTAAGTTAAAATGATTTATCTCTCGCACGCTGCAACGCTGTTACAAATCCTACCTTTTCGTTTCCGGAGTGTAATAGCAAACCCATGATTCATAGCGTGTGGGAATTAGCAACAGCAGTAAATCTCCTTCTGATGCAAAATGCTCCAAAGGTTTCTGAAAGATTTCAGCAGTTACAACCTTCCTATTTGCATTCAACAATTTTGGAACTCACTTTAAAGAGGATTTCTTTGAATTAATCTCTTTCTTAATGATTGTCTGCACCATTCCATAGTATATTCAGGTTGCTTCATCAGTTTAACGAATATTTATTTGTGTGTCTCACTGAAAAAATTACTGAATTTTCAGACTCGTCTATGGCATGGAATTCGTTCCAGCAACATTTGTGAGTGAAAATACTACACGATCGTCACAGTTACAGAACAACTAATACCACTTGTACACTTGAAGTATCACTGCTTTACTTTTTACACCACCTGAGTTACATTTCTGTTAGTTTAACACCTTCGCGTATCTTCTGTTCGCTCATAAGGATGTGAAATAAACAAACGACTGTAGAAACAAAGGTGTAGCATTTACTGTGTTAACGTAATTACTGCCACAACACATTGTTATCAATAGAGATCGGATTATATGCATTTGCATGTTTGCATATTAAGCCCATTTTCACCGATTATTGCATATTTTTCTTAAAAGCTAGCGATGTTACGTATTTTTGCAATATTTACAATATTTTTGGTAATGTACCTAGTTAATAAATAAAATCTTTGGTTGTAGCCGGCAAAGCCTACTAGCAGCACAACTCTTATCCTACGACGACTCGCTGGAGAAGTGCAATCCAAATTTGGGAGTGTAAATAAACTGATTTCGTTATCGTGCCTATAAAAAAAAAATTCCAAGAGTGTTTTTACCTCCGGAACCAGTGGTAACTCGATGGGCGACGTGTGTTGAAGCTGTACTGTTTTATAATGAACATTCGAGGCCATTAAAGAATGTAGTGAAATGACTTTAATTAGTGGAGAGGCTAATGACACTATGACAGTTTGTCAGTACAAGGAAGTATTTACCAATTCTAGTATTTAAACCATAGCTGTGATTAGCATTCAGTTTTTGCCGACATATATGCCGAGTATTAAAAAGCTTGAATCTCAAAGGCTAGACGTTGACTTGAATCTATTCAGTTAATGAATAACAATCAGCACTGGCAGAGGTATTCCTGTGTAAACTGCAAGTGAAAGTTTGAAAATATTTTGAACAATAACTCAGGTTTTTAAACTTTGTGTCAATTGATAGTTTTAGTGATGGGACGGGTGAACTTTTTTCTCAGAGACAATGACTGCTAACACAGCACCCAATTACAAATACTGCCCAGTTACATCAGTGAATGTGGAACGGGCTATGTACGCTTATAAAAATATCGTGTGAGATCGAAGAAACAATGTTAATGTTGAATATTTAGAACAATATCCGATTGTTAACGTTTACAATAGTAAAAAAAAAAAACAGTTAAATAATTGTTAGTTATCGAATTTATAAATAAGTTATTCAACTACTTACTAATTGCATGCTGATTTCAAATAACTTAAAAATCTAAAAATTACTATTTTTATATAATATAATAGTTGCACATTTAGTCACTTTTTAACACTTTTCATGCATATTTTAAGCATTTTTCATGCATGTTTCCAGCTTTCTGTGTTTCATATAATCCGGTCTCTGGTTATCACATTCTGGTTTACATTCGATCCCCCATTCTATATTGTGTTCTGATTATTCTTAATTAATGGAATTACTTTGTAGCAAAATAGTTGTTATCCGCTAATTTTTAAGCGTGGAACTTAGAATTATATTGCAAGAATTGGATGTAAAAAGTTGTACGTTACGTAATGAAAAAAAAAGCGAGGAGTCAGCATAATATGACGGAGAAACCGTCAACATGCTATTATACCATTCTACGTAAAGAGAGCCAATTTGAAACATATTTAAGAATAGCAACAAACATGGGGGGAGGGGGGGAGGTTAACTGTGGGAGACTCACTACTACAGTTCGTTCGGCAGATTTTTGTTTGTGGCTTTAAAATTCTGTAACTTTCTGGAGACATCTTATACCAATATACCAATACCGTTTTATTACACAACGTCTTCGTTAAGACATAAAATCTTCTGGGGTTGAAAACCCGAGTGCTAGCTACATATAATTGCGTATGGGGAAAACACGTCTTTCCAACTGTAAATCTGCTACTTTCAGTATCTATCCTTAAGTTTGATTGATACTCATTGAAAAGGCTAATTTTAGTCGGATCTGTACTCTTTTAAATTGGAATGGGGGTCTGTCGTATTTCAACTTAGTCTTGTCTTCTTTCTTCAGCATGAGCATCAGATTCTTGGCTTCTAATAACATCAGCTACTCGTTCTTTGCAAACGCTAAGCCCCAGGTCTGATATATGACTGCGAGGAATATAAAAAATGTATTGATGCGAAATCTTTTTGGTAAATACAAAATAATACTCTTGTCTAACGTAAATCAATAAGTGTTCGATACTATATAATACATTGCGTCTGTACATGAAATTTATCAACCGTTCATACACAAACACAATGTGGGAGAAACAAAGCCTCAGTGACCGATATAAGATTACAGGGACTTATACACTTGTCACCATTCGGTTGATTTTTTTAAAAAAATCATTATAAATATATTTATTAAAATAAATTATGCCCCTCCTAATGATACATAGTATTTACTAGTAAAATTTCATCAAGATCGGTAAGCCGTTTAGTAAACGTAAAAGAAAGAGAGAAAGAGTTAATTTTCATTCATAATATAAGTGTGGATGAACAAACGTTTCGAGTAATGGCCAAAACTTTTTGCTGTTACAGAGCCGAAGTTGGCTCCGGAGTAATTTTGTTCGTTCCTCGGTAGCTAGTGCTGATCATACGGCGGACTGCCCACAGTTTGCCAGCCCTACTCGGACTCCGTTAACTAGGCGATGGCAGGCTGGGAGAGGCGTCGGCCTTTGCAGGAGGTCTCCACCGGCTCGTTACACCTGCAAATATCCGGTTCGGTCCAGGCGCGCCAAGCGCCAACTGGGCTAATTGGCAACTCGCGTAATTGGGAGGGGTGGTTGCTCGCTACCCCACTTCTTAACTGGCGACACGGAGCTAGGTGCCCCCATCACGTAGTTCAATTAGTTTCACAAACGACAGACTTTCTTTGTGCACATCTTGAGCGTTAGGTAACGCTTGCATTTCCTAACGAATTAACTGCTGCGCGCTAGCTATGCAAGCATAATTAATTTAAATTTAGTTTCTTTATTTCTTTGGACCTACGCTAGACTCCTAAAAATACATTCAAATTACTCTAACGACTTGTCACAAGGCAGCATTTAATTTAGAAACTTTTTATACTAACTGAGATAACTTGCGAGCATTGTTTGATGCCGTGTCTGGAATTATAAACTTACCGTCTGCTGCCTAGTACGGGACGCTCATTCAACAGGCTACAGTAGAGACTAAGTGGTTTACTTTAGTCCCATATATTCCTATTGAGTCGTGAGCCTTCGCCTATATGCGTCACTTCACAACCGCATGCACCGACAACTCCATCACTGACTACATTAAAAGATGATTTTCCCTTCCCACGACATCACAGAAGATCATAGATGAGTGACAAAATGAGCGAACGACTACTTGTACTCAAAGACACACCTTCCGTATGTATCGACTTGAATTATAGTCTCACACTGACTGAACATTTAGCCGCAATTACGTAAATGATCAATGCAATTATTGTTGAGTAATCCTTGTAGTACATATTTATAACTCCAATAAATATTATCTATGCATATAATAAAACTGTAACCGGAAAGGGAAGCATTTGAGATTATTTGTAAAAAATAAGTTGGTGATACTAATAACACTTTTTTAAAATCTATCTGCAAGTCGGGATGACCGGGAGTTACTAAAAATTATTGGTCAGAATTTTACGTGGTTTTTTTGAAGTCCATCCCGTAGCCCTGCGGATATGTTTCATTTCGATGTCAGATCAAAAAGCTAAGAAATTTAAAAAAAGAGTGTCAGTTTTTCGTTGAACTCAATTTACACAATAACGACTGGCAGGATTTAGAAGGGGGGGGGAATTAGTATTCTAATATTATATCATGTTTAAAAATAGAAATAAGTTATAATTTATAGTTGAATGCGATTCAAGCAAAAACTACTGATTGGATTTTGATGAGGTTTCGAGTAATGTGTAGTCCTTGGTCCCATAGACAAAATAGTGTATGGTTCAATCTGAGGTCACATCATAAAGTGATAGATTTAAGATAATGTTTCGTTTTACACAAAATTACTGGTTGGATTTCTATGGGATTTCGATTAATTTTCAGCCCGTGGTTAAGTGGATAAACCATTTAATTGTTTCACATTAATGTGAGGCATGAAAAATGATAAATTTACCAAATCAGTAACTCGTTTTTCAGAATGTGTTTCACTCAAAGCTACTGGTTCTTGATGGAATTTTGATTAATACATAACCCGTGATTCCATGGATAAAATAGTATATGATCATTTTGATGTAAGATCGTAAAAGTGAGAAACTATCGTTTAAAGCGATTCACGCAAAAACTATTTGCCGAATTTTTGGTGGGGTTTCCATTAATGTACGATCCGGATCCCTCTGGTAATATAGCATATGTTTCATCTTTGTGTGATGTCGAAAAGCTAAGAAACTTGATATAACTAGGGAGATTTTTATGTTGTTTAGATTAATGTGCAGCACATAGAACGTTTTTATTTTTATGTGACGTGGAATGAAATTTAAATAAAAGAGTCCACAAATTAGTATCCATTCAAAGATTGGTTACTTCTTGCAGTCGAAATGTTTATCGCGATTTCTGCGTTAGATCATGATCATATTACTCGGAAGAATGAAGTTATGGTTTATTGTGGATTCGCTCAGTGACATACAGGGGCCATCAATCACGTTGTCTCTGTTCACGTTGGTTTAAGAGCATGGTGCGCACTCTTACAGTCATCGCACACGAAGCTACCGCCAACTTTTAATTTTTAATAAATGCACAAATATTGCACGTAGTGAAAGTGAATATTGCGCATATCATTTGTAATAAAGAGTACCACCATTACTTTCAAATAGATTATTAAAGGAATTTCCTTCCCTGTCTAATTATTTTCAGAGGTGATAGCATCTGTAGTGCTGTCCAGCAATCAATTAAATAATAGATTAATAATACTTTCATATAATTATGACATTACGAAGTGAAGTACAAAGGGAATAGGAGCTTTCTCGTATCAATTGTACCCTACACTCGTCAACTGCAGCCTTGGAAATGAGACATTTGGGATTGGGAGATTTGTCCATGATGTGTAATACTTTTTTTGAGAACTTACCGTTTCTCTTTTTCTTGATAGCTACTTTGCACTTGCATTACAAAGTCAGCATAATAAGACACTATGACAAAAAAAAAAAAAAAAAAAAAAAAAAAAAAAAAAAAAAAAAAAACAGATTCTAACATTATTCCAGCTAAGGAACAGACTTCTTTATTTTGGGAGGGGGGCGCAATTGGTACGGTTCCACTACGTTAACTGTTACTTAGGTTCTTTGTGAAATGGTGAGATTTTCTAATGTCAAGTGCTCTGACAGAATGCGAACTTGGAATTTATGATAAATTCTCAAACTGCTATTACCAACTCATATGTGCTGTCCATATTTTACTGAGTTTTTGTCTGCACCAGCCATTTCTGTGCGGGGACCATCTTCAGTGCTGGTTCTTAGTTCTTATCCGTTGATATTCATATGTCCACTTTTGAACTGTGCTTTAGGCAGGAGAATCATCAGGTCTCCTCTTCCCCCTCCCTAAGTCTCCTTCGCAATGTTGTTACTACAGCAACGTCCTATGGAGACATCTCTTCCTAGCACAAGCATTTAATTAAAACACCTCGAGAGCTATTTAGAAAACTATCTAATAATGTGATTAATAATTAGTTCAGACTAGAAAGTTTTGTGAGGATTTAAAAAATAAATAAGGTGCATTTTAAAGGAAGTTGTGCTGGAAACTTGCCCATACTGTCACATAGTACCTAATGTTTTCCAGTAAATCACACGAAATAGTGTCTCTTGTTTCCCCCCCCCCCCTCACTCACTCCCCCCCCCCACGCCCTCCCCCAGAATTTCTGCCCAGGAAAATTCTCATTTCGACAGTACTAATTTTATAGATATGAGATTATGTGGATAGTTTTCGCACTAAGCGACTGCTATCACGAAACATTTAACAATTTTATATACGGTTAACTAGCTAATACCCGCGACTTCGTACGCGTGGATTAAGAATTTCGTTGCCAGAACTGAATATAGAAAGCTGTTGGTCACAAACAACACCGAGTCGGCATAATATGGCAGGGAAGCCGTCACTATATCATTCTACCGCTGTGCCTGTCTCATGAAGAGAATTAATTTCCAATATACTTAAAAACAGAGAAACAAACTAAGGTGCGGGGATGTGGGCGGGGGGGGGGGGGTGTTGGACTAAGGGCAGCTGTACTTCAGCTTGGTCTTTTCGTCTTTCTTCAGCATGGGTATCCGATTCGTGGGTTCTAATAACTTTAGCTGCTCGTGCTCTGCTAGAGCTATAACTTAGGCCTGTTTACTCCCGCAAGGCATGTTGAAATAGAAGGAAAATTAAACTGCTACCAGAAACATTTAAGCAGACACAAAGGAATAGTACAGAGAAAATCAACATTTATGCTAAATAATACGTTTTGTCTCGAAAATAAATTTATTAACAAATCATACACTAACATAATGCGCGAGAAGCACAGCTTTAGCAAACGACGTAACATTACATCCGTCTCTCAGTCACCATTCGATAAGTTCTTAAAATTTCGTGACTACAACTGTTATTCATACCGAAAAAAAAAGGTTCTGTGTCCTTTCCACAGATACAAGGTATTTCCTTGACAAATTCCAATAATATCGATATAGCCATTTAGTCGTCAAGACGTAACAAAAAGTGTTATTAGTGCAGATCACACACACAGTGACTGCGAGAGTAACAACCCCTGAGGGATAAATATTACGTAGAAAAATGTACACCTATCGAATTTGGAGACTACCTACTATTTTCCTCGTATTGCACCCCTAAATTTGTGATATCTACAGTTTAACATGCAATCCGAACAACCGATGGCCTAGGCGTAAATCATACGATCAAAAAAAAAAAAAAAAAAAAAAAAAAAAAAAAAAAAAAAAAAAAAAAAAAAAAAAAAAAAATTAAAATTGGGGGATTTGAACTGGGGACGACGCTCCAAATGTAAGTAAGCTAGCGCTCTGACCGCCACGTGCACAAGTAGTACAGATACTTCCTATGCGTCTATCTATCGCCGTTCAATAATTTTTCAATATTATATGACAACATGTATTATTTATACAGAAAAAAGTATGCTAATGCTAATGCTAATGCTAATGCTAATTAGAATATCATAATCAAATTTCATCACGATCGGATTAGCCGTTTACCCCAACAAACGTATCAAACAAACAGATAGTCAGAGTTATTTTCGCATTTATAATATTATAAAAATACACAGCACACTCATAAAAATGATAATACTCGAAAAATTCAAGAAACTCGGTTATGTCATAAGCATAAACACATATGGCGTGGAATAGACTGTAGCATATAGAAACCGAAACACAACGCCATCTACTGGATGGTTCCCCAACATAGATAACAAAGTGTTATGTCGATAAATTAACACATCGCCATCTTTTAGAAACTTATGGAACTTTAATAGTAATTTTGTGTGGTCGTAATTACCCGGTGACAGTGATTCTATTGGCTGCGCAGTCCGCAACTTTCGTAGCCGCCTTAACCCAGCCCGCCAATCCTGCCTGGTATAGTGGACCTACAGTTTAACATGGAATCCAAACCACGATATTGTCCTGACGTACTTCACTTTTCACAGCGAAGTGCGCCAGAGGTGAAGGCTGGGTTTAGTGCCTAATAAAATCCCCGACGAGACAGGGATTAGAACCTGCAACCTTTCAATCTCCAGTCAGACGCCTTAACCTCTGAGTCACCAGAGCACATGAATTGAAGGAACTTATAAATAATTACACTGTCCTATGGCAAACATTTAATTCGCAATAATAAATGTTGAGGTCAATAATCGAGATAAAATCTATACAATCTTTTAAGTTGGACTAAATTTCACACAGTAAGCCAAATTTCATCAAAATCGGTTAAGTAGTTTCGGAGTTTATCTCGGACAAACATCGTGACGCGAGATTTTTATATAAATAAGATTTCCCGTATAGTAAGTCATTTAGCGCGGTAAGCTAACGCCAGTAGGCAACGTTTCGCGAGGTATAATAGTGGGGAAACTGGAGTTACTGGTGGTGGATAATTACACGTCAATAACTGTTTGTCAAGCTTTGTTGACGTAATTACATCAATGTCTGATTAATTATTTTCTGAATCTAAATATTTTGGAATTGTATGTGCAGAAAGGAAACAAAGGGAAATAGTTCAACATAGTGTATACTATAGAAAACACTCTCGGGATTCTAGCCGCGTCAAATAAAAGTCGACTGGCGACGTTTCGAGAGCCGGCACTGCTCCCATTGTCAAGCCCTGCTTAACCAACTAACTAAAACTGCCTAGCGGTAGTCTCTATATAGGGCTACCGGGCGGGAGAGGAGGGGAACTCGCGCGGAGGGCGGGTCTGCTTGGTGACGTCATGTTCCGGTTGTTGTTATGCCCAAATATGGTCCGCTCCCGTGTGTTTCGTAATTGTCTAATAACTGGCCTCCATGTTTGACTTATGTTAAGTCCTTGATCCCGATTTATCACATCGTTATTAACTCTGATTTCAATCGCCTCTTTCACGACACTAACCCAAAAATTATTAGCATGGCAGAGGCGTGTCGTCTTGTCAAAGCACGGCTCATGACAGTTTTCAAGGGCGTGCTCTACTATAGCCGATTTTTCTTTCTGCCCCAACTTAAAGTATCTTATATGCTCTTTGCGCCTTTCATCGATCGTTCTCAAAGTCTGTCCTATATAGGAAGAGCCACACTCACAAGGAATTTTATACACTCCAGGGGCCAGGAGATTTATACAATCTTTCGGGGTTCGTAATAACTGACGGATCTTAGGCGGGGGCCGAAAGATGGAGCGGATGCCTTGCTTGTTGAGCAGCCTGGCTATTTTTGATGTCACCGCTCCGCAGAAGGGCAAAAAGGCACGTGGGGTTTCTCGTTCCCTGTCAACCGTTTTGTTTTTGTTTCTTCTTCCGCTAATCGCATGTCGAATTTCTTTGGAACTATAGCCATTGGCCCTAAACACGCGTTCTAAGTGTCGCAGCTCTTCTTGTAGATGCTGATTGTCGGATACCGCCTTTGCCCTGTGGACCAACGTATTCAGTAAGCCGCGCTTCTGAGATGGGTGATGAAAACTAAGGGCGTTTAGATAACGATCAGTGTGTGTGGGTTTTCTATACACACTGTGCCCCAACCTTCCGTTCTGATTTCGACGTACCAATACATCCAAAAAAGGAAGTGCGCCATCTTTTTCGATTTCCATCGTGAACTTGATATTGGGGTGAACGCCGTTGAGATAGTTCACAAATTCATATAGGGCTGGTATCCCATGAGGCCACACGAGGAATGTGTCGTCAACAAATCTATAAAAACATTTGGGCTTTAAAGGGGCCGCGTCAAGAGCTACATGCTCAAAATGTTCCATGTAAAAATCGGCAATCGCTGGGGATAACGGGGACCCCATGGCCACGCCGTCCGTTTGTTCGTAATATTTTTCTTGGTACACGAAATACGTCGACGTGAGCGTGTGTCTGAATAATTCCACGAGTTTTTGGTCAAAATGTTCACTAAGTAGTTTTAGATGATGAGGCATATCGTGTGCTTCCGCGTGACCCCACGGCACGGACAGTCAGAAAAACCAATATTTTAATAAAAGAAGCTGGATTGGCGGAAGAAACAGTGAAGAATTTGACAGTCCGAGCCCCAAGACCACCAAGATTGTATGGCCTACCAAAAATACACAAAGAGCATGTTCCGATGCGGCCGATAGTTAGTGCCATAGATTCGCCGACGTACAGGTTGGCCAAATACCTGACACGTCAGTTAAGTCCGTTTGTGGGTCAATGTGCACACCACGTTAAGAACTCTGCTGCGTTTGTGGAAGTGGTTAAAACAATGAGACTTGAGCGTGACGATATTATGGTCAGTTTGGATGTCACATCGTTATTTACGCGGGTGCCGTTAAGGGAAACAATCGAACTACTTAGTGAACATTTTGACCAAAAACTCGTGGAATTATTCAGACACACGCTCACGTCGACGTATTTCGTGTACCAAGAAGAATATTACGAACAAACGGACGGCGTGGCCATGGGGTCCCCGTTATCCCCAGCGATTGCCGATTTTTACATGGAACATTTTGAGCATGTAGCTCTTGACGCGGCCCCTTTAAAGCCCAAATGTTTTTATAGATTTGTTGACGACACATTCCTCGTGTGGCCTCATGGGATACCAGCCCTATATGAATTTGTGAACTATCTCAACGGCGTTCACCCCAATATCAAGTTCACGATGGAAATCGAAAAAGATGGCGCACTTCCTTTTTTGGATGTATTGGTACGTCGAAATCCGAACGGAAGGTTGGGGCACAGTGTGTATAGAAAACCCACACACACTGATCGTTATCTAAACGCCCTTAGTTTTCATCACCCATCTCAGAAGCGCGGCGTACTGAATACGTTGGTCCACAGGGCAAAGGCGGTATCCGACAATCAGCATCTACAAGAAGAGCTGCGACACTTAGAACGCGTGTTTAGGGCCAATGGCTATAGTTCCAAAGAAATTCGACATGCGATTAGCGGAAGAAGAAACAAAAACAAAACGGTTGACAGGGAACGAGAAACCCCACGTGCCTTTTTGCCCTTCTGCGGAGCGGTGACATCAAAAATAGCCAGGCTGCTCAACAAGCAAGGCATCCGCTCCATCTTTCGGCCCCCGCCTAAGATCCGTCAGTTATTACGAACCCCGAAAGATTGTATAAATCTCCTGGCCCCTGGAGTGTATAAAATTCCTTGTGAGTGTGGCTCTTCCTATATAGGACAGACTTTGAGAACGATCGATGAAAGGCGCAAAGAGCATATAAGATACTTTAAGTTGGGGCAGAAAGAAAAATCGGCTATAGTAGAGCACGCCCTTGAAAACTGTCATGAGCCGTGCTTTGACAAGACGACACGCCTCTGCCATGCTAATAATTTTTGGGTTAGTGTCGTGAAAGAGGCGATTGAAATCAGAGTTAATAACGATGTGATAAATCGGGATCAAGGACTTAACATAAGTCAAACATGGAGGCCAGTTATTAGACAATTACGAAACACACGGGAGCGGACCATAT
Source organism: Vandiemenella viatica (assembly GCA_031002005.1). Lineage (NCBI taxonomy): Eukaryota > Metazoa > Arthropoda > Insecta > Orthoptera > Morabidae > Vandiemenella > Vandiemenella viatica. Next base: position 373,352,645 of record JARYHS010013630.1, read on the forward strand.
TTGGGCATAACAACAACCGGAACATGACGTCACCAAGCAGACCCGCCCTCCGCGCGAGTTCCCCTCCTCTCCCGCCCGGTAGCCCTATATAGAGACTACCGCTAGGCAGTTTTAGTTAGTTGGTTAAGCAGGGCTTGACAATGGGAGCAGTGCCGGCTCTCGAAACGTCGCCAGTCGACTTTTATTTGACGCGGCTAGAATCCCGAGAGTGTTTTCTACAGTGCTGCCGCCGCGAAAACGTTCACAGTTATTTAGTGTATACTAGTTTGTGCCCGCGACTTCAGTCGTGATTGTTAAGAACTTTGACTGACAGCTAACAACATGTATCCATCAGAGATTACGATAGGAGATTCGAGGCTAATACCACACACAAACATCACTGATTTGCGCTAGGTAGTTGTGGCATCAATGTAAAAAATACGGGCACACATGTCTTTCATCGAAGTGTAAAAGTATCCTTGATCGAGCAGTTTCAAGCACAATATCTCCCACACCCCCACAGCTACCGACATAACACCAACATGAAGCACGCTGAGATACTTGAGGTTAATACCTCACACAATCACCAGCGGACTGCGCTAGTTAGTTTTGGATGTGGAGTGAAATATAGCGACACGCATGTACATTTTTATATCAGCCCCACAACTTTCAACCACCATGTCTACCACATCCCCACAGCTACCGACATGCAATCACCATAGTACACGATGTAAGACTCTAGGCTACTACACACACAAACGTCAGTGGTCTGCGCTTGGTAGTTCTGGATACAATGTGAAGTGTAGGGACACACACGTCTTTGGTAAAATAGGATAATTTCCTAGGTCGACCACTTTCAACCATCTTATTTTCACACCCTCATAGCTAACGATATCTATCCATCATAGTGCACTATGAGAAACTTGATGCTACCACCACACACAAATAACAGTGATTTGTGCTATATGGTTGTGGTAACAAAGTGAAATATACGGAAACATATGCCTTTGGTCAAAATACGAAAATATCCTTGATCGACCACTTTAAACCACCTTATCTCACACACTCCCACAGTTACTGAATTTAGACCAACGTTGTGCATGATCGGTGAATATGTGCTACTACCACACACATTCATCAGTGATCTGCGCTGGATACTTTTGGCTAAAAAGTGATACATAGAGATACACAAGTGTTTGGTCGAAATGTGAAAGTGTCATAGTTCTACCACTTTCAACCACCATATCTCCCATACCCCCATAGCTACCGACATCTAATCACCATAGTGCACGATGGGAGACTCTATGCTACTACTACACACAAACAGCAGTGATCTGCGCTATATAGTTGTGGCAGCAAAGGAAAATAATACGGACACACATGTCTTTGGTCGAGATACAAAAATGTCCTTGATCGATAAATTTCAACCACAATATCTCCCAAACACACACAGCTACCGAAATTCGGCCAACGTTTTGCATTATCGGTGAATGTATGGTACTACCATACACAAACATCAGTGATCTGTGCTCGATGCTTTTGGCTAAAAAGTGATACAGATGGGCACATACGGTTTTGGTCGAAATGCGAAAGTGCCCCAGATCGACCACTTTCAACCACCATATCTCCAACTCCCACGTAACTATCGACATGCAACCACCATATTGCACAACGGGTGACTCGATGTTAATACCACACACAAACACCAATGATATGCGCTATGCAGTTGTGGCAGGAATGAGAAGTGTAGGGACACACAAGTCTATGGTCGAAATATGAAAATGCTCTACATAGGCCCACACCGGCAGCTATCGGAATTCGGCCAACGTTGTGAATGATAGGAAAACTCCAAGCTACTATCACATACAAACACCAGTGATCTGCGCTAGATAGTGGCGGCTGAAATGTGAAATATCGGAAAACACGCGTCTATTTTTATGTGATATATATAAGATTAATACAGAGAAGCAAAAAATATAAATTTCATTTAAAAATGTTCCTTTCTTTTAGTTATTACCTTAGATTCGGTTTTTTATTGATGTTGAAAAGCTTTTTTGTTGTTATATTTTAACAAGGTATTATATATGAAATATAAGAAATTAAAGGTACGTGAAACATTGCCACTAACGGTCCAGTAAGGGCGTAGCGACAATAAATTATCCTTCAGGTCCGACATTTCCTGAGGACAAACCTTTCGATAAAACGTGCGTAATATAGCAAAAAGAATACCTTACCTGGTACATATAACGCAACAAGAATTTTAATGTATGCTATAGTGATGGCGGTACAGGCGGCTGCTATTTCTGAACTATCTAGGTATTCTGCATTTGCAGCAACGAATATACTAATATCATTTGCAAGGTTTCTTTAATTCAGTATGAATACATTCCTATGCCATAAGTAATACCATGTATTTTTTTCTTAATAACGTCTATGCAATTACCCACATTTCGAGCCATTTATCTTCACCGTGGTTAGATTGAAATATAGCCTGGATCAGAAACAAATTTCACCAAAGTTATCAGGAAATACACACTGCACAAGCGCAGTAGCTGGCAGCTAACTTCGCGATACATGAATGGCTTTCATTAAAACAGGTTATTAATTAATAATAATAATTGAATCCCTCATGTCTTATATGTTTGCAAGAACATTCTGGGTTAGACAGAATTTCAACCTAACCACAACTTATATTGACATTGCAGTTATAAAATTAAACAATGATAGCACTCCTAAACACATTAAATGTTTCACGAACTACAATTTGGGTAGTGACAAAATTTTCAATTTTAGAATTCTAAGTACGCATAGTATAAATAATGGCAATTAATTTCTCAATACACCTTCAGTTTGAACTGTAACAGGGCTAAAACACGCGCAATAATAAATCCACGCAATCTAAAGTTAACGGTTGTGGTTAGGTGGAAATACGGCCTGGAATTCACAATCAAATTGCAACGACAGTAAAACCCTTTACTACACATATTAAGCACTAAGTTACTTACAGTAAATATAACAATTCTTTTATTCTTACTGAAGATTTAATATATTATATAGTAGTAACATCATTATTACTATTTAATTTACTGTAAAAAATACGCGTTTGATAGTTTGACCAAAGAATATATTGTTTATATTGTATTTGTCTTTGGTTACAGTTACTCGATTTCGGATTTAGTTACTCAAAGATTAATATATTCTTTCGTCAAATTCTTAAACGCGTATTTTTTAAAAGTAAATTAAATATTAATTACGATCATTACGTTTGATTCAATCCAGAAAACTTAAAAACTAAATATTCCAGGTCAAAATATTAAACAATCATTAGTTAAGCTGTGTGACGTCAGATTTATGATAAAGTAGTTTATGTCTGAAAGTGTATAATGATCCATGGCCCACAATTTTCCATATAAGAAGATTTTTAATTGCTTGTTTCTTCCCATGTTGCATATAAGTCATTGGCTATTTCCGCAGATTTTTGATTCGGACCATTAGCTCTAAAAACTTGAAAACCCCATCAAAATTGATGCGGTAGTTTTTGCGCGGCACCCGTTCAAATAAAGAGATACACGCAGCTTGCTTACAGATTCATAATAGTATAGATATAGATTGTCACGACAGTATTTTCTTAGTCATAGAAAAGTATTTAATCTGTTAGTCATTACTCAATCATTAATGTGACTTAAAGAATTGTTGAAATTAGAAAAAAAGATTCCAAACTACGTTATTTGGCTTATATTTATTGCTGTGAACACAGTTTTAAATACATGTATAACGCAAATTTCAAAGTACTCAGTAGTTACACGAAAACAAAGATATTACTTCTAAAATAATCTTTGTCCGACGTCTAAACATGAATTTAAGTACTTTCACCAGGCTAACTTTTAGTAAAGAACAATTTAACTATCGGGATGTAAATGTGTATAATATTTGTGACAGTTCAGGAAGGACGCATTCCTAATATGAAACAATGTTTTTAAGTGAAGTTTTCCGCTTCATTAGGACAATTTATAGTTATTTATTACTTCCATTTTTTGTGGAAACTGATCTACTGTAATTAGAAACTTCAGACTGGATCCTACATCTGTTTCACACAATTTAATATGCTACATAATGCTGATATATTCTGGTAATCTTCAAATCTACAACAAATCAGCATGACTCTTTACATACGTATGTCACTACAATATTAAGGAAGCAATGTAAAGGTAATGTTTTGTACTTCTCAATGAAGTACATCAGCTGAAAACCAACAATGTAAGGTTAATTTCTGAGTGTATTGAAACTCAGTTGAATTTGGGAATCAATCAGGAAATCGTTACAGGTTACTTTTTTGTTTCAACATTATTTACAAACTGTAGTATTATACGTCACAGACAAAATATCGTATTCCATCAAAATGTTGGTTACTTCCGAATCATGATTGGCTTCTGTTTTGTAAAATTTGGAAAGACATTTAATTCACGTTGACATTTAGGCTATATATTGTAGAATCTCTCTGAAACATTATTTTATATTACGCCTCTTACTAGGAACATTAAACATTCAACATTAGATTTGAGGTAAATGAAGTTCTATTTTACGGTCATTTAGTTCAAGTAAAATAATAAATATTTAACGCTCGTACCCTCCATTGACCATTTTTTATACTGATAAGTTGAAGGACGAACGTTACGAAATTAGGAAGATGAACTCAAAAAAAACATACGGTTCGGTAGTAATTTTTCTAATGTTATTATCATGTGCATATGGACCCAGTGCTTTTAAGATTCGCCTTTCTAATCTTCCACATAGCTCTAATTTTCTCTTCATGAGCTATCTATCTTCCTTCAGTCGACTTGGTTCCTGGTCACGTTAGAACTTTATTCTCTGGCTGCACTACCCAACTGTTGACCTTTTGACTGTTTAAAACTTTAGAAGTTTCAATTTTGACCCTCCCTAGGTCCTTTTTGACTTTTTGGATAGACGTAGACTCTTCAGCTTCCCGGCTATGTCCTGATCTTGTGTATGAGACTTGTTATTGGCAGTCTTTGAACGTGCATATAGAATTTTGATCTTCATTTTTTTATGTCTGCTGCAAGATTAGACAGTTTCCCTGTTGCTGTATCCGTCTTCTGTATTTTTCGGGCCAAGAATTTTCCACATGATCTATCGTTCTTCCTTCAGAATGTTTTATAGGTCGCCTTTTCTGTTGAGTATCGGAGTTTTACTTGTGTTTGATCAATATGTTGTGGTGAATTATCTTTGTAAGTATTGATGTGAATTTTTTATTACAAATTTCGTATGTTCTTCCGTTTGCACTCGTGAGTTCCTGCAGTCGAACTCTGTGTGCTTCTTTTCTAACCCTGTTGGTTCCAGAATCTCACCCAGGTACCTGAAGTGTAGAATCCGTTTGACTTGCCCGCATTTCATGTTTAATTTCGGAGACTTGAACCCAGTGCAGATGAACTTAGTTTTCTTGAATGAAATTAGTAAAACAACTTCATCAGGATATTGCTTGAAGACAGATAGAAGTAATTTTTCTGAAATACTTAACTATCACTAAGCAAAAAACTATGTTTCCACTCCTCTCTTGAATTTTGTTTTAATGCCCCTTCAGCACTGTAGTGCATTTATAATATCACTGTTTGTGTTTGCGGCTTTCTTCATAAATTAGTAAAAAACATATTAGCTTGGCGTTAACTTCTTCTTTGATATGGATTCCTACTGTTGATAATCTTGTATAATATGGTTTATTATTCCTATTCATATGTGTGTGCTTACTTCAGTTATATGGTCAGAGAAATGGATGTCCTATTTTCCATAGAACAAAATACTGTGTGATTTGGTTGTCATAGAATTTTCTTAGGCGTAAAATATTAAAGCAATTCACAGTTTTAGAATTCCTGGTGGTAAGCATCTTTTTTTTTTTTAAAAAAAAATAAAAAAAAAAATCATACCGACAGTAGTCTTGAATTTATTCCAAACGTATGTGTACATTAACAGGATTTATGTCAGTGTAATTTTTTAACTGTGACGATAAAGCGGCGATACTCACCTCAGAGATTTCCTCCTCTGCAAATGCAAAGCAGCTACTTTTGAGCGGCATTCACGGGCCTTGCTGTGTAAAATAAAGGCTCGAGATGAGCAGTTGAGAAGCAACCCTTCTTCTGGTTTAACGGCTGAGTTGGCCTTTTCGGGGGTCGGCCGTAGTAGTTTGCTCACGTGCTCCCATAACGACGGCCAGTCCCATAAACCAATGGTCAACCGGCCGTGCCCTGCCGAAAGGCCGCCACTCATAACGCAGACACAAGGAGACTCCGTTTATGACGATTCGAGGAGAGTATCCTCGTAAAACTGAGGCTTACGCTTACCTTCTGGTTGCTGTCGTAACTCAACCGGTATCGTTAACGTTGAAAAGCTCCATCACTTCCAGGCGTACTGAACGATCTATGAGAAAGGTCTGCTAAAATTTATAACGGCCATCTATTCATGTAATTTCTTCTTATATTTCGCACTTAGCAAAACTGTTTATTTTTCTATTAAATGTTATCATAAAGGTGAATCTAGTATCTGTGGCTCTCCGATTTGCCTTTAAGGTCCTCGGTTCTAAAATTTTGTGGTGTTTTCAGCAGTAGCTCCGACCATTTTGTTTCCAGAATCAGCCTCCTCAGTACTGGATGAATATGGAAGCCTTTCCGATTCGCGGCAAAATCTTCTGCTTGATCAATCTTTGAACAACTGTTGGCTGGATGGAAATCCGCAGCACAGCTGACTGAACGGTCATTTGATATGAATTATGAGAATATAAATTTTTCAGAAACACCAAATTTTGTATACCAAACGTAGAAGTATTTCTGGTTTCTTACTTCTCAACGATATAATAATAGTATCAGTTTTATACGGTGTCTTACATATTACGAGAATGATTAAATTACTCATTATTTTGTGAGACCCTTACAAAATCTTAGTAAACTGGTTTCATTCCTTGATCAAATTCGTTTTAACAGTTCGCGTGATAACTTTTGATTTAGATTGAGATCATTATCGACTTCAAGACATCAGCTACATTCATTTCTGTGTTGATGCATTTACAACGTTTCAATTGTATTGCTGTTTGTTTACACCAATTAAAGTTCTCGATACTACAACAGCTCCTCTTTGACCACTACCTGATTACACTAGAGTAAATCTTGTCTCACACAATTCTAAAATGCTTCTAACCAAAATAGATATCAAGAGATATCTTAAGGTGTTTTCTAGTATATTCAATTCATTTATTTCCAGTATTGGAAAAAAGATTAAACGTTTTGAGTAGATGTGTTGGTGATAAGCGAATCTTTGAACAGAAGTAGTAAAAAAAATGAGGAAATTCGATTCAAACAAACAATCTTATAAATACGCTAATCATCTTCCTAAATTCATGAGATAACTTTATTTGGAAGGCCACATCCGTGTTTGAGATTGTCTTTGAAGGAAATCTAGTATATGTGGTATCACTAATGAGGTTTTTTTATCCGTTCGCTTAAGTTGCTAAAATTATTACCTTAAAAATAAGGCGCATATGAACTGAATTATAATGAAATCAATAGTTTAAAAATTATGCTTGTTGTTCAATGATATTCGGAATCAATATCAGTAGCATTTCCGCTTTGGAACTGAAAGAGAATTAACTTTTACTTGATGTTTTGTAATAATAATTCTCGATCATAAATTACAATTAAAATTAACGTTATGCAGCTGTTGTTTTTAAGGTGACGACGTCGGTGTGCTTAGCTCGTGGGTGTATTCGGGAAAACCGAACTATACCGAACCTCACGTAAGGAAGGGTTTATTGCTTAGTACACACCGTCCACCAGCGTTACCCAATGGTTACGGTTTGACTGCATGACCCAATCACCAGGTATCTGGCCCCGTAATCAAACCGTACCCGCCGTTTCTGGAGGACAAAGTACTGTAAATCCCGCTACGACTCCTCACTAGACGTCGGATATACTATCAGATTTTCCTCAAAGATTCGTCTGTCGTTAGTTTATATTCTGTACGTCCAATATGATGTGAGGCCTAGTGGAAAATAAACAATCAACATCACTTTGTTAACATTTTGTTGATAAGATTTCTTATAAAATAAGTACGTCGCACCACATGGATTTTTAAAAAATCCAAGAGACTATCATTACTGGGTATACAAACTGGTGAAGAATTCATAGACATCCCACATATACACCAGCGGAAAGAATGTGTGCTGTCTCGAAGAGCGCGACGTTATAGAAAAAGAATTTTTAGGTATAACACTTATTGGAGAGCCTACAATCATTGTTACGCGGTATGTGTGCGTATTTGCAACCAGTTGCACTGAAAAGTTTGACTGCAAACAGAGTCCTGTCGCATCTTTTGTTTTTACCCATTTATGCTGAAATATTTTTTTCAATGAAAAAACGTGAGGAGCCTCTACATGCTCCGAAGATAACTCTCTTTTCCTTCTGGTTCTTCTTCGTGATACACAGTATCGCAGATCGGTTTGTGATACAGATCCCCACCAGCAGCCTCAGGTGTCAACATGCTGCAGACACGCGTGTACAGCTTTGCTCTTTGGAGCAGTGGCTGCCGGACCCGATATCCGAAGTGGTCCTCATTACACGCACGAGTGGCGCCATGTTGGACCGCCGCTGGCCTCATTTGGATGCGGGCCGCGAGTGGAACGGTTTCATTGATCTGCCGTTAAGTTTTATGGCGACCGGTCATTACTCAAATCGCTGTTGGTTGATGTGGAAACAATTTAATTGTATTGCCGTATTAACGTGACGACTCGGGCACAACGCAGAGCGTTTAGCAGATTTATAGTCGTCCCGAGTGTCCGTTGCATCCAATCCTTCATAAACTTCCGGCGTTTGGTCACAGGCATTAACGTCATTACAATCAACAAGAACCTGATTAACTGAAACGCAATGCGCCTGACGGGTGAACTGATTTCATCGATTCATTAGAGCTGATTTCAATTTATATTAATCACTTAAATCCTTCTCCGGAAATAGCAGAAAATCTTGCATGTTATAACAATCGTATTGCGAAAATTACATCAGGCTTGCAGAACTCAGTGTCAGAGGAAAGAAAATCTATATTCAAGTAGAAAGAGGAGAGAGGGTGGTGGGTCATATTTTAAAATATGGTTAATTTGTAATGGATGGAATAGTCAAAATTTGAACTTTAGGAGGAAGACAGGAATTAGAATATATGAAGAGGATATTTCAAGACTTATGCTGAAGTGAAGAGGTTAGTCGGTAATCGGATAAGGGTCGAACCTGACTTTCAAGAGCACAGGTGTTTGAGCTCTATTTCTGCAATCAAGAGTTCCGTTTTGCATGAATTTTCAAGAAAATGTAGGGATCGTTCTTCAAAAGGTCATTTCCGTATTTCTTCCAGCTCCTTCATCCATTTCTCTGCACGATCAAATTACCACCACGTCGACGAGCAGAAGAGCCTAAACAAAGAAAGGAAAAAAAAAAAGAATATGAAAATAAAATCGGAAAGTTTCACCCTAGCATAATTACTAATACATTACTCTCTTTTTGATCTGAATCGATTATTTGGAAAGAGCCATAAATCGACGTTTTTAATTTTTACAGAGAGCATAAAAACTAAACACAACAATCTATATAAAAAGTTGATAATTTCAATGCTTTATCATATGGGAACAGTTAAGTATCAGATTTTACTTTTTTTGGTTGTATTTCTGTCCGTTTGCTCTATTATTTTCAACAAATTTTGAAGATATTAAGAACTAAGATATAAAAAATTTGAAGCAACTGGCTTAGTTGATTTTTTTATGCTTTTAGAGGAACAGAATTAATTCTTTAAGACTATACATTGTTTTCAATTACTCTAGAGAAGTAAATCTTATGTATAACAAATAGTTGGTATAAAAGACAAGGTAAAAAATGTGACCACCACTGCTGCCTGTCAGTTATAATTCACAGGTGTAGAGGGTTCGGTGAGATTTCTGAGACGCACCTAAGACCGTGGTACGGTGGGCAAAGATTACCCCAACTCTCAACCTGTTAATTTAATTTGACGGCAAACTGAGTTTGTCAGTTGTGGGCGGGACCGACTCTCTCTCCTGGCCTTGTTCGCCGCTGCACATTGTCTGCAGGCAGACACTCTGCGTAGTTGGTAAGGAAAGGAGGGGGTTGGTCTGGCCTGCATTGCTTCAGGGCGGTGACCTAGGGTCACCTTAAGTCTGATGCGACGTAATTTAAAAAAATAGAAAAGTTTTTTCGGTTATTTGCAGAGAGGAAATGTGGTAATAGTTTGGTTTCTTAGTGTTCAATAAATAAAACGCATAAGAGAAGATTTGAGACGTACTATTATTACTCGCTATTTTGTGTTGTAAGACTTCACCGTCTCTATTAACCAGGCATCTGATATATTTCTTAGTGTTTACCCCGTATCGCATAACGAAATGTGTACTTAACCATTTTTACATTGGAAATGAAATATTTTATTATTTTTAAATACTGGAATGTTTACAAAGTAGCAGTGCTAAGCTGTTGGTATTTCTAAATACGAAATTGGTGAAAGTAACAGAGAAAACACATTGAAAAACGTATAGTCCTAAGTATTATTTCAAGAAGGTTCTTTCTTTAGTGTCGAGCCATTTTTCTCCTTTCATAATTAACCAAAATCGAGAAATGGGGCTCATTTTAAAGATTAAATTATGGGTTTACTGTTTCTTGTAGTGTACTAAATTACACTAGTACATCCCGTCACCTTGAACACATTTATTAATATCGCTTCTTAATATAAGACGTGCTTCATATTCTACAACATTTTTGGTAAATTCATTTAGTATTTAATCAAAAAACAAATTGACATTTGATGCTATTAACTAATACTTCCCTTTTCTTTTTATCCACTCGCAATTTTTATATATACATATTAATCTTACTTTAAGATTAATAACAAATCATTAATCATTTTAGTAGTTTAATGAACATATAAAACAATAACAGCTGGAATCTTTCCTTTACATATTAATCTTGATTTATTGTGTTTGGAAATCGGGCCATTTCTGTCTGATATATTCAGTAAATCATTAGAAGAGCGAAAAGTACCTTCAGAGTGGAAAATCGCGCAAGTAACTCCGATTTTCAAAAAAGGTGATCGAAGTGATCCTGGGAACTATCGTCCCATATCTATAACATCTGTTTGCAGTAAAGTTATGGAGCATATTATATGCTCGAACATTATGAATTTTCTAGATGATAATAATTTGCTTACAACAAATAGTAGTGGGGGAAGGGGGGAGCCGTTTCTCCTCAGTCAACTACAAATCAACACGGATTTCGGTAGAAAAGATCATGTGAAACACAGCTGGCCCTATTCACACACGACGTAATGAAAGTTATCGATGCAGGCTCACAAGTAGATGCAATTTTTCTAGATTTCCAGAAAGCCTTTGACTCTGTGCCACACAATCGCCTTTTAGCGAAGCTTCGAGCGTACGGTATATCGGATCAGCTTTGTGAATGAATAAAGGATTTTCTAACTGGTCGGTCGCAGTATGTTGTCGTTGAAGGAGAAAGTTCTTCTAATCTAGATGTTACATCGGGTGTACCTCAAGGTAGTGTAATTGGACCACTTCTTTTCTTAATTTTTATAAACGATCTCGGAGACAAATTGAAAAGCCTTTTTAGATTGTTTGCAGATGATGCGGTTATTTATAGGGGAGAAAGAAATTTGGCCGATTGCTTAGAAATTCAGCGCGATCTGGATGTTATTTTGGCTTGGTGCGCTGAGTGGCAACTTACTCTAAATTGTAAAAAGTGCAAGACAATGAGCATAACTAACAAAACAATCCAATTGTTCAGAAATACGAGTTAAACAATACAGTTATAGATATGGTCGATTCTATGAAATATTTGGGAGTAACAGTACAAAGGAATATGAAATGGGACATACATATTAATTCGTTAGTAGGTAGAACAAATTCTAGGCTGCGATTCATAGGTCGAATCTTGAAAAATTGTAATGAACAAACAAAGGAGATAGCGTATAAATCTCTTGTGCGTCTACATTTGGACTATTGTTGTGCCATTTGGGATCCTTTTCGTAAAGGGTTGATCGAAAGTATAGAGAAAGTACAGAGAAGAGCTGCTCGATTCGTGACCGCTTGCTACAATCCTTATGAAAGCGTCACAGAACTGATTAGTAGACTAGGTTGGGAGTCTCTGGTAGATAGACGACACACGTTTCGTTTAAACTTATTGGTAAACATGCGTACTCCCACTTTCACTTTTGAGTGTAGTGAAATACTTCTTCCACCAACCTATTTGAGTCGGAAGGACAGGAAAGATAAAATTAGAGAAATAAGGTGCCGGACTGATTCTTATATGAATTCTTTTTTCTCTCGTACCATTAGGGATTGGAATGCACAGCAAAGAGATTAGCTTTGGTGCTGAGCACCCTCTGCCACCCACAATTTTGTGAATTGCAGAGTATATATGTAGACAGATGTAGATGTAGACTACAATATTGTGATCCATTCGTCTTCATGGTCATAATCAACACCACAAACTCCCTTGACAACGCCAAACTATCATCCGGAGAAGTATTATTTCTTTCCTACTCAGAGTAACAAAATTAGTATTCAAATAAATAGTTACCCCAAAAGTTCTCCGCTGTTTGATAACATCAATAAATAAGAAACATGCCAAAACACGTATAAAAAAGGCAAAAATTTGATAATATGTTGCGACTTTTAATATTTAAGATTACTGATCGTCAGAACATACGGAATTACTAACTTCTTATTATTAGTGAGAACGATTAGCAAAAATGGTAGATTTCAAAGAAATTGATAACAATACGATAACTGACGAAGAGAACATATTACGAAGACGGAAGCAAAGTTTTGCAGAATTGTCGAGCATTCTAGAAAAGATATAGAATCCTATATTGTTGGAGAATTCATCGAAGTAATTAAAAGACTAAAAATTATAGTTACTCCTGAATGTCATGAATCCTCGGCAGTGTTCTTGAAACTAAGTTAGCGTTGGTGTATATTTAGGTAATATGGACAATAGGCTGTTGCCTGCAACGTTACTCGCGTGGACTGTTAGTGTAAGAACCTCTCTTATAAACCAACATTGTCAAGAGCTACATGATCCACGGACCCCGTGGCACAGTGAACGCGAATTGTTTTAGCATGAAGGCTGTCTACCACAACCTGAAATCTACATCTACATCTACATTTATACTCTGCAAATCACAACAATACTGTGGGTGGCATCTTATTTCTCTAATCTTATCCCTCCTGTCATTGCGACCTAAATAGGTTGGCGGAAGAAGTATTTCGTTGCACTCGTAACTTAAAGATTTTCGCATATTCTCCAGCAAATTCAAACGAAAACGAGGTCGTCTGTCCGCCAAACAATCCCAGCCCAACCCACGAATTAGCTCTGTGACACTTACGTAAGGACTGTAACTAGCAGTCACGAATCGAGCGGCTCTTCTCTGTACTTTCTCTAATGTGTCAATCAATACCTTGCGATACGGATCCCAAATTCCACAACAGTATTCCAAATGCGGACGCACTAGTGTTTTGTACGCTATTTCCTTTGTATGAGCATTACAACTTCTCAAAATACGTCCTATGAATCGTAGTTTGGAATTAGCTATTCCTACAACGAAAGTTATGTGCAAGTCCCATTTCATGTTTCATAATTCCTCTTAATAATTCAACGCCGCTGGTATGCTGAAATCGCGATAAACATTTTGACATCAATAAATATATTACCTTCATTTAAATATATTAATTACAATACACTATTCTCTTAATTCCTCACTTCTCCAACGTCACATAAAATACTACTCATAGGACTATAAGCTGTACTTTAATTCAAACTAGATCAAAATCCAACTAATAGGTTTTGCATAAATCTTGTTAGATGATAAATTATCTTAACTTTTTCAACGTTAAGGCACAACATCAAAATACACATCGAAATGAAACATATCCTGTTTCACCCGCGGGATTTCGGGATTTACATTAATCGAACCTCATCGCAATTGCCACCAATATTTGGAAATTTTGATTTTAAAATCCTTAGCTTTTTCAGCATCGAAAAGAAGAAACATACCCTACATTAACCAAAAAAATACGGTCTGTACATTAATCAGAACCCTGTCAAAATCCGACTAATTTTTTTGCGTGAATACCGTTCATTCCAACTTGCAAATTTAAAACAGTTGGTTCCTTCTCCGTAGATTATTAATCGTACTGCCAACTAATTTTTTAATAAATGTCTTAAATATACAAAATTTTCCCCGTTCCAATTTTACGATATGTTTACATTCATGATAAATAATGACTTCATGAATATTGTTCCACCGCAATGATAATTTATTTGAACCAATGTTATAAAAATATTTCAATAAAATCAATTCTCCTCTATAAGACACTTATAGGTATCTGGTTTAAAATGAAATAATTAGTCCAAGAAGATTCACTTTCAAGTTTGTTTATATTTTTATCAATGACATCGGACTTCGTACAGGTAAATTACGTACGAACGTAAATCAAAGCTCCAGCGACTATAGCTTGCATCACCTTCAAAATTAATATTATCAAAATTAAAACTCAACCAATTAACTCGTCTCTGCCAATCGCTTATATAGATGCCAAAGAAATTTCCAGAATAATTCAAAGACTTCCGCCAGACGTTTCCCGAATTCTAACAATAGACCCCTATTTAAACTATTAAAATCACATTCAAAACAATCAGAATTAATATAAAATCATTCAGAATCATTATGAAACGAACAGAAATGAAAATTGTCCTCCAAACATTGTAGCTCACATTCATACTTAGAATTACAAGCTTTTAATCGACGTTGCATTCATAGTACTGTTTTTGAACGCATCTGATAGTATTTATATAGTTTCTTTCCATAAAACAATTTACATACACAAATTCACAATTAATTACCAGAAAAATATACAAAACGATACTCATTCAACTCCCAGCTTCCTACAAACAATTCTTAAAACACAATTTCATTAAAGTTCTGGGTCTGCCTATAAAACTAGCACTACAGTGGTGTTATTTTGCGCTAGCTATGTCGCTAAGAGGAGCACTGTAGGAACCTACAACAAAAAAAAAGTCTCATTGCATTTTAAATTAAACTCACGCATTATCTTAGGACAGTTCCAACAATTTTAAATCACTTGGAAAATCATGAAAATATGGTACCAAATACTAATATACAACATTTTTAACACTATTGGACCACTTTCCAACATTGGCTCCTGTTGGTAGTGCAAAAGCAAGTGACGTGGTTTACATATATACAATATTCAAATCTAAAGCAAATTCCCCGCAAACAGCAGGTTAGTTGTTAGTATAGAATGTAAGTACAGCTGTAAAGAGCCAAAAATAAAAGTAGGAATATAAACTACAATAACGAATAGGAAGAGGCCATGAAAAGAGGGTCATGAGAAGTGGTTCTATTGACACGATATTGAATAAGTAAAACCATTACAGCTTGTGCACACCGTAAAAAATAATGGCGCAGTTTTATATAGAACTTTAAACAGAAACTTTACGTTGGTTGCATATCTTTACGATAGCTGCTATTATCTAACATTAATGAATTGATGGTACATGAAAGGAAGCATCTAATAATAACTCCAACTAAAAATTATTACTTTAAATCAGTTAATTTTATCTATTTGAATATTTTACCTTGTACTAGGTCTCAGGATACCTCAAGGCATACTTGACATTACTCACAAAGGTAGTTGACAGAATGAGGCTAAAAATAATGATAAATTATGTAGAAAAAATTGTGCTTGATTAAAATGTTCCATGCTGTATGGAGAAATTCTCAAACAATTTGGATCAAGGAATCAGGGTAACAAAAGCGGTGGAAGCGAAAAACTATATTTATGCACTGAATGACCGTATTGTTAAATAACGGTCAAAACCCAGGCTGCATAAAATAATCTGGAGCCTCGCATTGTGGGAGCATATTAGTTTGATGGCGACGGTTCGAAGTCGTTTGCCGAGTTCATCTTCCCACAAACTGTTGGATTAGACGGGATCATAAAATGCCGCAATCAAAAAAAAAGTAATTCATTTGCGTCATTTGCTCCAGGAATTCCTCTTTCAAAAGTATATTTTGTTTTTGGTGTTGACTTTCAGCAGTTACTCATGAATTATTCCTTCGTATTATTTCTTAATTAGCTATTGCAGCAACTTCGTATGGGTTGATTGTTAATGTAAATAGCTTTTTCTTAAACCAACATAGCAAAGAGTTATGTAAAAGGTCACGAAAAAAACTAACTTCGGCCGACAGTAGGCTAAAAGTCAAGATAAACATTTCGACTGCAAGAATTCACATATCTTTAAATGTATAATAATTAGTGGATACTTCTATCTTAATTTCTCACCATTCGACATCAAACGCTGTTCATTCTATTCATGGGATCACGGGGTTGAATATTATTCAAACCCCATCAAAATCTACTTAGTTTTCCTGCTGGTCGACTGCTTATACATTAGTCTAAACCCCAACAAAATGCGACTTTACTTAAATCGTGTTCTAGTAAAATTATCTTAAACTTGCCAGTTTTACTATGTCACGACAAAATGAAACACTCTCTATCTCATGCACAGGACAAAGGCTATATATTAATCCCAACTCCCATAAAATCCGCTCAGTAATATTTAACTGACCAAGAGGAGTTGGCTTGATTTCGTGAAACTGGACCTACAGCGGAAAGGTGTATCATGGTTGTAATGAATGAATAAGTACTGTACAGTGTTATTAGTAACCAAGGGTTCCCATGGTCTGTGTCAACGTTGGTGGTGCGACATGTCAAACAGACAGGTATAGGTGTGTCAACAAAGCGTCAAGAGTTACACGTCCGATGGGTGACTAAAACTTTCTACCTGACTTAGACATTCAGTGGATTTATAGCTACCAAAATAACTAAGGCTCGTTTTCTATTTGGGCACGTTTCGGAAAAGACCCGCCGAATACTGTTAACTGGTGCCGGTGACCGAAAATATACCTTAATGCCGTTTCTTATTAAAGATGCGCTTTCGGAAAGTGGTGGGAGACGATCCAGCCAATAGAGATGCTGTCAACAAATTATTAACGTTTTGGTGTTTTTTGTTAGATCTGTGAGCCTATCATATGCTGTTACTTTGGCGGGCAGTGCCAAGGGCCTGACGCCACATCGCCGTTAGAGGGTACAGAGTCTTGCTCGGAGGAGGAGAACGGAGGAAGGGATATTCTCGTGAGGATCCTCATCTGATACAGCAGCAAGTGACCTTCACCGAGGCCCGAGCACTGGACGAGACGGGACATGAAGAAGTGGCCACCACGGTCCGCCGGTGTAGAAAGCTGTACGACCCTTGTTGTGCTATCCATGCGAGGGTCTTGATTTGGCTAGTGGGGCAACTGTAAAACTTCGTCCACAACGAAAACTTATGCAATCGATTCTACCCAGTAATCGACCCTGAGATATTGCTCTAACAGTTTAACGTTAAAGACATTCAACTATGTGTAATTGTTTATATCCTAATAAAAAAAACTTCATGTTTGCACAATTTCACAATGATAAAGTTTTAATAAATTGTACAACCACTTTTCAGTCCTCCTATTAATTCCAACTTATTTCATGTGGCTAGCTAAATATTCATTATTATTTTGGTATTCAAACTTAATAATTTTGTTATTGTTGGAACAGTATGATCCAGAATTCACTTGCCCTAAAAGTAGACGCCAAATGGTGTAGAGTCCAGGAAGAGGAAACATACTTCGGCAGACATGGGTGGCGAGGGATCTTACACCGCATCCGGGAAACTGCAGACGGATGAAGATGGTGGGTTTATGCCTGAATCGCAATCATCGTAAAATTATCTTAAATGTGTAACATCATTAGTGGTTTAATAATGTTTATTACATTTACATAAGAACGAAGCGTTTAAACCACCAGTGTGGCTTAGTGCGCTGAGGCGCCGCGCACTGAATAAGGGAAGTACAGGGCGTTCGCCGGGAAACGCAACCCACTGTTAGCGCTACAAGGAAGAAACTGCTCCCGGCGAGCGAGCGCTCAGTTTCCGGTATTGTTCAACCGTCGGCCGCGGACTATTTCATAATAATTACGCTTCATAAACTTCAGAAACTTCAGAAAATTGTGTGCTAAGCATTTAAATTGTGACGTAATTCATTAGCTTACCTTATAAAAGATGCTGGAAGTGTTGACCCTC
Organism: Vandiemenella viatica; assembly: GCA_031002005.1. Taxonomy (NCBI): domain Eukaryota; kingdom Metazoa; phylum Arthropoda; class Insecta; order Orthoptera; family Morabidae; genus Vandiemenella; species Vandiemenella viatica. Next base: position 373,370,881 of record JARYHS010013630.1, read on the forward strand.
TTGTGTAATGCACATTTCACATCTTCTGAACATATTTCGAGACACACGCTGCCCTAACTGACTTAATGATTTTTTGGGTGACTGTTCTAGTCGAAAAGCGATATCGTCAATTTTCTCCTCTGTTGGAATACGGTTGACCGACAGTCTCTTTTTGTTAAAAAATGAACCCGTTTCTCTTACTTTTTTAACCAGACGCAGAATTGTTGAATTAGCTGGCAGTAAAGCGCCAGGAAATTCGCGACGAAATTTACTGCGACACTTTTTAAACGACTTCTTCTTCACATATGTATCGTAGAGAAATATTCTTTGTTGCAAACTGTAACGTACCATAATTTTACTCACACTCAAACACGGTACAGATTAATAAGAGTATGAATCCCCAAACCAGCCAAACCGCAAAGAAACGTTTATTCACAACACTGATTAATAAGAGACTGAAGTCACAAACTATCTACAATGCAAAGAAACCGTTCTTAACAATGTAAGGGTCACTGCACTGCACTGTTGGGGCAGCGGAGGTGTTAAACAGTGCGGTGATTCACGGTGGCGTGTGGCGGAAACTGCTGGCGGGACTGACCGAGCAAGTTGCCGACGGCAACAGACTGGGAGGGTAGCGTTTTCCGGCGAACGCCCTGTACAACGTGTACGACGTAGCGACCGTCCTGACTCCAGCTTTCAGGTGGTCTCCGCAACCATAAAGGGAAATGACAGGACGAACCCCATCTCCACCTAGAAAACTATACATTTCATCTGGGTTTTCCACGGATTTCCCAGATCACTCCACGCGAATGCGGGGATAGTTCCTCACAATAGCCCATGGGCACCTCCTGCCATATCCCTTATAACCCTTCCAAACCATAACTCTTTTTCGATAGGTGCAATGCACCCTCCGCCATACACTTTTAGTGAATCGCGGAGTAATAATAATAATAATAATAAAAATACACTTATCTCAGGCTGAATATAGTCACACAGGTTGCAGACAACACTTCCACCATTAGTACGTAGTACGATCTGGCAGTAGGTATAAAATATTTGGCGTCCGGAAGGGCGTGTGGCCGTATAACCAAAACTCAAAATTTGACCATTCCAGTGATGAGTAAAACTAAAAAAGGCAGCCGATTACTAATTTTGAGAAAAGGTGGTGAAGAGGAAGAAGAAATGAAATTTTTGTTCGAGTTGCAAATGAACATTTTTTTTTTTTTCAAAATTACCTTAGTGAGTCCGTTTATAAAACAATGACATTTCAGTGGTCACTCTGCCTCCACGATCAAGCGACTCATGTAAACACAGAAACGTTGTGTAGTTTGAACGGACTCATTTAACTAGTTTCCCCGAAATAATTTTATTTCTCTGGTTTTCCCCCCTTGGTGCTGTTAATCAGTTTGCTTATATTTTATGGCAGATATTTTTAGCCCTCTGTTTCTTTAACATCCATATCATAGCCTAGTTGGTATAATTATTTGGCCATATACAATTTGTTTATAATGTATTTAATCCTTATCTGAAGCAGTAATGATTTCTGTAATTTAGGCTTCAATGTAACTTTCTGTAATCACAGGCACTCACAGATACTTTAATTAATGTACATTTTATCATGTCTCTAAACTCATCATTTCCTCTCCTAAAGCATTTATACAGCATTTTATAAAACTTTACTTTTAAATTCGTGTAGAGACAATCTCTAAACAAACTTTCTTTAATGATTTTCTTGTATATGCCATTATTACCTCGCTGAACAGGTCGTGCAAATTTCTGACTGTCAAAGTCGGGGCTTAGTACTTTAAGACTTTTCTCCAACTTGTTGTTTATGTTTGAGCCGGTAAGGAAAGTTCAGCTGAGTCCGCTCCAAGTCTAAGTTCTGGTGACCCTGGAAACTTCTGGCGGCTCTTGGGCGCTTATAACATTTCAAAACGCCGGCGTGAGGTATACACGTCTACAAAGAAGACATAATTTCACCTGGTGAGGGAAGAATTTGTCTGTAGCACTAAGAACGTTTCAAACAGCATCGGGCACTAGTTATGTGTTACGAAGTCACACCTCACGCAGAAAAAAGTCGAACGTATTAATTAAGGCGGTGATCTGAAAAATCCCCACTCTCGAACATAGATGGCTACTATATCGTATTACTCTCCCCTTGATTTCTAAATACATACAAGTGTGTGTGTGTGTGTCTGTCTGTGTGTGAGAGAGAGAGAGAAAAAGAAAGAGAGATAGCGTGTGTGTGGTTGTGTGTGCGTGTGTCTATGTGTCTGTGTACTGCCACGAAGCTGCAGCTGAAGTGAAGATAATAAATGAAGCAAAGGAGATTTAAAAATTATTTGCCTTTTCTGAACTGAGCTATAACTATTCCAGATGAGGAATTGCAACATGTAAATTTGGCATGCTTAGAAACCAGAACAACTTGAATAACCGTATGGAATTCTTAAGTTGTTCTTTAAACATCTTATGTTTCAGTGAAATATGGCTTTGACAAATATATTCTCAACAGCACAATACGATACAAACAACTGCCTAGTTTCAGTGCCTGTTTGTGTTATATATTAATGAAGAAGCAGAAAATATTTTGAAAAGCTTCAAACCAGATGGCTTTAAATGGAAGGTGGAATATACGAGACATTTCTCTGTGAACCTTTCGGAGGTACCGGCTCAACTCTAATTATCTGGTAGAGCTTCGTGTGCCGGGAGCTGCAGAGAACCTAGCTGCAGTCTTTCCACCTGAAAGGCATTTTGTAGAAAATCAGATGTTGTTAGAAATCGGATATTAATGCTATTACGACAACTTCAGGACTTTTATGTGATAAATGATCATTAATAAAAGAGGCAAGTAATGGTAAAATTACTTTTAAGTTACCAATTAAACGTAGCCAACATATGTTTGTTTCTTGTGTTCTCCTTAACAGAAAATCGCTTAGAAACCAATGGTAATTAAAACAGCTCTGAACAGAGCAAAAAGAATTTAGAGAGTTTTATACATATATATCACAAAAAGTTTAATAAATGTTTAGGTTGTTAAACATATACACTGCACAAGGGAGTGCAAAAACATTTTATGCTTTGATTCTTTTTCCTCATCTACTGTCCAATAACATAAATTTATTGAAACGATACCGCTAAAGTAAATACCTTTAGAAGAAAGATTGGCCAGGTCAATGGGCCTTACCTTTTATGAGAACGGAGATTTTCCCGGCGTATGAATGCAACGAAGTCTTCACTGGTTTGCCGCCGGATATTTCCACAAAACGATGACAACTTTTCAACAACGTCCTCAGTTGTCTTCTTCAGGTAGACGTATGTAGAGAATCGTCTCTGGAGCGGGTCTCGACAACTGTCAACGTCCAGATTGTGCTAAGCCTGATTGGACAGTTCCGCAATCACGAGTGGACTACTCCAGCTCGACATTGCTAACATCCGCAGAAGAATGGCACGTGTCCTAGCTGCCGAAGACGAAGATTACGAGCTCTAGGAGATCTCGTCTGAAGACGTCCGCAGAACAATTGCACGGATCAGCTCAAGGAATATCCCTGGCAAAGAAAACCTGGGGAACAGGTTGCTAAGGAACCTTCCACCAACGGCGGTGCAACACATCAGCGAACTGATTAACGTTACCCTCCGCAAGCAAAACTACCCCAGATATTGGAAAGAAGCAACTGTGATAGGAGTGCCAAAACCAGGGTAGAATGGCACCTTTCCACAAAACTATAGGCCAAACAGCCTAGTTCATTCTTTGAGCAAAGTGTTCGAGTGGTTTGTTTTAAATAGACTAGAAGCTCACATCTGAAGGGAAAACATCATCCCAGAATTTCAGTTCAGCTTTCAAAAGGGATATTCAGCCACCCAGCAAGTTCTACATATAGTCGAATGTGCCAGGAAGACATTCAAGCATCGAGGCTACGGCCCGCTCGTCCTGTTGGACGTGGCACGTGCCTTCGACACTGTATGGCACAGCGGTCTCCTATATCAAATTTACACGCAGCGAATCCCCGGCCCGATAGTGAAATTGATCCAGAGCTATATTACACGTAGGTCCTTCCGAATAAGGGTCGAAATGACCTATCAACATGGCGTCCAATCAACGCAAGGGTCGGTGATTGGACCTGTGTTATACAACCTTTATACTTCAGACATACCAGCACCACCAACCATCAGAACAGCGCTGTACGCGGACGATACTGCCTTCTTCATGGCTTACAGGAGCAAAGCTACGGCCATTTGGAGGCTACAACAAGTTTTTCAACAAACAGAGGCATGGCCCAGATGATCACCATCAACTCCGCCAAAACACAGGCAATCATGCTGACCAGGCGCTTGGGGAAGCGGAACCGGCAACAGGAACGCACACCTAACCTACAATGAGATGGTGCAAATATCGAGTGGGCTAAAACTGTTAAATACCTCGGCGTTACATTGGACTCCATACTAAGTTGGAGGCACCACATCGAGGATCTCAGACTGAAAGTCGCAGACAGGATGAATTGTACCCGGTCCTCAACTGGGACAGCTCTCTAGCAGCCAGCCCCGGGGTCACTATATTTTGCAGCCTCATCAGGCCGATCATGGAGTACGCGTTTCCTGTATGGGGATACGCCTCCAAATCTGCCTTGCGTCGTCTGCAAACAATGGAGAACCATGCACTTCGACGAGCACTCCACGTGTGCAAACGATTTCCTACAGTCGACCTGCATGAAGCAGCGGGTGTTCCATCCCTGAAGGATAGGATTGTTCAGATCACAAAATCGTTCTACAGGGCCGCACGCAAATCAACAAATCCGCTCATATCCAACTTAAGGCAGAACGATAATTCTCAAGACAAAAACAAAAGACCCCTGTCTATACTGACAAGTTATTAAATAAAAGAAAGAATAAAAGAAAGAGCAACAGCAATGAAACACCAAAAGTAAAGACTTCCCTCCTACAACGTCTGGAGGAAATGTCTCAAACTGCTTGCAATGAAACTCGTATTAACAGTTGAAAATCAGTCTTCGTACACTGTGCCACAGAGGAAATGCGTTGCGGGTTATATTTCATCCTGCGAAGCATGGACCGTGTCTATCACGTGAACACATGCTGCACTAATTTATCAAGTCGGCGTCGCACGTCTTCTAGCTTCTAATTGGCTATTCGAATAATGGCGGCTGTCGAGCCACAGGGTGCCGTTCTCTCCCAAGTCGATAAAGACTGTACTGCCACATTGTTCTTTCTTCATTTTGTTAGATGCAATCCCGACAGGAGGATGTAGCCACAACGAGAATATATGAGTAGTCAGTTAAGACGAACAGTGTTTTCATCAACCTCACTTGCCTCTATGCTTAGCTGGTTATGTTGTGCCGCTGTGTAATAGTTATGAGTATGAGTTGCCCCATTGTGTCTAATGCATTTTTAAATGAAAGGTTATTTGAATGTAATAGTAACAAACAGTTTCATTTCCCTTAAGGGTGATGTAATTTTGCTCAGATCAGGAACTTATGATTCCCTCGATCCGTCGTAACATAGAAAATTAACGGATCCACATTAAACTGTAGGCACAGCAAACTGAAACTACGGGGTCTCCAAGCTTTTCTACTCCATTTTTAATGCTAAGATATTTGGAATTAGTCACACTATTGTACCCAGCACAGTGATTACAAATTTTTATCGTCACTAATCCTACCAGGACGATCAACCACTAAGACCCGAGCATGCCTAACCTCGTGTTGAATGCGAGAGATACAGTCGTCACTACACAGGAGATTAACTTCCTCAAGTTGCGATGATACGACATATGAGATGAGCGGATCATAACGTCAGTAAATCGGCAACAAAGTGTGATGAAGCCCCATTTGATGCAACACTTACGCATCTATCGAAGAAGACGCGTCCAAGAAGTGCACATTAAAAAATAATTGTTCCAAATATCATAGAAATACCCATTGGATAAGGCATATAACTGTTCCGCAAGATAATGTTTAAGCAGACGTATCCTTCTCCAAACGGAGGAAATCACACTGAAAATTATACAGAGGGAAGAACTTATAACTACATTTAAATCTTGTATAACTCTTGATAACTAAACCTTTTAGATACCACCAATTTTTTGTACAGTGGTGGACGATAATATTCTTGACGCTAGTCTACTGGGTAACGGAACGCCGTAACAGGAACCCACTGTGCAGTATATTTCATAACTAATCTCCAGTGACTGAGGATTTTACCTACCTCTCTCCCGCAATTGTTAAAGGAATACATACTTTGAAGTTAAATTGTTTGCAAATAATTTAATGTTATATAATAGGATCAAAACACTACTGTAAACCGCTAGGATGATCTGTACAGGCTAACTAGTTGGATAGAAAAACATGCGATGAAGATTATTGCAAAGAAATGTCAGCTTATTTTAAGTACAAAGATAAAAAAAGCTGGTCAGGAAAAATTGGACACATGGAAAGGAAAGTTTTAAAAACCCTTCATTTGTTGGAGAGAGTGATGAGAGGATAAACCAGAGAAGTAAGGAAATTGGGTTAGAAAACTTTTGTCAGACCATTGCTTGAGTATGGTGGCATAGCGTAGGACCAACATTTTTACGGGATTTGAAGGGGATTCAGGGAAGGGTTACTAGATTTATCTCCGAAAATTACCGAAGAACACATTTAATAACTGATATAATGAAGGATCTGGGACGGGATTCATTAGAACACAGGATGCGGTCAAATTGAGTCATGAGAATTCGCAAGGCGTATATTGGTTATGGGGCGTGGAAAGATTTTGGTGAAGAATTAGGACAGGTGAATGGAAGGGAAAAGATGACTATGACCTCAAACTGGCACTCGACTTAAGGCGTAAGGGGGTAGAAAGATTTTCTTTCTTAGGTAAGATGTTCAGGGATTGGACTACATTACCAAGAGAAGTGATGAATAGTTTACCGAAAAACCTGAAAGAATTTAAAATTAAAATTCTTAGGGAGCATACGTAGGCTGTTAAAAGAATTGGGAAAATGGATGGCGAGGGAAATTACCACCGGAGTGTGAGCTCCATCGCTATTAAATTTAATGTTACCAACCAGATTTCTGTCAAATCCACTCCTTACATAAAACATCTATGATTTAAAGATTGCTCTGGCCTGTAGTATGGATTTTAGCGCTCAAAGCTGCTCTCTGGACACGTGTATATATGTATGAGGCCGCAGATGGCCGTTATGGTAACGAAGTGCCAAGCGCAGCCACCGAACTTGAGTAGTAGTCCGCGCTCAATGAATACTAATGCACCCTAAGTGCCTATGTCAACCCACCCGTCATCTGACCGGCTCCAGTTATTAGAGCGGATTGATTAATAGTATTTATTTTATAATAGTTTGCTGTCTTGTTAAAATCTCTTCGAAAGAGGTAATAAAACCATATACTGAATAACTGTTACCTTGCCGCAGTTTTGATTTATTGAAATTAATTAAGTTAAATCACCAAATAAGCTTATTGAAACTGCATTTTTGAAACTATTTTCTACTTTAATACTTTAAGCCATTTGACAGGATGAAATATATAATTTTCCTTGTTATTGAATCCAGTTGCATCTCCTTTTTGCTATATAAACAGTTTCTTTACAAAAAAAAAAATTGAATCAAACATTCAAACATACATGAACGTAACCAGATTTTTATTTGTTACTAATGGATTGTGGAGATATTTTCAAATGATGTTTAAGGAGAGAAACTTTAAGATCAGAAACAAACTGGTGTAATTTTATTTTCGGTGCACATGCGTAAAAATATGTTTTTTTTTTTTTTTTTTTTTTTTTTTTTTTTAGAATTATCACTCGAAACTGAAGCGATCTAGAAGCGTAATGGAGGGTATTATAATTTTCAAACAACCGAAATACCTAAATAAAATGGAGGCTGCAGTTCAAGCCAAGAATGGAAACGGGTATTAAATATACTGTGATCAAAAACGTATCACAGATTTTTCAAGCTTATTGTCTCGGGATATGCTAAATCAGTGGCTTATTAGTAATTGACAGTATGTCCTCTATAAAGATGGGAAAGCCATTTTGTAACACCTGCTTCAAACAGGCTCCCCAGGAAATTTGAAGTCCAAAAGCGAACCAAGACTGTGGTTGAAACGTCGAAAAGAATGTAGGAACATAATTAACTCAGGGTTTATTTGCTGTTGATAACACCACATCGCAGGCAAAATTCAAACATATCCTTTATATAAGACAATAATAAAAAGTATTACATTTTCTACTTCTATTATCACGGTTCTGCAGGTCATTGACAGTAAGGATATTATAGGCGGGAACGAAAGTTAACTAGGAATTTGCGCATGGTCTTAGGAATCATGGAAAATCGTAATCTGGACAGGCAACTGGCAGGCTTAAAAGTTAACTGCCTGCGTATCTGGCCTAGTCTCATCATTGTCTCAGAGTGATTAGAAAATACATTCACATTAAAGTTTATAATTTTTTTAAAAAATTTCAGTAATATAAGGAGAAATATCCTTTCCACCAAAACATCAAATTAGCGTTACAACAGTTGTTTTGAAAACATTAATTCACTTCAGAGTCATGTATTATGCTTCATTAACAAAAGTAAATGGCATAAGCTCTATGTACAGCATTTAAAATAACGGCACAAGTGAAACAACTACAAGTTCAGACATTTTTCGCGTGCATTGAACAATCTTTGAAGATCAGGAAGAGAGAGATTCCTAAAACAGAAATTAAAAAACAAATTATAATTCTAAAAGCTGTAATACAAAAGACACAAAAGACTCCAGAACGTAGCAACGATTAATTTATAAGGAATGAAGTTGTTGCATTTCCTGAAACCACGCTGATTACCGAAAATTACGTACAGAAAAACAATTAAAAAATGTTAGTAGAACATGTAATTGGGTGAAAATGTTGCGTAAGAAAATTCTGTTTGTAGTTAGTGAACTCAGTAGAAATAAAATAAAAAACAGATTTCTGTTTGATGCCATTTAGATCCTTTTTGGAATAGTGTCACAGACCCTAAAAACATACAGTAGATATATCAGCAATTTTCACTACATAATAAGACAATACAGCTAGAGCGGAATTCGTCCTGCAGATTGGCATCACTGCTGCCGTAAAGGCAGTTCCAACTTACAGTTTCTCTACACTGGTCATAACTCGCGTTCATTGTGAGCTGGGGCTGTGGATGCCACACCGAATCCACGACTCTAATTGCTATTTGGAACCGCCCACCGGAAAATTCAATTACAGGCTCCCAACCACGACTATTTTTTATATTGCGTGTAATAATGACGTCCTTGGTGTTAGGACAGCAAATTATTGTAGCCATTAATGGCAGCTGCTTGTCACTAGAGAGTGGAAGTTTTGCCCACTGGAAATCAAATTACGGGGGTCTGGCTTCTGTGAGATTGTAAACAAGTCTGGCGCGAGTTCCAATCGGGTTAATGGCACTGCAAAATTTCCTCTGTGATATTTAGTAAACGATAGGGCTGGAAGTTTGAATAACACAAATAAGTATATAGATATATAAAAAGTGTTTCTTCATTACTAATATACAATTTGCTTGAATTTCTGGAAGTAATGATAATAAGTGAATCACTATACAGTTTATTTTCTTCTTTGCACATTTTCTAACTATTTCTCCCTGGCTGGTATGTTTGATACATTATTCTTCTAGTCTGTTATACACTGAAGAGCCAAAGAAACTGGTACACCTCCCTAATATCGTGTAGGGCTCCCGCGCGCACGCAGAAGTGCCGCAACACGACGTGTGATGTACTCGACTATTGTCTAAAGTAGTGCTGGAGGGAATTGGCACCATGCATCCTGCAAGGCTGTCCATAAATCCGTAAGAGTACAAGGGGGTGGAGATCTCTTCTGAACGGCAAGTTGCAAGGCATCCCAGATATGCTCAATAATGTTCATGTCTGGGGGGTTTGGTGGCCTGCAGAGGTGTTTAAACTCAGAAGAGTGTTCTTGGATTCACTCTGTAGCAATTATGGAAGTGTGGAGTGTCGCATTGTCCTGCTGGAATTGCCCAAGTCCGGGGGAATGCACAATGGTCATGAACGGATGCAGGTGACCAGCCAGGATGCGTTAGTACGTGTCACATGTCAGAGTCGTACCTAGACGTATCAGGGGACCCTTGTCACTCCAACTGCACACGCCCCACACCATCAGCTTGAACAGTCCCCTGCTTACGTGCAGGGGCCATGAGTTCATGAGGTTGTGTCCATATCCGCACACATCCATACGCTCGATACAATTTGAAACGAGACTCAGCAGACCAGGTAACATGTATCCAATCATCAACAGTCCAATGTTGGTGTTGACGGGCTCAGGAGAAGTGTAAAGCTTTGTGTCGTTCACTCAGCGAGAGTACACGAGTGGGCCTTCGGCTCCGAAAGACCATATCGATGATATTTCGTTGAATGGTTCTCACGCTGACACTAGTAGATGGCCCAGCATTGAAATCCGCAGCAATTTGCGGAATGGTTGCACTTCTTTCACGTTAAACGATTCTCTTCAATCTTCGTTAGACCCGTTCTTGCAGGGTCTTTTTCCGGCCGCAGCGATGTCGGAGATTAGATGTTTTACTGGATTCCCGATATTTACGGTGCACTCGTGAAGTGGTCGTACTGGAAAATCTCCACCTCATCGTTACCTCAGAGATCCTGTGTCCCATCTCTCGTGCGATGACTATAACACCACGTTCAAACTCACTTAAATTGTGTTAACCTGCCATTGTGGCAGAAGTAACCGATCTAACGCCTGCGCCAGACACCTATTGTCTTATATAGGCGTTGCCGTCCTCAGGGCCGTGCTCGGAGTGTTTAAATATCTCTGTGTTTGCATACGCATGTCTATACCAGTTTCTCTGCCTCTTCAGAGTTCATAAAATACTGGTATTAATTATTGAGTACAGCTTTTAATGGCAGTAGTAGAGACTAAGAAATACCACAGCCCTGAGTAGTAAACAATGTTAGTTTTGTTGACCCACAACACGGTGATAGTTAAACTGTTTTATTTCAACTCATTTAAGAATTATTCAATACTATAAAGAGGTTGCACAAAAAAGCGCAAAACAAACTTCAGTATCAGAAAGTTCCCCACGGCATATAATTAATGCTATAAAAATTAAAGGTTTCCACCCCGAGGACCATGATCGTATTATTTTCTTGGTTACTGTACTTACGTTCTGGAAGAATATTAACCTGCAACTGCATGTACGAATAATGTCAGTAATTGCTGTTTTATTCAGCGCTGTTATGAAAGCATACTTTGTCAGTTCGTAGCATAAATACTTTAAACATGCACAAAACGGACATATATCGTATTCAGATACAACAAAACCACAATTAACCAAAAGAATGTAAGAATGGTGCCTCACTACTGCGATATCCAGAGTCGATTCCAAAAAGAAACTTCTTAAGTCAACTACACCCTCTAGGAATGTGACACACCTCACTTTGTAATTGTTTTGGACGGTTTTTTGGCATCGGTAACACAGCATTTGTGACCAAAAAATTAAGTACTACAAAACAAAAATAAAAAAAGGTCTAACTACATTTATCACAAACGGAATTATATTTATTTGACTATGCCCCACCAACCATTCTATCTTTTGAGACGTAAAGGTCACTTAATTTAATGGCATATTTCTGAAGGTAGATATAGGATGATCTCAAAACATGAATTATTAATTAAACTTGAAAAAGTTGAAATTTCTTAATCACTACATTTCCTCTATTTATTATAAATTTTTTCCATTGTTGAGTAATATAGAGAAAAGAAATCCATAAATTAGTCTGTTTTGTCTTGTGGTCTATATGAATGAAACTGTGTATATTGAAATTAATTAACTGTGTATACATTAGCATAGTGTAATTATAGAATGTACAGTTGAAAAATTGTAATATGGTGCATATTACTTATACTGTACAATAGAATTATAGAAAAATTGTATCTGTACATGAAGTTTATTTTAAAAAAGTCTAAATGCTATTATTGCAATAATAGTGTTTATGTTTCATTAGTTCGTGGTTTGGACTTTGCTTTTATTAAAGACTTTCACTAAAGATCGTGGCCACAAAGGAACATACCAGTCGGTCAGTTATCCTCACTCATTTCAGATAGTGTTAAAAAATTATAGGAAATAAATTAAGTTTCTTCAATGCTTGAAGAGAAAAACATTTTTAATATGAACCTTTGTACCAACACCAAACTAACCGATCACATAGATTAAAATAATGAAATTTGGAATTTTTCTCTGCCTGTCTGATCATGCATCTCACAAAACATAGTGGATGGATTTTAAGGAAACTTGGTCAAAGCTAAAATCATGAATTAACGACAAGGCTGCTTTTAATGTAGATTTTTTCCGATTAGTTCCTATGATACAAAGTGCATAGGCGAAAACTTTGAAATTTACATCTCTCCACGTACCAAACAAAAACTTATTGGCAGATTTTAATACATCTGTAAATGGCAATAGGTTACGTCATGAGGTAGCATGTAACATACATTCTATCTAGAATTGCAAAATAGTTCCCTATTGTACAGAGACTAAAAATGTAAAATTCAAATTTGTCTCCATTTGTAGTGGCATCACGTCAAAACTAAAGCACGAGCTTCAACGAAAATGCACATATTGGTATCTTTATCGTTGGTTTGCATACAGGACATTTCGTATCCATATTAATAACACATTTTCTGATAATTTAGACCAAATATCTGAAATTTTTATGTTCGTTCACTGTTCACGCAAAAACAAATTAACGGTTTTGAACAAAACTGTATTTTGTGGTAAGTTATATGTCGGATTAACGTGCAGAATACCTTTCATCCTGATACGTTACAAAGTTTATTATGGTCTTGAAGCCGAAACCGTAAAACCTGAAACTTTCTGCTTTTGTGTGTTCTTCAAGCGATAGCTAATGAACGGATTTTTACGAAACTATAAACAAGTGAAAGCTCACGTCATTGGTTACAATAAATGATACTTTTCACCCGATTCGAACCGAAGTTCATGATTATGAATATGCGATTTTTAAATTTTCTTAATGAAGCTACATCTAGTGATAGCCTATGTCATTTGTTAACATGCAGGAAATCATTTATGCCGACGATTTCCATAGGCATGTAATAAAGTGTAAAAGAATTCACTTACTTCAAAATAGTGTATCAGTTTTTATGAGTCGTTACACATTGCGAGATTTTGTTCATACTAATTAGTTCCCATAGTTTACATCATAAGTTATTTGCAGCAGAGGAAAACGTAATGGTTGTTTTTACCTTTGTATAGATATTACTTTTATATACGAAAATTACTCGTAAACAGATGGCAACATTGGACTTTCATAAGCAGTAATGGACGGTGTGTTTAAATAGGTTAAACTGTAACAGAATTTCATTTAGATTTAATCGTGAATTTTATGTCACAGATTATTTAAATGTGAATAAAATAGTATATTCAAACACGTGCCAGGTTCGACCACATTGCTTACAGAAAACTTTGTTAATAATACCAAAGTATTCATTAGGGGTTAATAAAAATCATAAAATCTTCCAAAATAGCGTCAGTAGAAACAAACGATATGCAAAAACGCATTTAAAACGTTCACGTACAAACTAAGTCCTTAGAAAATGGGAATATGCAAGTAAGAGGGTAAAAGAAGGCTGCTCCTCTGTTTTTGTATTTTTTTCACGCTGCAAAAATATTTTTGATAATTCATTAATGACTTAATAGCACCAATGTCAAACTTCACGTGGACAAAATCATGGATACAATCTGTATGTAATAGGTAACCAAGAAAAGTATAGAATTTAGTTTGATTTGTTTTTAAAATTGATGTTAATAAGCTTCAAAAACCAAATCGCGCATAAAAAAATGGACAACTGTGCTTTTATCCTTATTTTTTATATATTACAGTATATAATTCCATGAAAATACAAACGTGAAGTTTCAAAATAAAACGATTCGTAATTGTTGTGCTTTAAATCCAGAATCGTCTTTTTAGAAAGTACGTCGAAATTATTTCTTTGCCTTTCGATAAATTGTTTATACATAAGTAAACCAGAGAATTTTTAGACACATTATAAATTGGGATGAAGAGGTTAACGCATGATAGGAAGAGGTGGAGAATTGCATCAAACTAATCGAGTGAATGGCGACAGAAAATAAAAAATTTAGTAACCGTGTTCTTAAGACAATAAATGCATTATGCAGTCTATTTGTATGGTTTTCAGTTCTTATATCACGACTACGTTACTTCATATTAATAGTTTATGCTGTCGACACCCATTTTACTGAGATAATACAAAGGCTACGGCATTGAATAAAGTTTCAGTAGATATGCGTTTTAACTGAATTTTGACAAAGCGTTATAAGTTTAAATTAAAAGCGACAGTTTGTTTCAAATTTAAGTTAAAAGTTAGAAGACAGGTGACCTGGATCACCTCATCGCAGATCCTAATTGGGCGAGACAAAACCCCCAGGCTTAACAGTCAGTGACAGCTACAGGGATTAGAAGGAGTTTCTATTGAAAGTTGGGTTTGCAAAGATTGCAAATAAGTCTCAGGGAAAAAAGGTTTAAAGAGCCTTTTCAAACAATATAACAATATTTTTGTATTAATTGTATCATAATGTATTATAAATGTATTATAAATGTACTTCATTAATGTGGTTGTATTTATAATAAATCCTTGTATACAACAGTTGAGCTTAGAATGCTATCATTATGGCATGTTATTGTATAACATGTCATAATGATAGCATTCTAAGCTCAACTGTTGTATACAAGGATGTATTATAAACACAACCACATTAATGAAGTACATTTCCATTTTGTATATATTCGTCACTGGTATTGTATTTCAGCAACCCAATAAAAAACTGTTTTTATTATTTTTTATGTTTCGCACAGATTTGTGTAGGTAAAAACAACCTAAAATATCATTTCACCTCATAATATTGAAGGAACCAACATTTTGGTCTTATTTTTTGTCAGAAACTATAAAGTAATTGCCTATGAGAAATTTGCTAACATTATTCCACTTGTTAAGAAAACAGTTTTGAATAAAAAGAAATCGATGAACCTATAGATATTCTTGTGTCACTGTTTTTCTTGGTGGTCGCAATTCGTATTTGTTCATCAAATCAGAAGAAACAGAGAACGCTTTCTATAAACTACCCTTTTATCCTGCTGTAGTTCACGTTTAACACTAACATCCAATAAAAATTTGTCAGTCTGATTGTAATTCTCGAAAGAAATAAAAAGTTTGCAGATTATTGGTAAATGTTAAATTGAAAACCAGTGCCCTCTCAGTATCCTAATAACATGTTACCTTAGTCGATCTACGGAGAGAAAGCCAACAGACAGCTGATTACAAGATATAAGAGCGGCTAAATTAGATTTTAACCCATCAATTCTTCTGCTGAACACAGATGATCTTAAATTTAAAAAGTTCCAGTAAGGATGTTTGAAAAGCCTCTTTCAAATCTTCACTCGTACAAAAAAAATGTTCTCATTAAACTTGCGTGTAGTGAGCATTAATTGTGCAGTAACGGCTGTAAAATATTCTTTCTGTAAAGCTGTGAATGGTGAATGGTGAATTATGACATCCGATTCACAATATTTCTTAATTTCTTAAATGCAATATCACGTCATGATGTTTATTCATGAACTGCAATAAAACGTTGATAGATTTAAGGATAAAATTTTAAAATTTGAACTAAATTTAACTGAATAAAATCTAATCTATTCGTCTAATCAAAACACAGTTATTATACAGTTATTATGTACATTTCTTTCTTCTCTGGTCATCATACTAAAATTGATGTTACAAAAAAAAAATAGTGTCTTTCCCCTTGAATTGCAATTATTGTATGAAGTTATAGCAAAATGTCCACAATGATGAGCTGTGTTTTGATTAGACGAATAGATTAGATTTTATTCAGTTAAATTTAGTTCAAATTTTAAAATTTTATCCTTAAATCTATCAACGTTTTATTGCAGTTCATGAATAAACATCATGACGTACAATTAAAACATCGTTTAAATGTTTCTTTTTAAACAAAAAGAAAATGATTTTTTGATGCACACGATGATTACTGGAGACAAAATTTGTTGTTTCGCACGCTACACTTTAGACAGACCGGAATGAATACAATACTAAATCCAAAACTCCCATACTCTGGCCATTATTCAAACTGAGATTAAAGAAATATTTTCCTCACGCTATGTGCCAAGAGCCTTTACAGGAATATTGTTGTGGCTTAACAGTCACTGGAGACATAAAAATAACATTATATTCCCGCACCACCCTCACATGCCAACAGAGTGATTTCAATAGTTCTTTAGAGAGATTTTTGCAGGGGAATTGCCACAGAAGGTTCAGAGTTCTTTGATACTGTTTCAAATCCAACTCTCATTCGACCCTCACTGCACCGATTTCATCAGAGATATTGCGGGCTCAGACTTATAAAAAGACTCATTGGCAGTCTGCTCTCCTTTGTGCTATCGCAGAAAAGAATTGGGGAGTTGTATTAAAAAACAGATTCCGTTTTTACACCATCGTCTGTATTTAGCAAAACATGCCCACAAGTATGACATGAAACGGCATTCGAGGTCATCTAACTATACTACTTTTGTTTTTTATTTTTATTTCTTATTGCGCCTGAGAGTCTTTATTCCGTTTCTTAGTACGAAGCTTTAGTGTTTATGGCAGGTATCGATTGCTGGGACCATATTAGAATCAGTTTATTTGTTTCAGAAACAAATATTTTCTTGACATGTTTACTACCGGATGGTGCTTTAATATCAAGTCTTTTAATTAACGAGTTATGTCAGTCACCGATAAAAGTGAATTCTTTGATTACTGAGCGTTAGATTTTATTTTAAACTCAGTCTGAAATATGGATGGCCACAAGGGGATTTGAACCGGCGTTCACCCGAATGCCATACCTGAGCCTTACCACTCATTCATCAAGCTCGGAATCGACGAAATAGTTCACTGGAACTGTAACGCTGAAAAAGTCTCTATTAACTTGAATTTTTATACATAACTACGATGATAAAAGTAGGTATTTTTTTTTTTTTAAATCTAATTTTCAGCAAACATTTAGTATTGATTTTAATACCAGCTCATATTTTTGAAAATAAATAAGATTTGTGAAAAATGGAATATTGGTAAAAATTAAGACAATTACGCCACACCGAAGTCAGTACAAGCCTTATGTCGCTGTGGATTTGACATTTTTCCTAAACGTAACTTGTGTTTTTAAAGAGCGATCGAAATTTCTTTTCACTCACTGCACAATATCCTACTATTTCTTAAAAAAGTAATTTTTGGAAAACTAGTAAAAAAATTTGAGAATGATTGAACAACAAGGAGAATTGCAACGATTTTCTGTTCAGCTTTATTTTTTATTAAAAGAAAAAGATAAACGTCACACTTCTGAAATTAACGGGGAGAGATACAATGCCACCTGTATGTACTATTCAGCAGCTTAAGTTATTACGAATTAGTGTCAGCTCGTGACTGCTTTTGGGTATGGTCATGTCGTTAGAACAGTTTCACATTTATCTCGATATATGCTGCTTGGATCACGATTAAAATGAGTATTAATAACAATTCTATTAGTATGGTAAATACATTAAAGAAATACAAAATGAGGAAACAAATATAATATCGCAATAACCCAGCTGCAGCGAACACGCACACAACATAAAGGCAAATAAAACGTAATAAAAAATGAGCTGCATTTTTACTTTTAATAGCCTTAACCTCCTGTCTGATAAAATCTCAAGTCTGATGTCCAATGTAAATGGAAAAAGACGTAAAGATGACCACCGAGCGTGGTGGGTGAGTATTTAACGCTCTGGCCTCGCATTCGGGAGGATGTGGGTTCAAATCCCCATCCGGGCATCGAGATTTAGGTTTCCCATAGTTTGCCCTATTCACTCCAGGCGAATGCTTCCTATAAAAAAGCCGAATTCCTGTTCTTTGTCCCCAGTCCCATCCCGCTTCTAATGACCTTGACGTCGACGTTTGTTTGGTTGACTTTTGTTTTTATGTTCATTGATGGATGCTAAGTATAAGGAATCCTTTTTTTTTAACACCTAGAGTATCTAGCATCTTCTCTTTTGTATGATGACTTAAGATGAACATTTTATCAATAGACGATTCAAGGTACTTGTGATTAATCTTTAAAAGTAATAGCTTTTCGAATTTTCCTAAGCGAAATTCCCAACTGACTTTTTTATATTTAATCGTGATAAACATTTCAAATGCGAGAAGGCTTACACCCAACGTTATTAAATTCGTAGCTTCTGTTAGGGATTAAATATATTTACGGATAATTTTTTTTATTTGTTAGGTTGTCAATACCGTGTCGAAACAACGTTGCTGTTACTAACGCGCCATAAATTATCAATTTGTACAGTTCGTTGAAATGGTTGATTTTTGCTTGATCTGTGTATAGACATAATTTTTTTTTGAATTTATTGTTTTACGTACTAAAAATGTTACTAATCGGAAAAAAGTGTCCTATACGATAAAGGATGATATAAGCTTTGACTAAGTTACGTTCAAATGCGTTCATTTTCGTATGACAGATGGGCAGAAAGTAAAAAATAAATAAATGAAACAATCTAAATTATACGATTTTGGCGTCGTATTATTAGTTGTCTATATTGCAGTTACTATTTTTTAATTAAATTTTATGTACTGAAATAACTTTCGCGCAATTTTTATAAATAGTATAGTTAATCTATTCGAGGGTGGTATGGAAAAGCCATACCTAATACATCCGGTAAAATATATGATCCCAGACCCCATGTAAATTGAGTTGGTAGAGACAAATGAATTTTCGGAACCTTTCTTGTGGAATTAACGTGGCACCCCAATAAAAAGCTGAGTCCATCTGGTTGCAGTTATTTATATTTTTCTTTGACCTTGTAAGTGTGAAAATTTAACAATAATCATCTATAACATTTTTCGCAAATATTTTCAATATCCGCAAAACGAAACAGGAACTAGAGCAAGTAATCTAAAGATAAAACGTTATATTTAGTGGCTAATCTGTAAAATGTAGTTAAATTGTAAAATTACGAAAGTTTCAGAACGGTTTAAGATTGAAACCAATGATGATATACCAATAATCTGTTTGGAAATACAGTGAGTACATCATGACATTCTGAATTAAGTTAAATATTATCGAGATCTTAGCAGCCCATTTCAAGATGTGGCATTACATTGGTATTCGCGTTGTGAATGATGGCAAAAAAATTGGGAATTAATCTTAAACATTTTACTAAGACCATTAACGCAAGTATTCGCTGTTGACGAAATGACGATGATACCGACAGAAACGAATAGAGTTACACAGTGTGGTGTATGAATTACTCCTCCACTTTGAAATGGAACATCAGATAAACAGCTTGTGACGAAGATGTATATATAAGATCTTTGTAAAATTATGCATAATTTTGTAAGTGTGGTTTCACGTGCGGAGTGTTCGGTTATGCTGTCAATACTAGAGCCACTCAGCTGTTTGGGAGGGCCATAGGAAGTCAGATATCGGTGTGAATTCTGTACAGCTGGATCGGTGGCCTGTCCCTGCTCCAAAGCGAAAAGGGATTCTGGCATAAGCAGTAATCAGTAGCAGTTTTTCTGGCACTGAGAGCGGGAGAAATAGTGATTGTATATAAATGTTCATTAAATGGACTATAAACTGAAAAGTCTAATCAGTCAGAATTACCATTAGTACTGTATCATTGAAATCAAATCTGCATTGTTAATGTCACAAAGCAAATGATGAAATTTATATTCTGCAAACGATCGAGGCCGAATTGCTGAATTCATTTGGACGGTAACATGCAGGATACCAAATGAAACGAAACTAAAAAGAAACAAAGCCCTTACAAGCGGCAACCGCTGCTTTGGCGTAAAAGTTGAAAGGCCAACGTATTGGACAGGGGGAAGCCACTGATTTATGACATGCATTTTTGATTAGCGCCCACCCGGAATACGAGTTTTTGACGGTTTTCTATTACAATGTTGAAGTGTATAGATCACAAACTTCAAATTTAAATGATGGCATTCACTTTTCCCTTGTTTAATCTGGAAGATAGAATCAAATGCATTCTTTAGAAACATGAGCTGGCAGTGAGAAGAGAGATTGCTCATAAAGTTGGACACCACAGCTTGCAATACGAAAAACACAGTTGCACCAAACGTCCGTCCGTGAACAGCAGCGCACCGTCGCTGCAGTACGTGTCAAGCATAACAGAAACTCTCGGCGCAATAACTGACGTCGCGCCGAGTTTATTGCGTGCGGACGGAGACAGGGTGCGTTTTGACTGAGTGAGATATTTCGAGAACGACACGTCGCATTCGAGATGCGGCACAGTGGCGGAATACTGACGGCGCGTCTGGCGGCAGCCAATAGAA
Source organism: Vandiemenella viatica (assembly GCA_031002005.1). Classification (NCBI taxonomy): domain Eukaryota; kingdom Metazoa; phylum Arthropoda; class Insecta; order Orthoptera; family Morabidae; genus Vandiemenella; species Vandiemenella viatica. The sequence continues at coordinate 373,391,299 of JARYHS010013630.1, forward strand.
CGTCGCTCCTGTTTGACATTCGAGACGCAACACATACCAAACATACACACACACAGCGAACAAGTACGTGCTGGATAGGCGATTGGGAACATCAGATACTCCAGCTGTGGTAGTTTAAAACAAAACAAAATTGAAGTTCTGATACAAAATTTTTGGTTGTTCTAAGTGTTTCGTGGGCAATAATTTTTTTATAGTTTTTCGGGCAAAACTAGCACTATGTGCAGTCATCATTTGATAATCTATCATGATTTTGAAGAAATTTGTTAAGACTTTTTCTTTTATGACGAAATGTTTTCTTCATATTCTCCAATATGTTATAATAAATAAGGTTCCACGGCGAAAAGCATACAAATATAAAAAAAAAGGAATTTAATTTAATTGCTTTGGAGCGCACGCTCCTGTGATAATTTCGCTGCAAACCAATTATTTCCCTTTCTTGTACCTGCCTACTTTCACCCTCCACGAATTTTAATCTAAATTCTTTAAGCGTTTTTTTTAGTAAATTATACATCGCTTACCATGCTAATTCATTCATTGCAATCTTTTCCCTTCCATTCATCACACTTAATTCAACAATCAGAATATTTCCAAGACACATCACTGATATAAGCTTTGTATGACTCTTCACCCTCTTCAAATCGTTTAATGAAAGTCATTCTACGTCCTTAATCTTTACATTTACTGATTGTGTCCTGCAGTAATTTCCAGAAAAAAATCTAGCGGCTTCTGGAAATTACTGCAGAGCACAATAATTAGCTGATCTGATAAAGATGATGGAATCACACTGAAACGTAGTTCAGGACAGCGTAGATTGACTTACATCTTCGGTACTCAAAGGGATGGTGTTGTTTAATTTCCAACCGCCAGACAGTGTTCCCAAGTAGTGAGTTAAATCCCAAAACTCTCCCAAAGCGTGGAGTGGGGGCCTAAAATAGTGTTAATGGTGGTTTGTCTGCTGGATATAAACGGAAAGAGTGGTGGCCTTGCTGGTGTCCTTCAGAAGAGTAGCCCAATGGCCAAATTTCACAGTATTCTTTCTTTCACCTCTCATCCAAAGAATGCTATACTGATCAACGAAAACAACAGTCATTCCAACATACAGCAACAATAAGAACAGTTGCAGAGCTTGGAAGGAAATGAGAAACCCTCCCATTTACATCGTACTGGGTAGTTTCTAAGTAGAGGAATCACACTCCATAGTAAATCCACTGTATAATAGAAGTGAGGCACCGAGCGTGGTGGTGTAACGGTTAACGTTCTGGCCTCGCATTAGGGAGGACGCTGGTTCGAATCCCCGTCCGGGCATCCAGATTTGGGTTCTCCATGGTTTTCCCAAATCACTCCAGGCGAATGCCGGGATGCTTCCTTCAAAAGTCCATGGCCGAATTTCTTCCCGTTCCTCGTCCCCTGTCCCATCCCGTCTCTAATGACCTCGATGTCGACGAGCCGTAAAGCCATAAGTTTAAAAAAAAATGGCATGAGGCGAAGAAGTTATGTAGTATGTTTAAACATATTAGGAACATGCCACCTGTACACATGAATGATTTTTCACTAGTAACGTAGGCGTGGTCATAAGTATCAATACATGAGAACAACCTCACATTAATTAAATAAGCGTATAAAATGGAGCCAATATATGGAAGGGTAGTTTTAACGGACCTCGGAGTCAAATGTGGTTGATAAAACATGACTGAAATGATGGTTCTACAGAATATTTCTCGTGCGACCTTGTCGGAGTAGTAAAGGAACCAGTATAATCAAAATAAGACGAAACTGCCTTCGAATAAAATTGCTTGTTGAATAGCTTGAACGCAGAAGATGGCTATAAACATGCAGCGAACAAACAATCCTATAAAAACTTCCCGTTTAAACCGCACCTCTAGGTTCAATGAATATAATTTGCAACTATCTGATGTTGTTAGCAGCATGAAAATGCTTCTAAAACCTTATTACTCATTGTGCCTATCTCACTAAAAGTGTGAAAGTTTGTGGCAATGATATCATGGTAAAGGAGCCCGTTACAGGATTGGATCAGTATTAATGACAACATCGCATCAAATCTTGAAACTGATATACAGATGACATTTCAAAAATCTATTACGAAAGCAATTCAACCAAATGATTCACTGTTCAATGTGATACAATAGTTTATGGCTCTTTTCTATCCCATTCTCTCGTGACTTCATAAAACATCTACCATGACCTCAGACCTGTTGAACCCAAATCAATGTGGTGTAGTCGTTACCGCACCTATCAATTAACGTCCGATTACAAACTTCGTTGGTGACAAGATTTAAAAGTTGTTTACAGTAAAAATCCTATAAACTCTATTTCTATTAAAGTGATAATCAAAATTTTCCATATACAGAGTAACACAACATTACCATTTATAAAGTTTAAACGTATGGCAGGCATTCATACTGTTGTGATAATCGTTTTTAATAACATTAATTATATTTAACTACCATCAGCCGTCTTAAGGCATAAACATCCCCGAATAAAATTTGGAACTATGAATAATTTTTGTGAGTTTAAGAGGCATCTAAGAAGCAGACCGCAAAAATAGAATATTACTTACTAATGAACATCGAACCATTCTTGCAGTCCTGCTTAATCCACTGTATTCTTGAACAAAATAGTTCAGTAAATATCACGTAAAGCGTATTGCAGGAAAGTTTTTTTAAGGTATAATGAGATTAACATGATTTCACAACACAGGGAGCTAAAAAGTTTCTTCAATTTCGTTGATCCCGGGTCCGTGTAATGCCACCGTAATCGAAAATTCTGAACGTGATTTCTGGCACAAGAAAATTAGTAGAACTTCCCGTTACAGATTTTCGTTGCTTTACGCACAATGTAGAAACATACTACTCCAAGTTAGATATTTCGATTACCATTATTTTCTTCCTGGTACTTCATTTTTCTATCCAGTCCAGCCTCACCAATTATTATATAGAGTGATAAGCTTAGAGTATGCCTAACTTTTCGTGTATATTATTGAAATAAATGATAAGCATTGGGTGCCCACGTTGATCTTGCGGTAGAGCGTCTGATTGCGACCCTGGCGAACAGGTTTCGATCCCCAACGAGGCTGAGGATAGTCATCGAATCTAAGACGTCGGGAACAGTCCCCCGAGGTCTACCCAGCGTGCCATCTAATGAGTACCGTGGGGGAACTCCGCTGGTAAAATATTAGCCGCAGCGTGGCGCTGACCCAGTCACCTCCATCTCTATTGGCAAGGTCGATCAGGAGTGCTTGGCTATACCTCCGTGAATCCTGCGGGAAAACAGCTGCGGAGCTAAAAGAACCCCATAAGTAAAAATATAAGCATTGAGCTCAAATAACGCGTTCCTGAACCGTGAAGCAACACAACTACATTAATGTCCAGCAGAGAACCATATCATACACTTGTACTTTTTCCCTGATAAGGGGACACAGTAGCAAACAGGCTCAAAAAAAAAAGATTTTCTTTTTTATTCTTCTTCAATGCTCCAATTAGTTAGCAACAAAATGTTGTTTGTTTCATGCAAATGTGACGATTATATTCGGAGTTATTAATTTTTTCATGATGCGTGGTAATGGTGTGTCTGTATTGTAATTTGCATTAGTTTCTTGTATGTAAAACTTCTAATACAGTTTTTTGTAATAAAACTATATTTTTTTACCTTTTGGTACCCTTTTCTCAAAAACTAAGACTGATAAAGACATCAGACAATCAGCATCTCTTGTAAATAAAACTATGATTAATCAAATAAAAAATCGGACCTGTCGTAACAACAATAACAAACTTACAAGCTCCAAGGTATTTATTAAAAGTTTTAATTTTTTGTTTTAGAACAAAAAATCATTACTCATAAACTATACAAAATATAGTAATAAATCTTTATGTGATTTTCAGATGATGTTTCATATGTATACTTCAAAAGTGTCAGGTCTGTATCTCTATTAGGTTCTTCAGAAACTGTACCTGAATTTTGCTTGTTTTAACATTGACTTCTTATGGGAGGTCCATCGCGACTGTGTCCTCTTATACAGAGAATGGAAAACCTGTAACAACGTTTCGCCACCATTGAAATGGGTGATTGAGGACTTACATCCTGCACTGGAATACTGAACGCAAAATCTCGAATATCAAATAGCAATCAGCATCAGACAATTAGGATGGTAATTAGTAGTGGTAGGGAGAGATGCGCGTTTCCCCCGTCCACAGACGTCAGCGGAATATGCTTGAAGTGAGGTAATTAATTGGAGCAGCTAATTAAACGGCAGCCCCACCTGACACGTGGCAAACTGGTGGTGTAACTCAATGATACCCCGCCAGACACGGCAACTCGAAGCAATTTAACACGGCTAGCTGCGGTCACGTGTTCCGGAAACTTCTCTTTTTGATAGTTATGAACTAGTAGCACGTTAATTTCTGAAATAGGGAGTCTGCCATCCATTTTGTACTTGCAGTTACATCACCTGGTTCGCAATATTTGCAAAGTCTGACGTGTATTCCAGAAAATTGATGTATACGTTTTAATACGTCCAAGTATTCCCACACACACAAATTGTTTAATATGGGAGTCCACAACGAATTTGGCGCCGTTTTACCGCATATAACGCAACCCAAAAAATGTAATTTAGTATTCGTTTAAGAAATCAGTTGTAATTTTACCGGTGATTGTACAGGCAATTCCTATAAAATATATAAGTACCAGCAAACGGGAAAGAGATACGGAGTATAGCCTCAGCCTGGAGAAACGATGTACATGATTAATGTTTTTTCCTAACTAAGCCATCTGAGTCAAACATGAATTGAAGACAAAATTTTCAGCAGTTGCGTAATTTCACTAAAACTTCGAGTAGAATTTCGGGTGTAAATCTTAATTAATAACTCGAAATTTTAGCACTTTAAATTATATTAACAAACATATTTGAAATTCTTTTTCATATCTCTAACTAGCCCCCCGTTACTCTATTAAACACTGATTTTCTATAAAATAATGTTATCATGGAATCGAGCTCTAACCAAACTCAGTAATTAACATAAGAGTCTGCGTTGTTGGTACAAACTATCTCCTCTTAAACTCCAAAAGACGTTACGTTGTGGGCAAGGAAATATTGAGCCATCCTATCACGAACACACAGTACTGCAGCTCACCTCGTCAAAAACTATATTTACTTAACTTACAAAGCGTAAATTGGGAAGGTACTTACACTAAACATTAACGAAACAATTCTGCGATGGAATACACTTTATTCCTTAAGTCTAAACATCCAAAACACTATACAATGCGAAAAAACAACGTTCCGTTAATTCAGTTACTAACGAATAGACTGCTTAAACAGTTACGATTCTCGACCCAACACTGTATTTCCAAAACAGTCTTCTCATACTTCCTTTTTTTTTTTTTTTGTAACAGTTTAACGTCCCTTTTTAACAACGTGGTCTTTAGAGACGGGAAAGGATGGGGGCAAGGAATGGGAAGGAATTCGGCCATGGCCTTTTGAAGGAAGCATCCCGGCATTCACCTGGAGTGATTTGGGGAAACCATGGAAAACCCAAATCTGGATGCCCGGACGGGGATTCGAACCACCGTCCTCCCGAATGCGAGGCCAGAACGCTATCCGTTACACCACCACGCTCGGTCTCATACTTCCATCTCCATAACACTTCTGCGCGACCAACAGCAAAGAACTGTTAACCTAATATGCCCTAAATACTGATCATAATACTCTACTGTGCAACATTTGAATTAAAAAAAATGAGTGACATGAGCAATGTACGCCATTTCTTCCGCAGTTCCTTATTAAAATAATAAATTATTGTTTGCAAAAGAGTTTACGCTGAGGATACCTCGACGAGAATTAATAAAATCCACTGACAGTTGCACAGACGTATTAATTAAATAATAATTTAATATAGTAATTGTTATGTACAAATCTGCTTAGTTAAATGATTGTTAACAGGGTCATATGGTAGTGTGCTATTTTTTAAGAAGTATTGTTATACAACTAAAAAATATTGGAAGTTCTTAACATGCGAAGCTATGGCATAATGTTGCAGTTTGAAGGGCTGAAAGCAAAGAAAAGTAAATGTTGATGGCGAAAATTGAAACCAGATTGCTTGCTTTCCACTTAATATGTGGCATTTTTAGGATATCCGTAGGAATAAAGAGTTTGAAAATTAGACATTAGATAGATTTCAAAGATATAAAACTTATTTCTTTGTTGAAAGTAATCTGTTGGTTTCTTGTGGCCAAATAGTTTTAGTCTAGATTGACGTCCATTTTGATACTAATATCACGTATGTTACACATCTGTGTAATCATGATTACTATTTAGAAATGAAGGCGTCACATATGACATGTTGTTCTTACAAGTTTATTACAATATTTACTCTGTTGGGATAAACAAAGTTAAATTTCCAGAAAGAATCAAAAGTTTTGGTGTATCACGATTTAGTCAAACAACGCCCTGTTTATATTCTTATTGAACATTTATTACAGACGCAAATTATTCCTAATACATTACAATTGGTATATATTATTCTTAAGTAAACAGTTAGGTCTGAAGTTTCCATATAACCACTACAAACAAAGCAAAGACTAAAAATAATCACTAATTTGAGATCGCAGTTTTAAAGTAAGATTTTTTTTAACCTAACTTAAAACCGATCGGTAGTCTTCTCTCAAAATCTGAAATTATTTTCTATAGATTATTAATAAAATTCCTTCTTCCATCAAACTAAGACATGGAGTAATGACGCTCAATATAATGAAACAATTTTCTGGGAATACAAGCAGAAAAATACTGTCTAAATTAGGCTCACAAAAGCCCGACCACGTTCCCCTTTACCTCCACCTTTTTTAAATTCGTATTCCTTATAGAAACCTACAGTTTTAAATCCTGTCAAAATAAGTCCAGCTTTTTTTAATTTACACCAGAATATTCATAAAATGAAAATGTCCTAATGTTTCATGCTGATCGGTTAAACGGTGTCGACTTTTGCCTTGTGTAAAGAACATTGACAAAAATTAAGAGGGTGGAAAGGGAGAGAGGGGTTGGTTTCTGTAAACCAATTACTTTTCTCCTTGTTTTAAAGTATACTTATGCAAAATTTTATCGAAATATGATCAAATCTGTGGGTTTCTATAATGATAACTGGAAATTAGAAGGGGAGGGGTAAAAGGCAAGAGGAATTGGCTTTTACAAATTAAATTGTAAATCTAAACCATTCTCCATTCAACTTAATCACACACACAAAATTTCATATAAATCTGTCCAGCCGTTTAGGAGGAGTTCAGTGACATACACACGGACAGAAGAAATATATATATGTATATAAAGATAGAGGCTCTCCGTTGTAAGATAAGATCAGATAATAAATAACAACGACTAAAGTATCTTACAGACAGACTGCATAGCTATTCATTTATTTTATTTTTATTTATTTTTTAAATCCGTATTTACCTGCAGCTACTTTCCAATATGACATAGTATACCATTCTTTATTTCTATTACACTGCTTTGGTTTTAATACCACGTACTCAGACGAATCGTTGAGTTTACATTTGCATCCAGTTTTCAGGTCATATGAACAAAACCATTTAATTTGTAGAAAAGCAGTAAAACGTTTGAGAAAAAAATTATCTGGCGAAGAAATTTTGTTGATGGTGTTGTAGATCTAAACGAATGTACGGGTGATTAATTTACACCACTTTTGTGCATTTAAGTAATTAGTACCGTGGTGACCCGATTTCACGTTTGCGATTGACAGCCAACGAGAGAGCAGCTAATTTGTTCTCCTGACCGCTCACAGTGATGGCCAATAAAACTGACGTAACAGTAATTAAAAACAGCTTTCTCTCTTTCAGTGATTCCTCCGTAGGCATACAATTTTGTTTGTGAACAATGCGTTTCAATACTTTTCATACAAAGTAAATAGCAAATGTAATGAAAAGGTAAACAGACAAAACGCTACTGTCATGTGATCAGCAAATGGCAATTCATCCATATGATTGAGAAGCCGGCAAAGAAGATAAAATCAAGAATCCGATTGTGTGTTCTTGTCTTTGTTGCGGACTCATCATTGTACCTGAAACTGATCATAATCGATGTAACCAAATGCAGAAATCGCTGCTAATGGACATGGGGAAAATTTTAGGCGAAATTATGTTTTATTTGTAATGGTTGAAATCAATAACTTCGCGACATCTACGATGTGTCCAAACACTCCATCTCCACGTTTCTACCAACTCCGATGGTCCTCGTCAGGAGCCAAGAAACCTGCTTAGTCTGTCAGCAAATGTAAATTTACGGTTCATTTTCTCATTTTAACCTCCCAAAATATCACAAAGGGATCTGTAATTCGAAATTTTTGCTTTTAGTACAAAAAATTTCTTAACCTCAAAACTTGCTATTTGATATGTAAGTTTCGTATTGCAATTTTTTACTAAAAGCTGAAAGAAAAGTTGTACAGTGATAGTTAAATAGCATGGCTTTATGGCGCGTCGGCGGCGAAGTCATTAGCGCCATTAGATGTTACAGTATTTATCATGCACAAATCCATTTTACGTTCAGTTATAACAGAATGTGTATCTGCGATTACGAATGAACTTCGTAGTTAGCTTGTGTTACTGAAAAATTGGACGTTGCAGGATTACAATATAAATAAACTAACTAAGTTTTTGCATTTAGAAAAATCACTTTAAATTGTCTTATAACCATGTTCATGCAATTAAAATTTAAATGGTATTAAAACCATGTTCATAGTGCAAAGATGTTTACTGGATTATTAATCCATAAAAAGAAGTTGAAATAATAAATTTTACGTCGCAGAACAAAAGCATTAATATTTTAATTCATAATAGCAAGCTAAAAAATATTGAGGAATTTTCACATATTATACTGTATACTTGATTTCGGGAAAATTACTTCTGTTTGGAAAATGTATCATAGTATCATTTATTTACAAATAATTAAAACTTAGTTCACATCATGTAGTGCTTCATGCTAAAACAAGTGTGTTTTTGTAATTTTTATAATTAATCTTCTGTGGCATATTCGTTCCCGGCTTTTCAGTACTGTAATCTCGAACTCATGAATAAACAGAGGAAAGGATAAATTTATGTTAATGCAACGGCGTGGCTTAGTTCCTTAGACTGAATATTGCATTGTTTCCAGTATTAGGCCTATAATGATGTTCCTTTGTTAGGAAAATTACGTCAAAATTATCCTTGTTCAGTAATTATGCTTTATAAACCACCAACATCCTAAAACATGGTGGGTTAGAAACCTGAATAATTTCGTTAGAAACATGAAACACGCAACTGCTTGTACTTTAGCTTCGCATGCATGATAAGGATACACAGTTATCAGTCCGTCACAATAATTAACAGTTATTACAATGATGTGCAGTAGAGACAATTTTGAAGTGTTTATGGTAATGAGAATGCTTGGCGGGGGAAAAAAAGAGAAAACAATAAACTCAGGTCATGTGTTAGTAATATCGTGTGACATTTTCCACCAGTTTATTTTAAAAGTGATTGTATTATACAGAAGAAAAATATTCTTGGAATCCCCCTTTAAACGCTTTAGTTTTTATTTGGACGATGTGAGCAAAACACCAATCAGCGTAAATAAATTTAAGTAGATTACTAGTAGTAAATCGTTAGTTGAAGATTAGAGTATTTAAGTACACTTGGTTTGTTGTTTAATGTCGGAATGCTGCGTACTCATTTAGGACGATGTGAGCAAAACAACAATCAGCGTAAATAAATTTAAGTAGATTACTAGTAGTAAATCGTTAGTTGAAGATTAGAATATTTAAGCACACTTGGTTTGTTGTTTAATGTCGGAATACTGCGTACTCATTTATAATATTTGACTAGTATTAAATTACAATCTATTTAGGGTTACTATGCTTAAGTTGAACCAGTATTATTTTCGATAATAATTTATTTCTTGGTTTTTGCATACCACCTTCTCAACAGAGTAACAATAATTAGCTGATAAGTATGTGAAAACAGATATGACATTCTAAAAATACAAATACCTTGCTGACCGATATATTTATGCAATCACATTTCCTGATTTATGTTGTATCGTTGTATTATATTTTTATTTTCTAAATGTAAGGTTACATCAACATTTGTTTCTATAATACAACAGTATCAAACAAACATTACTACACAAACATTTTTTCATTTAAAAAATCAATTTTTATTACATTAATTACACAGTTCAGTAGGTGAATATCCTTTAGTAATTTAGTCCAGCAGAATTATTAGGTTGTTTATTTCCTAAGATCTGCCAAGCAATTATAAAACTTGGATATAATGTATACCTAATTTTCACTAGAAAAAGGTGAGCCTAACCAAACATTACTTGAATGAAAACAAAACATAGGATCCATACACGTATCACAAATGTCTGTTGCGTACCGCCCGTCAGTTACGGCATCCATTTGAAAAGCGACTATGCGTTTTGAAGCTGAGAGGCAAGGTTGAAAACTCTGTGTTTTATGTATCACGTTAGCGGGACTCCATCTGGGAAACGCGTCGTTCTCTGACCAACACAGATACAGCTCATACACCGGAAAAGGATTTGCTTTTTCATACTAAACGCTAATATTAAAAAAACTTTAAAATGGAATTTAAAAATCGTTTATAGAAGCGTTTAGAAAGTAGTTCTGAACATAATTGTATCTTTCTTCAATAACTATACTAGCTCTTTCTTCTTTGCGAAGCAAGTAATTAATTAGTTGACAAAGTATTTAACCACACAGCAAATTGTACAATGAAACACTGTAACTGTTCAATAATATCATACACACATATGTTTGTTTCTATTAAAGTATCTCACATCCATAACTGTATTAAAGCCATGAAGTTCTATTACATTCTTAAATACCAGTTTTATATGCTTAGAGTAGTTATTACTTGTTTACACGCTGTTTCATGGTTGGAAATAATTACAAAGAAATTATAAATGAAATAGCCCCTTGATATCTCCGTTATGTTTCCTTTAATTGTAGTTCTAATATTAGTTTGGAATTAGGATTTCGTATACCAGAAACTATATTAATAATTTTGTGTATCTTGCAAATATAATAATTATTTAAAGTTTTACTTGATTTTTATATTGGCTACTTCAGCGAATACTCCGGGTTAACTTTCTCTGTAGCTTATATTTTTCTTCTGATAATAATTTTAACACTAGCGATAGAGTAAAAATTTTCAAATATTACACGAATTTCGCTGCGGATAAAGGTATTGTCGGAAAATAATATCAATCTACTATTCAGTTTGTTTCAACAATATTTATACAAACAAAAAAAACTGGAATCGCTGTAGAGAAATTTAAACTAACATAAATTTGAATTTTCGCATTGGGATTAATCTGAGAAGTTACTAATTTGAAAATGAATTGAAATGTATTTGTTGTATTACTTGACCCCAGTTATGATTAAATCAATTCATACCATATAGCCTTCATTAACAAACGACTGTGTACAAATTTACTGATATGATCGATAGTGTACAGTTGTGACTGCGATACACTTGATGAGAGGCAGTGCGGAAGTTATGACATTAATTAATTTTTCGACAAAATTTGTGTCCTCACTTAGACAAAATGTTAGATTACTCTCTCACCCAGCTAACGAATATACGACCAGAGTAATAGGACGGGAAGTATATAGAACACAGACAATTGGTATACGTATAGCGATGTTCATTTCAATACCTTAGCGTTCAAATCAGGTTGGAGGAACACATTTGCTGAACACTCCTCAGATCCTGGCAAGAAACATCTCTGCCGGAATATTTACGCACACCGGAACTCAGATACATATTGAATCAAGAGGAGAAATGTTTCGCCTGAATTAATGGGTTAGCTACAGGAGCCACCTTGTTTACTATATGACTGTTTGAATGCTTCCTGTGTGTAGAGCGAGGTCTGCCAGTGACTGGGAGGCCCCTGCCTGCCTCATACGGTAAATAACAATATACATAGCTGCGGGGCGCCTTGTTTCACCGGGAATGGGGCGGGACGGCGCCGTCTTCCGAGCGAATACGGCCCACGTCTGTATTGTGTTGGCGCTATTCTGAGTGGGATCGCAAGTAAAGATGGAAAAGACCCGAATTTGCTTCCTGTTTCAATTTCAACAAAGAAGAAAGTATGGATACGGGATCCCGTGAGACGGGGCTGTCATTTCGCACCGGCATTCAAACAAATAACACCAGACGACGAATAACAGAGACGGCTCCCTCTGACATGCAAGCTATTTGGAATTCGAAGGATACGATACGATGCTGTCTCAGACGCTATCCAATCAATTTTTCTATTTCAATATAACTCAGGTTTGTCCGGTATCTGAAACATTACTTTCTTCTTTACGATACTAGCCATTTAAGGAAACTGTTTGTGATACAATACATGTATTAGTACGAACTCCAGAAACTATTATATTCGTAAGAATAAATTGCACCTACAAGCAAAATTTCTTCCAAATACCACTATTATTTAAAATTTGAAACTTAACTTCAGTAGACCCGAATATGAAAATATATGCAGAAATCGCAAACCTGACGATTGTCTCTTTTATTCTGCGTTACATATCTGTTGTTTATGGGGGAAAAAATTAAAACTAATTGACGGAGGACTTTGAGGTTTGCAGAGAATCTTCTTTCATTTCCGTAAAATACAGTATCTTGAAACCAGAAACGATGATAGAATAAGGAATAGTCTATTCTCTCTTTAAAAAGGAACGAACCCGGTGGGTGAGCGGTAACAGTGACCTCGAATTCCTGAGAACGAGAGTTTGAATCCCCGTCCGGCCATTCGGATTTCGGTTTTCCATGATTTCCTTAAATCACTCCAGGTGAATGCCGGGGCACTTCCTGCAGAAGGTGATGGCCAAATTCATTCCTATTCCTTGTCCAAAATCCTCAGTCGCAACCAATGACCTCGAATTCAACGAAGCGTAAAACCGAAGAAAATAAATCATGAGAGAACCAATAATACAAAAGCTCTTCAGTTGAGATGAGTTGTGCATCAAACATAGATATCAGCCCTTAAACAGCGCAAAGGCTTTGTGAGCTTCTGCAGAGATATGAATGAGGTCACTTTTCTTCCCAGTTTCCACCATTAGAGAAGTGTTCTGAAGCTTGTATTACTGCCAGCGCATTATTCACAGACATTGCCCCTCTCAGCTCGCTGAGTGTGCTGAGCGGGCGGCCATTGCGCCAGGCGTTGTGTGTTATAATGTGTCCAGTATTACTTTCACAGATGGCAGTAAGAAGTGATACAATGTACAACAGAGAACACTGAACAGAACGTCTGGAAAAATCATGACAACGCGAAATAATCATGATAATTTTAGACCAAAACGTTACAGTTTTGAGGAAATGATAAACGAAGCCTCATTGATGCCTAAGAAATGTGGAATTCTGCGTGTATATTGGTCTGAATGGAGAATTAATACGTCAGCTATACAGGATATAATCTTCAGAAGTTTTCATTCCAGAGGCAGCAAATAAAAGTATGATAGACGATAAGAATGAAGGCAGAACATTACGAGAAAGGACAGCGAGCAGGTGGATAGATCGCCCATCTATCTCCACATCAGGTTCTCAGGAAAGCTGACTACTGTAAAGGGTAGCAATTCTTCTTGAGGAATGCAGTGAGAAAAGCAACGGGGTCATGACGCTCCAAAATGTATTTAACGACTGATGATGATAAATGAACCGTTATAAAATATTAAATATGGAAATGATATTGTCTACGGGAATTGGAAAATATTTCTTCTAATGCTATATACGGATATGAATACGGAATTTGATTTCTTTATCACAATAGTCGATGTATGAGATAAATAAATTAAAATTTGCGAAAGTAAATTTGGTATAGGAAGACTGAAGGTGTCGATTAACTAATGGAATCATTAATTACACATTCTCACATAGAAAATATTTTGTTCTTATAAAAAATAGATCTCAATAGCAACAAAACATTCTCTACGAGTAAAGAACCAAGTATGTAGTAAAAAGAAAAGGTTTCAATAAGACAGTTTTGCCAACTTAAGTCATATCTTAAGAACAATTCATCACATATGAAAACATTCTTTTTCTTTAAAAAAAATAATGGTGTATGATTTGATGGTAGGCACAGGTATTACAAGCAGTTTATCTGAAATTCGTTATTGTGATAGAATGCTTGTTCCAGGTGCCGCCAGGTGCTGCACACTGGCAGTTGTCCAAAGTCTCGTGGTCTAACTCCCTCGCTCCCACCACCGCAATTCAGTCGTTATTCGCCATGATTGTCTCCACGAGTTGTTCCTCACCAGAGCGAAGCACACGACTGCGAGGTTTTGTGTAGATTAGGGCTTCACTATCTATTGCTCATTTGTTTCTTGCTAAACGGATATGCCTACTCTGTAGCTAGACATCCAGTAATTCCAAAAGCTACAGTGAACATATCTTAAAATTTTCGATATCTTGCTTGACACAGTACGTTGCGCGTAGTTGCTGCCAATAATTTATCCATAATGTTACCGTAAATTTTTTATATTATAATGAGGAAACAATGGCACATATATGAAATTAAATAGTGAACTGTAATATCATTAAAGAGGGAAATGCATTATAAAATATTAATACCCAAGGAAATAAATCTGAAACCCTTCTCATTCGCATCGCTTTCAAATTCAACATATGAAAATTACATTTTTTCATTTTTACAAAAATTCAACTATATTTATTTTGCTACCTGTTGTAAAAAATAGTTATAAATCTCTCATCAATATTTTCACGTCAACATCAGGCAGCTATCCTGCGAAAATTATGTTTCATTAACATAATTATCAAAAGAGAAGAAAATTACAGCAGTAACTACTGTTTTGAAGGAACCTACATCTTAAGTTGATGTTCTAAAAAATAATGCATGATTAATAAAATATTATCAAAGTTGTCCTAAACATTACTGATAATAATCAGTACTCTGTCAGATAAACTTATTGAACTACTGCAGAAAGGTTTTGGAAAACTCCGAAAATAATAGTGTCTCATACATGTCAACCATAAACAAAAGTATTTAAGACTCAGATGATACTCATGTCATGCACAGAAATCATATCCCACAATATTCTTGCGAAAATTAATTGAAATTTGATACTCATTAATTATCTTACTAACATAAATCTCCAGAAGGCACTCTCAGAATGGTAAAAGATACTGTCTCGGTACCATCGCATTGGAAATTATCATGAATATACTCCTGGTATTTCTTTACAGCTTAACTATTTGAATAGTCAGGGGCTGGTATTTAAAATGGATGATATCGTACTTGGGCATATATTAAAAAGCTTTTCCCGCATTTACATTAATCGACTTCGTTGAATTACTAATCTTAGAGATGTTTATTTTCAATGCGTTACACTTCGCCGTGATCATTGAGATCGCAAAAGGAGAGTAGCAAATGAGGGAGAAAACTGGCCATCGAGTTTTGAAAGAACCTACTCAGCAGTCACCTGTAGTGATCTGGTTACTTGGTTATTATGCTTGCCATGTTTCAGCAAGCTAGATAGTAAAACATTTTCCTATATAGATGCCCTAACTGTGCCAAGAACTCTCTTGGATTTGATAATTTCTAGAATAAATCATACATATTGAGCCTTTGATTTCGGTAAAAATTATGAAATGCATATGGTCAAGTCACATTCTGTTTCAGAAAGTGAAGTCAATTGGCAATACAATGTATAAACGTGGCTCAGAACAACAGATCTCATAACTTTTTGTCTCCTAATCTATATACATTAGATTACACGCTCTTCTTTGAATTTTCTATTGGACATGTAACTGAAAATGTGTTCATTATCTTCAAGGTGAAAAATCAGTTTGATAATTGTTGAAACGCGCACAGCATGCGTAACACACTGCATTCAGTTTTGTCTTTAACTCCGTTCTGTAATCAGAACAACAGCAGTGAAACTGGTATATCCGTGGTACTTTTAGAGGGAAGTAGTTTTTCGAACGAGACAAGTGTCGTCAGTTTCAATTAATGATTTCAGCATACAGGGTATGCCTAGAATTACAGAGCATATTTATACTAGACGGACTTCTGGTAACCTAACAAAACATCCGGTCATTCCAGAGTGCTTGAAACTCATACTGCGATGGACGAATAACGTTTTTGTTACCTACTCTAAAATTGTCTGAGGAGAAGAATAATCCATTCGTCAAACTGATGACTTCACTGCACAACATGTGCTAATATTATCTCAGCGATAGTTTGAGTATGAATTTCGTACATTGGCTTTGACTGTCATGAAAATTCGATTGAGATGCTTAATTTTCTTGCTTCACAGCCAAAGTCTGGATGACGATGACGTGGATTATCTTTCAGGACAACCGATCCTATGTTAGCTGACATATTGTATGGTATGCCAGGGGATCGACGCCGTACTACTGTTTCATTAGCCTGCTAATTCTAAGAAAAGTGCAGAGTAACGGGAATCGGTATTCAAAGAAGCCAATAGAGTTCATCATGTGTGATCTAAATTTAGAACCTGTGGATGCATGCCCATCGTCAAAACCTGTACTATGTGACTCGGTATGTCTAGGTATCTCCAGCTACTAAGTACCAATGGCCATTTTGTTTGCCTCTCATTACCACCATCCTCCTCAAAAAGCAAAACAGGAATGGATCCTTCTTGAAGGGGATTTGACTCCTTATGCACATTTCTCTTCGAGTTCTAAAAACCGTTCGGAAAGACTAATATTGTTTCAACAACTTCATTTATAAATCTTGTTGGCTCAGTTAAACGCAAAAATGTGTGGTATAAAACAGAATATTAATGAAAGTCAACATAAATTCCTTTCCAATAAATCTACAAATTTTAAAACCTAACAAAACCTCATTTTTATATACGCTGTTGATAATTATGTTATTGCGGATGATGGAATTTAAACGTATTTTGAATTTAACGTTTAGATTAACTCCAAATAAATTAGATCAATCACAGCGTTCAACATATAATAGAAAATAAAATATTTTTTAGGTGCTCTGTTCCGTAGATGAAATAAATGCTCAGATATGCATTAATCCTGGAATCTTAAATCTCTATTTCCACATCCAAAGAATACAGTTAGGTACGTTCTTGGTGGAAGTATTCTTTTGTGTTAAACATTACAGTAGACCAACACTGTGACGCCAAATATCCGTTGGTCAGTTAAGGGGACACTTTTTACTATCAGCTGACGTATGTCACCTTACACGAGTTACCTATGCTGGAAACGTTGTGCACAGATGTATAGGTTTTGATATTATGTTTGATAATATGAGGACTAATGAAGAGTGAAACAAAGGGATGATAGTTTTTCAACGATAAACACTATAAAACCACTTTTCTTCATAGAATACTGCTTCAATGCTCTCCCTATATAACTTAGCATGTAAACGAGGCAGAGCTACGGGTGCAAAGACCAATAGGAAGCTCCCAGATCGATGACCGCATTCGCGTAATAGCTCACGCCAGAGCCAGACGTGAACAGATGACCCTGGAGCCCCTAACAAATGCGAGCAATTTAACATGGATGATGGATCTCTGGAACCGCATCCATCGAGGTCACGCTACCTGCAGCGGCGACTGGACAACATCAGCACAGCGGCCTTGAAGTTTGCAATGGACACTCTGGAAAAACTCGTTATTTCTCTTCTCTCAGTGGAGATTCATAATGAACTACATTGTCACAACTACATAGATCCCATTTTATGGTGGTTCAAATCAACAAAGTGAAAGCTTCTTTCAAAATTTGCTATAATGTATTAAAGTTGCGGGAGGTGAACATTTTTGATCCCTTATTATATAGTGGCTAATTCGCATGGTAAGGATCATGCCTGCCTCCATATCATTTTGTAACAACAATAAGCTCTGTTCCTTTGTTCTTTCCGTTCGTACTACAGATATGTAATAAAATCCTCTCGGTTGTCCAGCCAGATGGTGTTGTATAAACACGACGTTTCGACAGCTAGCTCTGCTGGCATCATCAGGTATCAGATCTCTTCTAGCTGTCGCAAGCTGACTGTCACCGTCTAGACTGCAGATAGAATACGTAACGTAACGTAATTATTAGTTAGTGCCACCTTAGTTATTTATATGCATAAGAGATCGAATGAATCAACCAGGGAAAACCATATTTAGTCTCAAATAAAGCTATTTACTGTTGTGATATCGTTTATTATTAATAGTCCTCATTGAACGACATCAAACAGATATTCAAATTACTACCAAACAGGGAAATCTTACATCACAAATTGGGAAACTTAATTTTTAGATAGCGTAAAATGCAGTGTATTAGTTCATACAAAGAAAAACCAATGTTAATAAGTTTCAAACAGCATTGGCTCTGTAATAAGAGAATAGTTTGGAAGACAATGTTATCTGAAATTTCAAAATATGTTCGAATATCAGCTGAAATACTTCCCCCCTGACTGTATTACTGGATTATTGTATTTTTAATTATAAATAAATTTACAGTAATTTTCAACATGCTTACGATTGACGACAGATGATCACAAAATTGTTACGTTGATAAACTTCAAAGCTTTGGTAAAATGTTACACGTCTCAGATGTACTTCGAAAGTGAACGAATGTTAGATCATTGATCTAAAATACTAGTAATTGCCTTTTTAAGCCTCGTAGGGTAGAATAGTGATAGAATTAGCCTAAAGCGAGGATTAGTACCCAACTGTTGAATTAATTCACGAACTGACGCCAATACTTTGAAACTGACATTTCTGTGATATGTTGACGAGGAAAGGTTGCTTGCTATTGGCTGGTTAGACGCGTGGATGTCTGGTGGTCAGTGCAGTGGAGTGCAGAGTAGCCTAGCTCACAAACACAAGCGTTTGGTTGCTTTGTCGATCATGGCTCAGGAAGGAAACCGCCTTATTCTTAACAAGAAACAACAAATTAAAAACTTATGACAGGGAATGACAATTATGACTATTTTCCACATTTATCAGTTCATCATTCGCTAAGTTACATTTTCCAAGATACCTACAGAAACCTGTGGCTCCCACTGACATGTATATAAACTTATATTATACAGTAATTGGGATTGAATTCGGAAATAGTATTTTCGTGTATTATTTTTCACTCATGCAATGGAGTAAGGTTTTTTTCTTTTTCCTAGAAGAAGATTCATTTGTCTCCCTGCTACAACTTATTGATACAGGTTTCAAGTTTTGCAGGCAGTCTGGGCGATAACTCGTGTAAGGGCTTAAAGTTATAAAAAAAAATCATAAAAACTTTTACTTTCTTTATTTTCTAATGCAGTCGTTTTTTAACTTATTGAGGTGGGTATTAATAATGTTGGATGAGATTTCTGGACAAGGGATGAGAATAGATGCAGTTATTAGCTTTTGAAACAATCGTACCACCATTTGATTAGGTGGATTAATAAGATCATTGAAATCTGAAATCCGGATCTTCTACCGAAGACGCGTTCTCATTAATGCGTGGACAGAACATTAGCCACTCTCACAAGATTCCGTTTCTCAATTTGAAAAGCTGTCTCCTTGAAACTCATCTAACAATGACGGTCATGCAGTGGTGAGTTTCTTCACTTCTAAAGAAATATAGTTTGAGGGTTGTTACGGGTTTAGACTATTCTGTTACAAACTGTAATCTCGCGGTCAAAAATGCGATACTTTGCTAACGTTATATAGTAAATGAACAAATAGTTTGAGTGTTATGAAGAATGATACAATAAACTATGCATTGGCATCGAAGACAAGTTGTTCAATTAGATTCAATTCTATTAATGCAAATTAATAGGAGGTATTTCAGTTATGAACAGAATAATGAAACACAATAATAATAAAAATTTAAAGCAAAACCTTTTAAATTCCTGTTTACCATAAAAAACGAAATTAGTTGAAACCAGAAGTAGAAATTCAGAATCATTTTCTTTTTAGTTATTGCTTTACGCCTCGTCGCTGTCGAGGTCATTAGAGGCGGGATGGGACTGGGAACAAGGAGCGGGAGGGAATTCGGCCATGGCCTTTTGA
This sequence comes from Vandiemenella viatica, assembly GCA_031002005.1. Taxonomy (NCBI): domain Eukaryota; kingdom Metazoa; phylum Arthropoda; class Insecta; order Orthoptera; family Morabidae; genus Vandiemenella; species Vandiemenella viatica. Next base: position 373,411,362 of record JARYHS010013630.1, read on the forward strand.
AGGAAGCATCCCGGCATTCGCCTGGAGTGAATTGGAATAATCATGGAAAAACCAAATCTGGATGCCCGAACGGGGATTCGAACCGCCGCCCTCTCGAATGAGAGGCCAGAACTTCAATTCAGAATCAAACTGTTCCTAGATGTCTCAGCAGAGAACCGTCCATTAAAGTAGGACGTCATTACATGAATTAATATTTTTAGAAAATGTGTCTTACATACGGATAGAAAGACGTACGACGCCGAAGGCACTTGCGACTGAAAATTTAACAGTTCGCTCATACATCTATATGCTAATTTTGCTTGTCTGATACGTTTTACGTAACTATACGGAGAAGTGGGAAGCTGTGTGGGAATCGTAAAATCGTTTTCTCTTCCTTGCTGTGCCGCGCAAACTTCCTCTGATTGTAAAACGCGAGCTACGAGTGATCCGCTCGCACTTTTCCATCGATCTCATTCGTATGTCACTTCTGCGCCGCTCTGTTCTAAAGTTAAATTTGGCTGTCAAGAAATCTGAATTTTAAATTCTACTGCACAAATAAAAAATTAGCATATTGAACAAATGTCAGCTATAAACTAGATTCCCGTTGGTTTTTTAAAAAAGAAAAACCTATCATAAATTGAAATCTTTGAGAGTACACAAGATGAATTAGGAATTTAAATTGCTGATTATAGGGATTTTCCACATTTGAACAAAATAATGAAAACAATGCAGTTTAACTTTGCGTACAATGCTACTGAAAGAAACAAGAAGTCATATATAAACAATGCGTTTCTCCCTGGAAGAAAAGGGAAAGATCCATAAAACCAAATGTATGAATGTTGTTTTACTACCTACAAAATGTTGTATACTTAAATAAAAATCAATATTAAACATGGTTTTAAAGAAAACAGAGAGATTATCTTGTTGCCAACTTCTACTTCAATCAAGAATTTGTACAAAAGGATTAATTGTATCTAATATAACTTTTAATTTGTTAATTTTAATTTTTTTAGTTTTGTTTTTCGTCTATTTTTAATGTACAATACTGTTTCATTCTGATTATTGTTCCTCGTGTTTATATGGCTTATTACACATCCCAGTTATCCCTTCTCAATAGGACTCTATGGGACAAGAGTAATTGAAAAATAAATAGATAATGTCTTTTTTTTTCAAAAGAAAAATATTTAATTTCGTACACAGATTTAAGAGAAACTAACTGTTCCGGCTATCGAGCCTGAGGAGGGATGAATGTTAAATGCTCGGGGTCTGGCATTCGATTCCCATTCCAGCCATCCAGATTCCAGTCCTCCATGTGTTCCCGAAATCATTATAGTCTGACACAGGATGGTTTCTTTAAAACGTTTCGAATTTGACCTTTATTCTCAATCTTCTGTAGACTCTAATGACCTTGATATTGACAATCCGTAATGCCCTAATAAATGAAAAATGTTGTTTTATTACGTCAAATATCCACCGTTTGACTCATTAAATGAATGTACAATCCACTCTTCTACGTAGAAATGATGTGTATATATATGCCCTAAGTAGATCAAAAAATGTAAGAGCGCCTTACATAATTCGTCTCAAATAAAGCAGAAATTTTGAGCGGTCTGGTAGCTCAGCGGTAAAGGCATTTGCTTTCAAAACGTTCAATTCTCTGGTCCCGGGTTCGAATTTTGAGAATTGTGTTTTATCATATAAGCTACGCCAGGGCGTTCCATGGTTAAGGTTAACTACCCTAGTTGTAATACATCCACAGCAAAATCCAAGCTAAACAAAAGCTTAACGTGGTCCTAGTTGGCCCAAGCGAACACACGTACAAAGCAGAAAATTTCTGCAAAATTGCTTTAATCCACTAATAATCCAAAGCTACCTTTCGAATAATGAATTAATGAAATAATGAGGAGTTTCTTAACTGAGCAAAATGATTATTTATTCATTTGTTCACAAATGTGGTAGCTCGAAATTAAATGTTGAAACATAATCTTATCACAACTCTAAATATATGAAAATATTTATTCAGATTATTGTAATACATCAGGCATAAAAAAAAAATGTAATCAGCAAGGTAACCTATTTTATTCGGTAACAGACCTAATTATCACGTGAAAATTATCACGTGTCTCTTAAACTGAAAAGAACTAAATATTCCACCAAAATTAGTGTACTGATATTCAAAGATTTAAATAAACGTGCGTAAAAAAATTAACTACAACATGATTCTTTCACTCAAAGATTTTTTCCCATTCAAACTGCATTTCATATCCTGTTGCTTCTGTACTCATCTTTAAGCAAAGTAAAGATTTGATTTTATTTTGAAATATAAATAACGTTCGTGCCCAAGGCTGGCGAAATTCCCCTGACTGTTTACTTGCTCTGGAACATCAAAGAGAGTTTAATAACAAACAGCCAACAAACTAAGTCCTACCTTCAACCGCCAGTTCAATGATGAGGGCGGTATTGAACCGGGACACGTGCAAGCGGGGCTGGTGGTTGACAGGCAGGGCGCGCGCTTGGAGCCAATAAGCAAGTGTGCACATAGCGGCCACATGCTGCACTCTGACATTGGCGCCAACTGCTACCGACGGCCGCAGCGCATCTTGACAGCGCGTCTCCGGGCAGCCCCGACAGCACAGTGGCTAGCGTTGTGGCCACATGCTTGTTTTTTTCTTAATACGATTGGTTCTAAATTCTCTAACAGAATAAAAGGTTCTGGAATCACATTAACCGACTATGCAGATAAATAAGTCTGAATGCCTTAATAATGATTTCTGATTTTTTTCGTCTTTGCGACTTTCTGACATAAATGAAGCACTTGTTCAATTTTACTGCCACTGCATCCAGAACGGAGGCGTGATCATAAATGATTTTTTCAGAACTAAAGAAGATAATGAAGATAAAGAAGTTGAAGTCTATCCAATAGCTAAATTTATTGTAAAAAAATTCACGACGTTTTTGCGAAGAAAAGCCTAACACTGAATGTCAAGGTGAAAAAGATAGCCTCTTGGTGCACGTCCAATTAATCTAATAATATTTTATTCATGGTACAGTTCAGTGATACCGGAAAGGAGCCTCAAGAACGGCTTGAAAAATATAATATCCAATAGATGTTTCATAAAAGAAAGCAATGTCAGACTGTTATTGCTGACATGATTTGGATGAACAGCATGGAACATTGATCTTATTAATGAAAAACAACTGCCTCATTACAACCAAAAAATGTATAAAATAAAAAGCGTTTGCGACGCTGGCTGTGAAATTATAATTGTTGTGTCTTGAGACGGGAAAATAAACTTCGTTAACGATTTCGTTTACAAACAGCAAATATTAATTATTTTGGGAATAACGTCTAAACTAAAAACCAAATGCAAAAAAGTTTTCACTAAGATTGCCTTACTATTTTTACAGCACTTTACCTTGCAATACACTCTCACGGTACATACTACTTCGAGAACATTTAGTTAACTGGAAGGATAACATCTGAAAATCCCATCATCTCCATTGTGAAATAGACCAAAAAATGTCTCTGAGGACTACACACAATGTGGTGGTCTAGGCAAGGAATTTTAGGATAGTTATAGCCAAAGTTAATACTGGCAGGTGAAAGTGATTATCTGTAGCAAAGTCAAAACAAGGGCAAGTTACAACAGAGAATTAAACAAAGCTAGAGGCTGAAATGTAAGCAAAAAAGTTTGCAACTACTTCAAAGTGGAACAGAGTGTCAGCGGAAATTAGGAGTTGGCATTAAGTCATGTAGGAGAGATGGTAGGATAGGAAAGCTGCTGATTGGATGGGGGCACTCCATCCTACGAAGAATCGAAGAGGGGAAACGTGACAAAACCGGCCTATGGGGCAGCTTGAGGGTCTGCTAGGGGATCACCAGCTGTGTGTCACCTTGGTGAGCGAGGAGCTTGCAGGACAACGATGAAGCGAGTTGGAGGCTACAACTAAGGCAGCCAGCACCCTTCACCATCAGAACCAGGTGGGAGCTAACCAATGGTTTATACGAAATGTAGTCAGCAAGAAGTAAAGTCAGAGAAGGAGAGTGGTAGTCGGGAGATAAATATATAGAGAGCTAAGGAGATGCTTCGATGAATATAAATGTGTAATAAAGTGTACATATGTAAATATCTCTACTGGGAGTTTTATTAATAGTACTAAGAGTCACATGGCAAAGTGGTTACCACCATATATTTATACTTATTCCTCTCGGGAGGTGGCAAGGCCAACAGAAGAAGGAAATAAAAGAAAAGTTCGTTCGTCCACCACAACATAATACAGGAAAGTTATTTTCGTTTCGTAAAATACAGAGCACGGGGAAACTTTGGTAACTACATGCGCGGATGATGATTTTTAAGCTGTTTTTCTCTGTAAATGTGGAAATACATTTTTAATCGACTTAGGGCTGGTTCCTACTGAAAATTAGAAAAGAAATAAATTACCAATAGTTGTTTAGCAATATATTTATTTATTAACTGTTCTGGAAAAAATAACAGATTGAAATTGTTATTTATGCACAATATTTCAACGACATAAAACTCACCGAGCGGGGTGGTGTAACGGTTAGCGTTCTCACCTCGCATTCGGGAGGACGGCGGTTCGAATTCCCGTCCGGGGATCCAGATTTGTGTTTTCCATGGTTTCCCCAAATCACTCCAGGCAAATGCCGGGATGCTTCCTTCAAAGGGCCATGGCCGAATTCCTTCCCATTCCATGCCCCCATCCTTGCCCCCATCCTTTCCCGTCTCTAAGGACCTCGATGTTAAAAAGATGTTAAAAAAAAGACATAAAACTCAGTCATCATCTTCTAGTTTGGAATGAACAGGTCTATATACAGTGAATATATTTATTATTACAAGTGTGCTGCTTTTAGAAATGTCTTTGTGTGAAATAATTTTAATTTAACTAGAACAAGTACAGAGAAAGAGAAAAACAGATTACCCACTTAAATGTAGTTTAGAAATTGGGGAACGCAAAAGTAGGATATTCAGTTGTAATAAGAAAGTTAGATACTTTGATCATTAACAATTTTCTCTACCCCAGCAGAAGGGAAGAATGGAAATATATCACATACTTTTAAATAGAGCTTAGTACCTGTCTACTGCTAGCTCTTCTACGCTGCAAGAGCATTAAAAATATGCAGTTTCACTCTTCATATGTCGGAATAACTAAACACTGCTCTCATTAATTTGCATTACGTTGATTTAGGACAGTATAAAATGGAGCATGATAAATCACCAGTAGACTCCAAAAACGTTGTATTTCATTTTTAAGACTGGTTGCCAAACTATCAACACTCAGAAAAAAGAAAATAGACGATAAGTCTCCTTCAGTCTCACAGTGCATTGATGCCGGAAGAGATTTGTTACTGTGCATGAAATTGCAAGAAGGTGGACAAGCGCTGGCGTTTGGGCCTGTAAAAGTCACCCATGCTAATAGTTACTTCATATAACACGGCAGTTTGCAATGTGTGTTGAGGATGGACTCATTAATGTTAAATCATTAAAGCGTTTTGGCTGTTTTCGTAGTTATGTAGGTGAATGCTGGTATAGTCCCAATATTTTACCTCAAAAATTATATTTTACACAAACAATTGGGTTACAAAACGTTGGTGAGACCGTACCTTGAATATGTTAGTGTAGTATGGGACACACATTTTTGGTATCAAATACAGAAGTTAAAAGGGGCGCACAGAAGGAATGTTAGATTTGTCTCTGAAAATTACCGCAGAACACAATCAGTAACCTATGTTACAAGGAATCTGGAATAGTATTCACTGGAAGGCAGAAGGAGGATGAGAAGAGTCATGGGAGTGTATAAGGCACAAATTGGTGATGAGGCGTAGAAAGATATTGATGGGAGATTTATGAGGGTTGCGTGGAAGGGAAAAGACGACCATAAACACAAACTGCCACAAGGATGTGGGAAGAATTTCTTCCGTAAGTAAGGGGGTCAGATATTGGACCACATTACCACGAGAAATGATGAATAATTTAACAAAAAAGCTTAAAGAATTTAAAATTGAAATTGGTAGAAGAAAAAGAAGATGGGAACAGGAAAAAGGAAACATGTGTGAGGGAAAAATTGCATTGGGAGCGAGTGCTCTATCGTAATTAAATTAAATTAGTTAAAAATTAAATAAATTAACACAAAATATTTTTGCGAAACAACTTTCACTATTTATATTACCAAATTTAGTTAGATCGACGTCGACATCTTTTTACTTACTACACTCTACCTGCTAAAATAAACCTTCAATCGACGAACCGCAAGGAGGAATCGATTAAAATAAAAAAGAAGAACAACACTGGTTCTTATCTGCAGTGAACGTATAGGTAATACCAAATTGAAGTAAAGTATGGTTTCCCAATTTAATGTATAAGACATAAGGAATAAAAATAGAAGATAAAATGTGCACTTTAGGGTTAGTTGTATCTCGAAATCACTTATAAGAGCAACAATAATGCCATCACTTTTTACTGTTTCAAATATTTCTTTCATAATGTTTATAATCGATTTCTCGCTAAATAAACCATCAATACCTTTATTATAACTTGCAAGCAGCGACGATCTCTGTTCCATTCCGACCGAAGTAGATACAATCCCGTGTCGACACGTATTTAGTAAGGCTTGAGCACTGTTGATAACGAGTAGGTAGGAAATGAAAAATTGTGTATTTCAGTTAAAAATATCCTGTCAGTATGTGGAATTTACATCTTTGTGCCTGAATTGAAAATAGAATCGGTAAATTGCTGGAAATGAGTTCCACTACACAGCATTGTTTCATTTCTCTATTTTGTTTTTATTATATTGATCTGTCGGAATACCTGTTGCACTGGGATGTAGTATCGGACAGATAGGACTTGATCAGCTTCCATACACGATGTGATCCATCGCAGGCAGGGTCAAAGCACTCCCGAGGGGGCCATCCGAAGGGTGGGGTGAGGTGTCTGTGGCGAGGGAGACATCTGTTGCACGTGGACGGAGACTACCGCCAGCCACACAGGTGTCACGGGCAACAGCGAGTCCCCTGCGGGGCAGCTTCCCGCTTCGATGCCTTGTAATGTCAGTAGCATACACTGTTGTTGACTGTTAATAAAGTGCACCTCTACAGGGAAGTGCACACTACAGCGAGGAAACCGAGTCTGGACATAGCGAGACGAATTTTTAGAACCGTAGCGTAAGACTTTTAATTTCACCAATCCTTCATTGCAAATTGCTTCGTGAAGAAAAAAAAGGGGGAAAATTAATCTGTAAAGAAAATAGCGTTACGAAATTTGTTCTAAGCGAAATTATGTTGTTGATTACCACGTGTTACATGACCAGTAGCATTTAAGGCCGTAAAAAATGACAGGTTCAACGGAATGTTCTGGCAAATAATTTCTTTGCAGTCATCTAATAAAGCTCATAACCTCATTTTTACAGAAACATCTTTTGTCGTTGTTACTTGCTCAACGAAGAGCAGGAGCTTGAAATCACGGTGTTAGGAACAGAAAAACCAAGTTTGTCTTTTATTAGTATTGTTGATTCCCTGAGAGAAGACAAAATGATTTTTAAGTATGATACGTTGATTTTTTAAAATAATATTCCCGTTTATTCTTAAAAAAATATTCTTTGTTTGGTTATCGTCTTATTTTTGGTGTTGTCTACTAATAAGAAGACGTGCTCCGCATCTATCACGTTAGCGTGTAACGAAAAGAAAGTTAAAACTTACATGCAAAGCAAAAATCTATGGGTGATTCCATGTCAAGAGACTAATTCCATTTAGTGTTCTAAATGTTCCCACCTTATACATTTCATATTGAAATGAAGTTGGAAGAAATATTTCTAATTAGGAAAAAATTCTTTAAACATTAGGACATTATCACAATGTTCGTAAAAAATTTGCCCTCTTAGATGGAATTATCATACATACATAAGTTGTTTTTCTCTATCAGGAAAGTTATTTTTTCAGTTAAGTAAAATTGGTAGGAATTATTAAAAAATTATCACCTGAAGTGTTTATAAACACAATAGCGACGAGCTGTTATAAACAATAATATAATTGATTCAAATTTCTGACACAAATTAATTAACAACTAAATAATTTATTTTAATTATTTGTGGGAAGACAAAAAAAATATTCGAAAATAAGTAATTATTATAATAAACATTAAAATCTTTTCCAAAACAAAGGAGAAAAAAAATCAAGTATGTGATTTTCTTCATTCTCCGAGTTATTAAAAGCAATTTTTGATCCTCGCACTAATTTGATTTTGTTCAATATTCTCTTTGGGAACCCCCCCCCAAAAAAAAACAAAAAAAAAAACAAAACGTGTACGACAAAAACACGTACGAATAAATGACACACGGATATAGAAAAGCATTGTCTCTAGAAGCAATCTAATAAGAATTCATAAGATTTTATAATTTTTCTTGTATGTTCAAACGTATGATATTATTGATATATAACTGTTTATTATTTACAATTTAAAGAACACTGCATAAGAACCAATGCAAATGATCGTTGATGGATTTCTACGATTCGTCCTGTGCCTTCTTATCTTTAAATAACACTTCCGATATATACGTTAATTTCTCCATGCATTGCCTAATTTCCCGACAGGCAATTGCTTGCATATCCTTGACTTCTTATTCTTACTGCTAGTCCGGAAGGTCTGCTGGAGCCATATAATATACTTTCACATTTACTGTCACAATCACGTCCCCTAATAATTTATTATCCTAGATATCGACAACACACCATCAAGTAATTCCACGTCAATCGGCGTCAGTGTTAGCGATCAAGTATTAAGTGATAATATACCAGTTTTCTTATTTATTTATTTTTTTAATGTAGATTTTTTTAAAATTTAAACTGTTTTCTAGATGTACTTTAAATAAACTAACCAAATTGAAGAGTTTGGTTGCATTTAATGATAATTATATCTACGTTTAACCGAAAATAATACCTAGGAGTTTGAAATAAAGAATTAACTTATGTACACAAGGTTTTAATATGATGCTGTGTAGATGTGACTCATCATTATCGTCTTACAACATTTACACGTGATTTGCTTAATATTGTAATCAGATAACTCAAAATTGTGTACAGCATACACTTTTTCACATACGATAACTGTCAAAATTAACTGATCGTTCTTTCTTTCCTCTGTGTGTAGTGATGGTAGCAATGTGACAGTCAAACCAATTTTGATGCTTATGTAGTAATCTTGACTCATTCAACTTTTTTAAAGTGTGTGGCAATTTCTCATCGCACTTTCATTGTTATCGACGGAATGTGCCACTTTATTCAAGCTCCTTTGACAAAGGAAGACTTTGTGATATTTCATCAGGCTTTCTTCCAAATAGTTGTACTGTTACACCAAATGCTACTGAGAAGTTATGACGCAAAATTTTGCGTAACGCTCCCGTGGAGCTACTTAAAAATTCAAAAGACACCTTTCTGTTGTGATTAGTGAAGAAGGATGTTGATCTAAGCATTACAACCCGAAGTAACATATTCTGATGTAGAATGTCAAGTTAACGGCATCAGGTATGTAAGTTTCTGAAAGGCTTGAAAACGTTCACTAAAATAATCTAACGATGTAAGTGACGAATACAGCAAGACGTCCACTGCAGAAATAGTTCGAGATTCATATTCAAGTTAGAAATAGTTATTTTAAGATCGAGATTACGTTATATCAAGAAAGGAAATTTTAACTAGACATCAATATCAATTAATGTATACCTATGCAGAGTTTAGTTCATATGTCGCTCATCACATTTACGAATTACAAAAGATAAGCGCTTTAGGTCAACTAAATCTTTTTCTATCGCTCTCTCTTATTTCACGACATGCATCAAGAAATACTAACAACGTTGGTTCTATTAGTGCAGGGCCAATATTATTAAAGCGTGGCTCTGGCAGTGTGGATTCTATCGCCTCGAGTTTCAGAGGTCACTGCGTTCAGTCCGGCCTCCGGCATAGGTATCTTTAATTTAGGGTTGTGCCTGTCCTTGTTGTCTGTACATGGTGAAAGTAACATGAAACAGTATTGCAATCAAATACAGGTTTAGAGTCACAGTACTGTAGTGTCACTTTCATGTCACGGAAAACTACAATTTCCTGATTATGGTGATTTTTGAACGAAAGAAATATGTTCTGAGGGTATTAAAATAAGAAATTAACCTTTTTCGTCCTGAGGAATGTCGCATTTTTGTGCTCACTTTATTTTCATCGTCATCATTAGAATCGAAGCAAAAAGCGCGGTAATCTGTTTAAGAAAATAATTTATCTTTAGCTGGGCGTATTTCTCAAAAAAAGTTCTTATGCTGATTTGCTTTTGATTGCATTCACTGCTTTTAATGAAACACCAGTAGAGAATTCCTATAATCCGTAGCGGTTTCAATTGATTTCTGAAACTTTATATATCACCTACTTCGTTAAAAAGAAAAAGATGACGCAAAGTTGATTCCCTATTTTCATTCAAGTAGGCTCGTTTATTAAGCTCTCCTAATTACGAAATTTTACCATATGTAAATAGTTTTGCTGCCGTAAGTCACCTAGTAATTTTCGTCTTTTGGAATTCTGGTAAGTTTTTTGTATGCCAAAGAAGTTGTGCTTTACGATTGTTTACGTTTGACTGGCATTACTGACGACTTACAGCGAGTGAGACCAAGCGTCTAAACTTTTTTACAATAATCTTAGTATTATTTGGGAAATTGTGCTTGTAAAGAGGAAATCAGGGATCAATCCACATCCATCCAATCACGCGTAAAACATTGTAAAATGGTAATTAAAATGTTATATCTGTGTCTGCCCACCACCATTAAGACATGATCACGAGTGAGATAGTGTTAGAAAAATCTTGTCATCTTGGGCTACGTAAAACAAAATCTTCCATTGGATCAACTGAGATATAAACGTCGCGTGCTTTGCGGCAATTCACTACATATAAACTAGAAGGTAATAATGATTACTTATATAGATCAAATTTAAAGTTATCTATTAAGAACTGGTGCTTGTACAATCAAGACTTATAATTAATATCTAGCATCACTGACGATTATTTCAGAATAACATACTTTTTCCAATTACAGCTTAAGGTTTGGTGTAATGATTAATTTGTGGCAAGCTACAAATGACTGCCGAAGTGGTCTGGATGGGGTTTTGTGATATATGGTAGTGGTTGCAGTTTGTTTTTTGTTCGTAGCTGTAAATTTTTTGTTTGTCCAAATTCATTAAGCTTCCATAAATAGAAATAATTTATCCAGCTTGTACTCGTTGGCAACCGCTTAAATAATTTTTGGGACCCAAGTTTAGTAATTTTTATTTTTTAGTTAACACAGTGACTATACGACCAAACGAATAGAGTGGAGAAGCATTTGTTGCTTATTAGATTAGCCTAGTAGAGGACTAGGAAAAGTTTGGATTTATTAATTTCTTTGTAGGTTAAGTGACTGTAAATTATGGTGTTTATATATGGCTTTTACGTTTAGTCGACTTTTAGTGATTCATGTAATTTTTAATGGAAGAGAATTATTGGTACAAGCATTATGAAAACGTCGCAGATCAAAGATGTGTATTTCACATATTTGTTTTGTTATGTGACACTTGAAATTGACTCTATAAAAACTTCTACTTACTGGTTGTTTCAGCGTAATTAAATAATGTAGTTATACAATCAATACAGTTTTAAAAGTGTTATCCTAGCATCATAAAATTGTTAACAACAAAATTTGTTTAAATGAGCAATCCTATCATTTAAGATCATTTGGGATACTTATAAACAGTAATTTCCTAATGCAGTTCTTTGAATTTCGTGGTATTGTATTGGGCTCAACAATATTTCAGATATTGCAATCGCCTGTGTTACCAAAGTTATAAAGAAACGTAAAATATTTCCAGAGCGTATTACGCTAATAATATCTGGTTTTCATAATAAAACAGTATTCATGATTACTTAATTGAAACAACAAATGAAGAAAGCAGATCACATACTAAAGACTCAGATGGTATCATAATGCATTCACTGCATTCAATTTGTTGCAATCTCATGTAAATAAACAGCACTTCTTTTAACTTTTTCAGTGTTTTCAATCACCACTTAGCGATAAGCTATAAATGCTTACTATATTAGTCCGGATCAGGTTTTGTAAGATATCAGTATAGTACTTACAACGTTATCCGCTTCGCTGGACCGACTCATATACTTTGTCAGAAGTATAGTAGACAGTTCCGAACCACAGAATGGTACTTTTTCATTCATGTCATAGTTATAGGGAACAGAAAACTTTAATAAAGCGTGAATTATAATTTATAGTTTTCCGAATCCAACGGGAAACGGAGCCATCTAACACATAAATAGAATAAGTTGGAGACTTCAAATTTTCACATACGAGATCATGTGTTTCGTTGACACAAAACCGAAATCGTATTTTAATTTTTTTTAAATTATACGATGTGGGGTTTGCGCAGAAATAAAGGGAGCTGAATATCATATCACCCCAAAGTGTGAGTTATAGATGTTAAGAGTTGGTTACTGTAAGTAGCGAACTAAAACTTAAAAATAAAAGTTTTCACTTGGAAGTAAAGACGTGGGTAGACATTAAAGTTGTTACTTTTACGCAAGTTTGGTTACTAGGTTGTTCTAAAAAATATTATTATCAAGTAACTTGAACGAAGGCACATAGCAAATGTTTCCTTTTACTTTCGCCACATTTCCAAACGATTCGTCTCATGAGAAAGATAACCGCGTACGTTATCATACGCCGAACTTTGATCTCACTTCGTCTTTTTAATCCCTTTAGTAATCTGGTGTTGCAGTTACCCGTTTGGGAGATTGTTGTCTTTACTTTTCTACTCATTATCCAATTTTTCTCTCACCTCCACAGCTTATAACTTTATTTGGAGAATCTATTGCTCTGGTCACTACTATGGCAATGTCATTGTAACAGGACTCCTTGGCCATTTCTGCACCGTAGTTAGTTCGGTGAAACGAGCTCAAATGGACCGCACAGTAATTGCGAGCTTTCACTGTGGGGGTTATTGTCTATTGTGAGGCGTTAATTCAACTGTGAAATTGCTGTTTCATCAAGCAATGTGTACGAGAGATTTACTTTACCAGAATAACAAAATTACCACACCAAACACCGTAGCCTCATCCAACAAATGTACAAAGTGAAATTACATTGACATTGGGTACCCACAGGTTGTAGGGTTTATTTGGTTAATCAACGAATCACAGTGAAAACAAATTAACAGTGCAATTTACATATTCTAACTTGTGGCTCCTGACAGACAGATAACTATGCACTATAGGCTCCACAACAAGTCATTTAATTCTACACTGGCTCTCTCCAATATACAATAATAGTTGTACCACGACACTTGCATTACTGAGGTTCAGTTCCGGTAAAACTAATGGACCTAGTATTAATAATCTTTTATTTTTTTAATTTAGGGAATAATTTTGTCATGAATTAATTTTTTTAGCAATTTCTCTTAAGATAATAATTTTCTGCTAGATACCCAGTTTGTCTGAGAAATAAACATTCCGCAAAATAAAAATTGCTTTCAACTCGGCTAAATTTACCAGAATGTCGACCAAAAAAAAACAAAAAAATAGAAATCAATACTTTCAGCCCTTAACAACCCACGGTTATCCTAAATGAATAGAGGCTACAGATGAAAAATATTTCATATGGATGCTAATGCATGCAGCCTTTTGGACAAACATGTTAAAGCGCAATGGCCATAATGACTGTTCGTTTAGACGAATTCTCATAGCTAAATAAGTGAAATTTTCCCCATTATTCGCATTAAAAATTATCCTAACACAAAACACATTTGTACAAAAATACAGCATGATTCGGAGCCAGATAATAGAATACACCGACGTTCCTAATGATGGACTCTCATTGATTGTCTCGTAGTTGACAGAACGTAAGGTCAGACGGAAAAAGGGGTCTACATAGAGTGCCATGGACTTTATGAATGTATTGTCTAAGACACAAATCGCGATACCGCCCGCTTTTTTATTATTCTTCGCTGTAAGCATGACTACATGGTGGAATACTATATATGGAGGCGGTACAACCAATGGAAGATATTAGAGACTCACAGTTTCCTGTTATCTTAGCCAAGAATAGACGAAACGTATCTCCAACGATGGCACTCTCACAGACGCACATTGTTGAGGCACAGCACACTTCCTTCACGTAATATAAGCGAACACCATTTACAGATAGAATGACTGCTCAGGTACTAAAAGTCTTTTATGTATATGTTGTACCTTTCCTCACAACGTTAAAAACAGCCTCAAGTTCGCATAAAGCAAACAACACTGCTGTCATTGCTTTCGCCACATAATACAGTAAGATATGTATAACAAATTAGGTACTCCGAAAAACAGGTTCACCAATATATTAGGCGAAAAATATTTAAAGGATCGTTCTGCATGTTAGTGTCCAAACCAGGAAAACTACAACGTGTAAATGCGTACGATGGTTTAGATACTTTCTGGAATCAGCAAAAAATTATAATATCCTACAGTGAAACAATGCTTTGTTGCAAGCACTGAAGCGCATAATGCATCATCTAATATTAAGTAAAGAAGAAAGAAATTAGTTCTTCGATTAAATATTTTCATGAGAAAGTGATTTCACCCAAGGATATTAATTAGATTAAAATGGAAATATAAAAGTAGGATGCTCTGCCTACAACACAGTTAAAAAGTTGCTATCTGAATTTAAACTGGGGAGAATTACCACTGAAGGTGATACCTCCGCGACAAAGGCTAGTGCAAACACACCACAGGATACATGGGAGTCGGTGATGACAGATTCAAAGTTAAGTGTTCGGCAAACTGAGGAGATATCAGGCATTCCAAGCACAACAGTAGATCACATTCTGTGAATGTAATGGACCGCGAGAACAATTTCCTCGCGTTCTATAGGTTCTGCTTTAAGAGCAGATCAAAACTCAGTGAGTAGGAAGGTGTCTATCAAAATTCAAATATTTTTTGACTTGAATCGTACTTGGGTTGTTCAAATTAATATCTCCCAACGTTTTACTTATCGCGGCAATCATGATATTCTACATTTCATGAAAAATGGTACTCCATGAGATGCAGAAGCGCGATTGCAATGTCTACCATATCTACACAGCAGGTTCTTAAGAAAAGCTGAAAATTGCTTTTGGTAGCAGCACATACTCCAGAGATATGATAATATAGTGATACCATTATTGCCACAGCTTCCTGATACTTATAACATGGAAACCGATTATGACTGAACTTTTCATCTTGTAACTGCGACCGGTTTTCTGTACCTATGATTTCCAATCTCCATTTTTACACATAGAATATATGACAACCCTTTTCATTTACATTTACTTGTGTCCTGGTGGCTCTCTATTCTGTCGCTCTAAATGTTGTCCTTACAGCCTTGATTTTTAGTTCTCCTGAATATATTATCATTACAAAAAGATTTTAGGTAACTAAAGAGAAGCCTTTTTTTTTGTAAGTGTTATAAGCTCAATAACTGTAGGGCATTGAAATTTTCCTGCAGTGTTCTGTTTTCGGGACGTTACGACATTAACAGAATATATACAAATATTGCGTGACTCATTTATATTATGTCTTGTTTCGTTTGATCTGCTATTGGAATAGGGTAATGCCATGTATTTGTTCTCTTCTGTTTTTCATTGTGAGAGGGTAATTTTTTCGTTACTATCCAACAGTATCCACATTCCAGGTTAATCCATGCGTTGCGTCACGAATTCTGGATGGTTTGGTGCAATATTACAGAGATAAATCTCGCTTGCTATGAACTCCTGGTGTCCATCTGGCGCCACATAAAATTTTATTGACACCCATTAGTTTTCCGATACGAGCGAATAACTCACCGATATATTGAAGTCAAAATGTATCGATTACTGCCCTCTGTCACGTGTCGATAAACAACCAAACAGTGTTACGTTACTCACCGAGAGCGACGAAGTTCGACACTCCACCTTCACTGTTATCTGAAAATAAAAACATACAGAGTTAGAAACATTGCTTTGGTGATGTAATTTAGAGCATCTAGTATTTGGTTTCTCAGAGGTATTTATATCATTTTTTATTCTGGGATGTGCCAATAACTATTTTAAAATAATAATAGTTTTGAAAGTGGTTTGACATAAATTATTAATGTTACAGGCAATTACAAATGAAACCTAATTATAACAGAAATAAAAAAGAAATTAGTTAAAATTTTAGTTTATTTTCAGCAAGCTTTTTTTATCGATACGGCCACAAAGAACCACGTGAACACCGGCCACCTATTTACACAGACGGCCAGTGTGAATCATGAGGCGTGGGATCATATACCCCGCGCGAATTAAGGACCGGATTTCTAAGATACGAAGCATTTAACCTACTGGCCAAATGTTTGTGTTTCCCTCTGCCTACGAAACGTGTACTTGTGTTCTGTATTAAAGGTGTATTTTTGTTTATGAAATGTGTAATTTATAATGCGTTTGCCCAGATGATTGCTGAAAAGCGACTAAAATCCGTAATCAGAACTACCAGTATGCGGTGACTAGAGCTGAAATCTGGTTCCATTGTACCTCCCCACTGTGTGGCACCTTAACACGCGCAGAAACTCTGGCCGATGCAGTAAACTTTTTTTGTTTCACTCAAAATTTTCACATTTTAGGCCATGCAGGACTGGTTAATTTGTTTGTGGATGGAACAGTAGAAGCTGAGATCTGAAAAGGTAGACAGAGATTAGAATATATGAAGCAGATAACTGAAGACTTAAGTTGTAGGTTTTAAGGGGTAAGTTGAGATGAAGAGGTTAGCGCAAGATAGGAAGGGGTGGCGGATTGCATCGAAAGACTGCTGACAGCAATAAGTTTTGTGGGTTTATACGTTCTTTAAACGACTGCTGAACTGATTGTTATCGTCTTTTAAGGAAAACAGAAAATAGCTCATTTGATTCTATTTCAACCATTAAATAAAAAAATAAAAATTTCTTTTACAAATGTTACTAAGTAAAAAAAATCTGAAGTATCAATTATGTCTAGAAACACTACTTACGTTGTTTGAAACTATGTGATGTTCACTATTGCACTGAAAAAATTATTAAACAATGTTAAGTAAATCGTGAACTCTAAAATGCAGTAAAAAAATATTCAAGATTTTAACGTTGTGTTATACGTTTATGTAGTTATTGCAGACCAATAAGACTGTCCACACTCATTACCATTTGTTCCATCATAATGTTTACTGATCATTCATTAAAGTAAGGAGCGTTATGGAAATATCAATCAACGAGAGTTTATTTTGTTTTCTGAAACGGTTTGCAATAATAACTAGTGCCCTGATAGCAGTTTTCCAACAAGCACGGTCCCCACTTTTATACAGTTTTGATCCCACTGGCGAGCACCTGCGAAGAGAGATATTTTGAGCTGCAGCAAGTGCCTCTCTAAGTCTTTTCTGACTACTAGCAGCCGCGCTTCCACTACGTAAGCCGTCTGCACGACCTCAGGTCACGATTCTCTATCCTCCGCACTGTTCCGCGGAAATGTCTCTTTTAAAGAGGAACAGTCCTTCCTGCCTACATAAACACTTTTCTCAGTAACCGAAGAGCAGTTCTACCTTACTTCTCCGATGTCAGTTATAATAACACTAAAGTATTATTGTGAGAATATTTCCATATTGATAAATTAACTAATAGAAAGATGTTTCCAGTTTTCTTTCGCTTTCTGAACACAAGATGATATCCAGAGAAAAATCTCCGTCGTTCCATTCTTCGCTACTGAATTGTTCGCGACCATAATGGATTTATGTTGGTTCGTTTAACACGAATGCAGCATAGATATTTCATTGCTGGTTTCGGTATTTACTTCATAAAATATTAAGTATATTCCTTTTTCAGGCAAACGTACTGGTAAGAAACATCATTATTCATCCTGATTACATCTGTTATTTTGTCTAAAATGTTAATTGCTGTTTCTTAAGTTCAGATTACCATGAAATGTCAAATGTTCACGGAAAATTAGTTTGCACAAATGGTAACTACAGATTTCCTGTGATTACTGAAATAATGAAAGACTATACGACCCGTGCGAAAATTTCGCGAATAAAATGCGATTAATAGTAAGGTTGAATATAATGTCACCAAGTTCAATCATTACTCTTCATACTCCTACTTCATTTATCGATTTTGGTTAGAAATCCAGGGAGATAAATGGCTCGAAACACAAAAAAACGTATTTTAGAAATATTGACATTTTTGCGCTTTACGGGTCTAATTACGAAAAATTCCTTTCTTAGAATATAATGTTACCACAGTGGAAACCTTAGTCTTTAATATGATATGTCATTTATCTATATCGATTAGATATCAAGAGAAATATAAGGCTCGTGACACAAAAATACGTTGTAGAACAATTTATACTTTTTCCCTTTAATAGTTGAATTCCAAACACTTCTTTCTTAAAATATGATGTCAGCAAAGCTGAGACAATATTCCTCATAATCGTACCTCATTTATTCTTTTTGGTTAGATATCCTGGTAGATAATTGGCTCAAGATACAAAAAAACCATTTTTAGAAAAATTGAAATTTTTGCCCTTTAAGGGTCGAAATACGGAAAATTCCTTTCTTAAAATATAATGTTACCACGGCGGAGACCTTAATATTTAATATGATACCTCATTTATCTATATCAGTTAGATATTAAGGGAGACAAATTGCTCGTGATACAAAAACGAATTGCAAAAATATTGATACTTTTGCCCTTTAAGGGTTGAATTCCGAAAAATTTCTGTCTTAATATATGACGTCACTAAAGCGGATATCTTAATCTTTAAAATGATACTTCATTAAACGATCTCAGATAGGTATCCAGGGAGATATTTGACTCATAACACAGAAAACAGCACTTTAGAAATATTGATATTTTCGCCCTTTAAGGGCCGAATTCCGAAAACTTCATTTCTTAAAATATGATGTGACCAAAGGGAAGACCTTAAGCTTTAAAATGACACCTCATTCATTGATTTCGGTGAAGTATGAAGGAAGATACAGGCTTGTGACAAAAAAAAATACCTTATAGAAATAATATATATGATTTTTTGGATCTTTTTTTTCGGAAATAAGAAGAGAAAATCGCATTTTTTTAATCATTTCTAGCCAAAAACTGATACAAATCGTGGAGGGCGGGAGAAATTTGAAAGTTGGTGGTTTTCCAGCTTTCACCTTGCATCCAAGAAGCTTAAACCATTAATAATTAATTTTACTGCCAAGGTTTTTTTTCATAATTTGACATTGTAATCATGATAAGGATAGAGAGGATTAAAATACTGAACAAATGCAAATTTCTAAATTAAAGGGGTCAGAATTTATTCCACGAGTGTTTCGTCTAAGACGTTACAATAATAACCTAAAACATTTCTTGTCTAATGTATAGTCAATGAAATTAGCAAGCATCCCTCGCACTCCCCCCTCCCCCCTCCCGACACACACACACACTCACACACACACACTCACATACACACACACACGAATTAAAAACTAAAATTTAGGGGGAAAGATTCAGAACTATACATTTCTGATCTCCGAATTCAATTAAGGCAGTAGAAGCACTGTGACGACTAGTTTTACAGTGGAGAATCAAGTCGAAACGATTAGAAATCGTGAATTTTAAAGACTGGTAAGTCACTCTAAACAAAGGCGGCAGTTCACAATAGCATTGAACGTTTACAGTTTACATTAAAGATTAAAACTGAAGTATACAAAGTTCTTAGCATCTCGAATGACGGCTGTGAGATTCTTGACTGCAGCCACGCTGGGTTTCCCATTTGCTGAAGATGTTTTTTTCCATTTTTCACGGCATTTCTTTCTCGCCCTCTTCACCTCAAAGTCTACTGGCGTGCCCTCGATTCATCAAACGTTGGAATGCGCATCAAAAATGAGTCTGCTGCAAAGGAACTTAAAAGCTTCTCAGAAATTTAATGTCCTTACAACCATTTGCATTCATCATTTCCTACTATTCTCAACTGACTGCACGCTTCCATAACTAACTGAAGTTGCTTCAACAATTTAATGAATGTTGTTTTTATTCGCTTTGCTAAGTAAGATGTTAAATTGTTCTGCGACGTAATTATCTGTTTGAGATGTTGAAGAATATTATAGTCACAAAGCATTTCTTGACATTCACGGAGAAATCCATTGTGCGTTACAGTTTAATGGTAGTAAAACTTATAACTGTGAGTAAAACAGACGTTCTATTTCTAATGACTTAGCGTCGTCAGGTATTCAAAGCAGAATAATTATTAGCTGTGAAACCCACTTATATGGGTACCATTCACTAACCGTTAATACAAACGTGCAGGGTGTTACTAGGATGCATGCAATATTCCCCCTTCAAAGATCTTTCGCTAATTACAAAACTGTTGCAAATTATACGAAACAGTAATTTATTGTTGCCGTCGTGGCTCAGTTTTATATTAGACTGATCACTTTCATGAGAATTAATTTTCAAGAATCTTTCTGCATCGCATTTATAGAATACTCACATATAGAATGTACAGTACATCTCTTACATACGGATTATAGCAATTAGTGATAGAAGATATCACCATTTTCTGAATTCCGTTCATCCCACATAAAGATAAAATATCGATAAAAAGGTAGTAATTAATCTTTATTATTTTTTCGTTAGAATCATTTCCAGAACAAATTCCTACTCTCACCATAGTGTTCTAATAGTATTACACAGTGTTGTGGGGCCTGGTGTCATGTATACTTACGTAATATAACTGTATTTTCTTAACTACGCTACATTAATTACTATTCATTCACACTTCCTGTCGCATATTTCAACATCAAAATGGTCACAACAGTTCCACATATCTTAAAGTTATCGTTGTATTTCCATATCCTCTGTCGTCCATGTACTGTTAACTAATGCCACACCTTCATAATGTTTGTGATTAGTAATTAGTGACGTTAACACTTCTGCTTCTTCTAGAAGCATAAGGCCTGTTGACCTGTTGCGGCTTCAGGGAATATTCTCACTTCTACTTTTGTTTACATATGTTTCTTTTAGCTTTAGGACTATACTGTGTTACTGCTTTCGGGAATCACAAATCACTCGTTTCATGATGCAGATGCAGATGCTCTCTCCATTTGTTGCTGTGTTCCTCTGTTTTGTCATTTATACTACATATTTCTAACTCCTCTCCCTTTCGTGTTATTTCTTATTTGATCTAGTTTTGTAAATTCTTCCACAGATCTCGGGAAATTGATCTCCTCTTCTTGGTTGAGACTTAGGCATTGGAAACTGTAACGTTACCCCTGTTACTGATATTATTAACTAATTCCTTTTTTCATTTTACTGATAATTAAAAATTGCTAATCTACTCAAATATTGATTTTTCATTGCGCATTGGACAAAATTACCTCTTGTTATAATGACAAACAATTTATATTTATTAATAAAAAACATTGTGAAAGACTAATCTAATTACAGTAAACAGTACATTAATTACGGCATGGCTCAATTAAACTCAATTTCTTACTAACAAATATTAGGAAACTGTCCTTACTGTCCAAAAACTAGACCAGCTGAAAAGTTAATAAGCTTGAAACACTCGAAACTCTTTATAGGGCGTATCGGGTATACCAAAGTCACATGTGGACACAAACGCAGAAAGTAATTATTTTTCACATTACCGTGCCGAAAACATGGATTCTTTCTTCTCTACCACCAGAAAAGTCCCCTCCTCGTTTTTCACTTGCACCCACGTGTCGAGAATCTTTCGCGGCAATACAGCTCCGCCAGTCAGATTCCTCCAACCGATCCGCGCTGTGTGGCGGCGGGAACATGAAACAAATAGCCGTCCAAGTGTGTCTGCCCAATAGATGGCAGAAACTGTTAATTTCAATCACCCATACAGTCACACTTTGATTCGTCCTTGA
The DNA here is from genome assembly GCA_031002005.1 of Vandiemenella viatica. Classification (NCBI taxonomy): domain Eukaryota; kingdom Metazoa; phylum Arthropoda; class Insecta; order Orthoptera; family Morabidae; genus Vandiemenella; species Vandiemenella viatica. Next base: position 373,433,297 of record JARYHS010013630.1, read on the forward strand.
GCACCCTCTGCTACTTCCAACAACTTGCTGGCGCTCACCAACCCGGGTGCAAATATTGGGAAGTAGTGTACTCCATAACACTAAAGAAACGCTATCGCTATTTTTTAATTTTACCTTTGTAATTCTGCCCTCCCTGTTTACTAAAGTTTTAGTTACTGCCCCACTCATAATTTCGTATTTTTTCACTTCATTATCAATGTTTTGTAAAACTTGACCAATCATTTCACCTTTCACAACTTTTTTTGTTTTAACAATTTCTTGTTTTTGTTTTAACAATTTCTTGTTTTTGTTTTATCAATTTCCTTCTTGTTTTTGTTTTGTTCTTGCTATGAGTTCTTCCTTATACGGTCTTCTCGTCACTACTTCACTACTCTCAAAGGATTGCTAATAAAATTTAGTTTATCTGCTTTAAATAGTATGGAGGTTTATAAATTCAGTGTACTATTTATTAAGCTTCTTGCTATCTGAAATCAAATACTTATCCTGATACTTCTTAATATAATGCCTTACTATTTTTCTATTAGCAGTGATTCAGCCCAGAATCACTTCCTGTCAACGTCTTTATTAATCCCTTTTATAGTCCTCAACTCATATCTCGTAAAGATTTAAATGACACACAATATACACATGTCTCAACCGAACATCATACATGATTAATATCCATCTCTTTGTAACTTTTTCCCCATCCAAGAGTATTTTGCTCGTCCCTTTCATTCAGCCTTCCATAAGCAGTATACTTCCACTTATTCGTAATGTTTCTCCATTATTTTTTCTTCTTGGCGTAGGCCGCTCTCATCATTTTTTTTCCATATGCTCAAATATATTCCAATATTAATAGTTGTTACACTAATTACTATGTTATTACATTCAGTATATCAATGAAATCATACTTTTTTAAACCGTTTTAAAAACTTTTAGGTTATAGTGGATATATCCAGGTTGTAGTGCTCTGAACATATTTGTAACTCGTAGAGGGGTCTTTGTTAGCCATTTTCAGAATCCTCTGAACCAGCAGGTATCAGTAAATAAAACCATATTCAGAAATCTGCCTCGAATTAACACTATAGACTTCGTCAGATATTCATTCTGCCATACATGGATGTTCTCTTCGAAATAATTATTAAAATTTATAAACTTTCCTCGGGAAACAAACCGAGTAATATAATATTGAAACACAATATTTCGGCGACATAACTCAGTCGCGATCTTCAGGTGTAGTCGTAAGACTTGAAGTTTGTCTTGAACACGACTACACCTGAAATATTGTGTTTCAATAATAATATTACTCGATTTGTTTCCCGAGAAACGTTTATAAATAAACAAAGTCGAGAAAAACTGCATTCATTTATAATTATTAAAATGTTACGGGAAGACACTGCTACTCTGCCTCACGCTTTGGTTAATCGTTATTACCAGTTGTTCATTCCTTTGTATATCATGTTTCAGATATTCATTTCTTTGAAGGATTTTCAAAAGTATCTTCCAGAAGCATTTTCTAAGTCCACAAATTCAGAATTGTATATATTGCTTTAGAATTAACTTCCTATTCTAAATCCTTTATCAAATTTTGATAATTTAGTTTTCTCTATTGGTCAAAGTCTAAAGTTGATTATTGTAGCACGGAATATTTTTTATCGCTTTACCCACGTTGATCTTATTAAAGGTGAGCAAGGACTGAGAGCCAGAGGAAAGGTATACAGTAATGGTCTCTGGAAGAAACCATCTCGGCATTCGCCTGGAGTTATCTGAGGATTCCATGAAAAACCAAAACCTGGATGGCCGAACGAGGATCCGAATCTGAGTCCTCCCGAATTCGAGGCCGGAGTGCTACCTCTCACCTTCCACGTTTCGGTCGTAGGTCCTGTACCTTGCATTGAAGGTATTTGTTCCTTTGTAACTGTTTGTGTTAGTCAGGACTTTTGCGATATATTGAAATTTCTGCAATACTGACTAACTAACCCGAACCGTTTCCATATCCAACTCTGTCTCAGTAGAGCCTAACTGTTGGTTTGCTGTAGAACATTTCTTGCGGCTGCAAAGGCTCCGTTCCGAGGCGAAGCCCAGCAGCGTTTCTCGTCGACTCCCGGCTGCACAATGCGACAATCAGATCGACCGACAGACAGACAGACCTAGCTTTGCTGAGGGTTTTACTGTGATAATCCCCACTCCACTCCAGCTGTCTGGAGAGGATAAACCCTGTCATCCGCGAACTGCATGTGCTTATAGTACCAACTTGCATTCTCGTTTTGGCACTTGACAATTACCGAATCGTTGAATTGTGCTCTACTTTCCCGGTTGTGGCTCTCGTAACGTTGCTTATTTTGCTCGCTCGCCTGTCCTCGATCCCAACCCAAACAAATGTGTAAATTTCACAAGTAAAACCTCTGGTTTTACTACAGTATAACATCCCCAGTTAAATTATAGGTTTATGTAACGGATAATTGGCATATTAACTTGAGATCTTTCATGTACGTTATTAGCGATAGAGCAAAGATAAATAACATTAAAAAATGGAGAGGATACATCAGACTCTAAGTGAATGCAACTTACATAAGTGTAATGCGTTGAATAATGATTTTTTTTTAGTTTTTTTTGAACCGGATCGGCCACGACAAATTTTAATCTTTATGACATATCACCGTCATATGAAGTCGAACAGAACATGCAGGAACATTAATTTCTGTATTTTTGTTTGCAACACAAGTTTTTACAAACTTATAAATATTAACATTCGAAATATTAGATGGATTCTTAACTTCATCATTAACTGTTTTTTTTCTTTTACAATAATAACACAATATTCCACCGATACATCAAAGATAATAACATCAACATGAGACAAAATGAATTTTTCATATATCTAAGACAATTGTTTGAAACGATCGCTCAACCCATACTACACTGAAAGCCATTCTTCAGGATCATAGCCGAGGCCAACATATTATATATGCAAGTGAAAACTAACTCGCGATTCATATACTTTTCTATACGTTTACCCAAAAGAAAAACTCCTAGGTTTTGCTTATGTAAGTATGTGAAATTGCAGCGGAATAGCTTCCATGAACATATACTGTACGTAACAACACGTTATTGAGACAATTTCGGGTGAAATTAAAAAAACAACTCAATCTAAACACATCAGTAAAAATCGAACAAAGTAAAATGCCAGTTGTCAATGATAGTGGGATTACCACTTGCTACAGCTCTAAACCTCAAAGATCAACAGTTCGAAGTACGGTTACTACCAGACAACAGTTTGAGATGTATCAAATGCAGTTACAGAGCTCTGAACACTTAACTCCCTGGAAGCTTTGAGTAGATGTGTTTCATTGTCAACAGGCTATACGGTCGGTGGTCGCCGGCGGCTGATAGCAGGTTACTTGGCTCGCACTGAGTACCGCCCACTTACCGGCTCAGCCATCCGTAAACAGAGATTACAGCATCGCATACAAGACACACCAGCCAACGGCATCAACGGTCCTCACAAAGCCAATCTTGCAGTCTCCACTTAACGTAACTGCAAGGTATCTAGAAGTTCCATTTGTAGCAAACAATACAGCCTGAATGGTGGCCATGTTCACGAACCATTAACCACGATCTGAATTAATACTTCCGCCACTGTTTTACTGTCAACCTATTCAGATCTGTCACTTAAGTAGCGTTAGGATTTTCTTTAGAGCCAGCTCAGTAACTGACTACTATCTTTTACCCAGCGTTCTCACCAGTGCCCAATTGACCACTCAATTGCAACAACCACTTTTACAAGCCGGCTTTCTTAGACCCTGTATCTGGTGAGGTGCTAGGTTATAATCAGTTTCATAAGTGATGTTTTTGTTTGTGGAAGGAGTAATGGAAGAAGCTGGAATATTGAACTTGACTGATTGCGACGAAAGTCTAATGTAAATAGGACATCCAGTTCTTGAAGACAGGTCCAGTGTGGTGGCGTTCTGTAATCCTACAGATTGATTACAATATATCGTTTCTCCATTGAACGTGGACGCTGTTTCATATTTTGGCTATACTTTCTCTTTCAAAAAAAGTTACTAGAATGTGTTCTATGCCAGTAAATTCCTTAAAACTCACACGTATGCCTCTGTCTTACCTGCCTTTCCAGATGTCCAGAAATATGGTATCATTTTGTAACGTTATGCGGTGATGATTTTTAATAGACCTTTACGGCTTGTTGACAGCAAGATCAGTGTTGAATAATGCGAAGCTAATGGAGCATTAATTTTTTATGGAGGTGAAACAATTTAATCAAAAAATTTCGATGAATGAAACTGAGTCCTTTCAAATACACAACATAAGTCGCACCATAAATGCCGAGTGAGCTGTAACGCTGCTTCACTTCGCATTTGGGCCTGTCAGATTTCGGTTTTCTATACCTTCCTGGAATAATTCCAGGTGAATGCCGGGATATTTTTTTTTCAATTCCTTCCCGTTCCTTGCTACAATCGTTTCTCGTTTCAAATGACCATGACCTCGACAATGCGTAAAGCCAGAAAAAAAGTTGGTTGCTTCCACAGATTGTATGAACATTTTCTATACATCTGAATAAATTTAAAAAAAATTCATTTGGGACATTTTTTTATCAAATCTGTGCCGTTTTATGGGAAATATAACTATGGTAGTTTCCTTTTGCTAGGATGACAAATATGTGTGCATTGCGAGTTTTTCTTTAAGAAATTGCATTCGTATTCCGCTCCATCACTCAATATGCAGATATAAAAGAAACGGAACTATATTCCTCACGCCCATCCCGGATGACAGTGGAAGAGGAGGTCGATAAAAAAAAAGGTTCAAATCATTGCGACACCATGATGGTGTCGGAGAATCAATAGAACAAGGGATTATCCGGTTCGAACGCTGGTAGAAGAAAAATTTTCGTGATAAGGAATTGTCCAGCTGGATTCGATAAATAGTCTTTCCAGATTTTTAAACGTACCAAAGTTCTGGAATAAATCCCAATCCCCTCCGCACTGTGTATGGAATACGGGCATTGCAATTCACTACTCTCAAAACACATATCACAGTGAATCCCACAAAACAATAATAGTTGCAACACTTCTATAATGTGTAAAGCTAGAGGAAATCTTACCACTCATATTTCAAAATGCAGTTGTCATAAAGTGGTAACTGTCTGTTTCGCTTGCTGGTCAATGAAGTTCACCTCACAATGAAAAGTAAATAAAGATTTATTTTACTTATCATGTTTACCTATGATTTTTCGCAAGTACTCAGAAAAACCTTATTCAACTTTACCTTTGGCTTATATAGTCTGACTTAGCTGAAGAATGCCACATAAACATTTCAAAATTTTATTTGAAGATATAAAAATCGTTTCTAGTAAAATGTCAATGATTACGAAGAAGAAGTGTCACGGTAGAAAAAAGTTTCTTGCAATTTCACTTTTTATTTTATTTTTTCTCAAAACTAATGCTGATTTTTGCTGAAAACTCACCTGATAAAGTAGAAAAATGATTGCAGTAAGGCTTCCTTCGTGATCTTAAATTGTAAAATAAAAATTATAGTCTAGTACAGTGTTTATATGGTAAGTTAACTCATTATTAATTAAATAATTGCTCCAAAAGAGATACTTCAGCGTCGATACAGTTTCTAAAGTGGACAATCACACAATGTTATTCTCTTACAATTGTTTTTTGTGAATTAGCAAAACCAGCTAGAAATATCATATTCTCTTGATCAGTGGTTACTGATGGTTTTCTCAAAGAAAAAAGTTTAACAGTGTGTGATCTGGTGAACATGCCGACTAAATTGTTGTCCCATTACATCTAAACCAATGATTTGGGAATATTCGAGTTTGGCTTGCTGTTCCATCACAAACAATTCACAGTGCAACAAAAACGTATCGGTGTCGAATGATATCAATTTGAGCATTTGCAACATAAATAATAAATTCGAGTACGATTCTAACATTTTAATTATCATTTTGGTGTTAATATCATTTGAAGGTCATAATGGTGGCTTTACCGATTTTATTTTCCAAGCTACAAGATACAATGAAACTGTTTTACCGCAAAAAAATTAAAAAAATTGGATAAATGAATGAAGTTACAATAAATATTTTCTGTCATGACATTGCTCCTTCGAAAGCTAAAAGTAATTTTTATATCACAAAACACAAATGAGATATTTAGGTGCTTCTTTTAATTTGAGCAATTTGTGAATTTTATTTTATTTTTATGTCTTTCAGCCAGCGGTAAGTTAGTGCAGTCTAAACATGATTGCCAACAGGATTACTTTTTTTTTACAAGTAGTTTTAAAGTTTTATGTGGGTTACATTTTTATTCTTATGGCTTTAGGCCTCGTAGACGCCCAGGTCAATAGAGGTGTGAAAGTCTGAGGTCAAGGAATTTGAAGGAATTCAGCCACGGTATTTTGAAGGAACTATTGGTGTTCGCCTGGAATGATTTGGGGAAACCATGGAAAACCCACATCTGGATGCCAAGACAGAGATTCAGACCCGCGTCCTCCCGAATGCGAGGCCAGAACGTTACCACTCACGCTCGTTGTGTATGTTGTGATTTTTTGATTTTTTTTTTTTTTAACTGTAGCGATGCCTTAATATTTTCAATTCATAAAATAATTTTTACTATTTTCTTATCTTTCCTTTGTTTAATAGAGTTTTTTCCCGAGAAGTTCTCTGATGATCGTTGCTTGCACCATTCTAATGTCCATTATGCACACTGGAACAGAGATTATAAGAAACTCAACATCTTATGAATGTCTTGGCAACATTAATCAGTTAGGCTGAATCTGGAAACCCACGAGACACCGGCAGCTTTGCACAGGTGTCTGGCGTGCAATTCTGACGGCGGGAGGACTTGGGCCCTATACTTGGTGGAACCGGTTTTTATCAGGTCTGGAGCATTTACTCTACTGGAGGAAGACGTTATGATGGAATGCGAGATCTGTTGATACTGAATAATGAATGAAGTGACAAGGTAATACTGTTTGATTTCATGTTACTACGGTGGAAAACTGTTTTTGTGAAAAGAGTCAGACAGCAAAAGATGGTATTACCTGAAAATGGTACACTTATGAAGCCGTTAAAAAATAACCATTTAATTTTCCCTTTTTGACTTAACATTAAACGCAAAATACTAAAAGGAGTGGGATTTGATAACAAATGAGATATTATCAACCTCGCGATACTTTGATCATGGAAATGTTAATCACGATTACATCACTTTTTCTTCGAGTCATTCTTATGCTGTAACACTCATCACACTGTCTGTATTTTATACTTTCCTGTTTATTTAATTGAATATTAATTGAATAACAAACAATGATATTATTCCTGCGACTTGAAAGGATGTGTTATATGAAATAATTCTCCTAGCTTACACATTATCGATTAGTACGACACTAATCTGAAAAGTTGCCTGCTATTCTGTGCTGCAATTACGAATAAATTAAAAACGTTGGTTATGGAAATTGATGATGATCAAAATTAAGTGGTTTTCTTGTTCCACCGGTTGGAATCGTCTCGATTTTTTTTAAATCAGACGTTTCAGCCATCTTTCTGTGGATGTCTTCGGAGGACTGCACCCCCTGGAACACCTTATCTAATGATACGATGATACGGCGACCGCCGAAATCTAAGCTATAAAATTAAGTGATATTTCCTGTTGATTAGTTTGCCGGTAGTAGGACGATGTCTTATCAGAGGAATATGAATATTTATGAATTCATTTTGCTCAATACTTTATAAATCTATAATTTAGGTACTGCGAATTCCTCACCCACCCTGCCAGTCATTATATGTATTATCCTCTATCATTGAAAACGAAAGAACGAAAGAACAGAAACTGTGGGAATTGAAGTTGTATGCTGCAGTGAAATAAGTTACAGATAGTATATGGTATTAATTATGTAAAAGCTAGAGTAGAACCCTGTAGCTATTTTAATGCAGTTGGCATATTTAAGCATTAGACAAGCATGCTTGCAAGGCACTGTGTTGTCGTCTAGACGTTAGTTTACTCCATTTCCGGAAGTCCAAAACCTAGAAAGTTAGAACTGACATTGCCTGAAAATGAAGTGATGTTAATGTCCTCTATAAAAAAAAAGACGGAATTGACTTGTCATAAGAGTGGGGCGGATGGCATCCCCTCATAACTAGAGAAGTGGACGGGTTTTTTAAAAAAAAAAAAAAAAAAAAAAAAAAATACCTAGTGCAATGTGTAAATTTGGTCACAGATTTCTTACACCATCTCGCGACGGATTTTTAACAAAAATCCAGAGAACTGTTTTCCAGAGAACAGTGGATCTTTGAGGCAGCGATGACAAATAGCAGCAATGACAAACAGGTGAACGCAACTGCCTTAAAATCAGCAATGCGTTTGGAATTTAGCTAGATTCCTTACATTGACTCGCTTAATTTATTCCCTTAGTTTACTTGATTTTCAAATTATCGCATCGAGATGGCATTCCAATTAACTTCCATAACAGCGTGTCTTATCTTCATATGTCTCCTTGCCGAAGGATTGCTGAAATGTTTCAATTTTCACATACATTTTTGTGAAATAAACCTTGCCTTGTGAACTACTTTCTTTAATAAGTGTCGCCCCAATATCTCTCTTGAGATCTTAGATTAAAGATATCTTGCGTTAGACCTTACCCCAGGTCTTGGAGCAGGTGCTTCGCCTTGCAAATACGCAACTTTTCTGATATGTAATTCGCTATAGCGTTAGTCTCACAGAATGATAGCCATTTCCTTGCCAGTACATCAGTCTATTTTCCTCGACTCAGTATTTGCCCTCTCCAGAAAGACTTTCAACTCTCAAGTGGCGTCGACCACTCTGCCAACGTTTACGATGTTTGTTTTTCTTTACACTCAACATTTTCTCCTCCCACTAGTCCTAAATTTCTCCGCCGTCTCTCTGTGATGGCCGTGGTTTCTGTTGCCGCAAGGGAATTTATCGAGGGCGGTCGGGCGGAACAATGAACAAAGTTAGCATGCACTACCCACAGGCTCGCACTGTTGCTTTGTCACATCTCTCTCTTCTCTTAACTTGAACCAAACAAAGTTGATTAAAATTTGACGCAAATCTTAGCCTATTGTAATAAATCAATGTAGACTTGATAGCAGACATGTAAGAACGGCATTTCATTTCGTCGTGTGAGACTGCTGTTGATGCTTTAGGATACATTGAAATCACTGTCATTAGAGCCCTAGTATAACACTAAATGCAAAAAATGAATGGCAACATATTTAAAAAATGAGTCATGTAAACTGAAGCCTCATAACCAATCTCGAATCTGAAGAAAAATAGAGAACTGAAAAATATATGTCGCTGGTTCTGATGACAAGTTGTCCAGACATTAGTAGATCTAAACTAGATAAAAGCAGCGAGATAAGGGATAAAAAATGAAACACTATTGTTCGTGGATACTGAATTCTCATATAAACTGAAGGTGTTTGGACGGTCTTGAGATGCAATGTGAGAGAAAAAACTTCTAGAGGCGTGGAATTTAACATGAAATTTTTATACTTAGAAATTACTGAATATGTAAGTAAATATAGCACCAACTGATGATCACGTGATGTATTTAAGCGTTAAATACTCGTGGTATGAATAACATCGTTTTTAATTTATATAATTTGACCAGTTCATTGTAACTACATATAACTAAATCAAATAATCGTTGTACTGTTCCAAAATTGTATGTATGCTCACTAAAATTTTTTTTTGCTCTCCGCTGTCTGGCTATTCAGATTTCGGTTTTCCCGTAACCAGTCCTTGGAAATTGTGAGATGGTCCCTTTATAAAAGTTGTGATCTGTCCTGGCAGGGTCACCAAATGTAAGGTAGCCTTACATTGGTCACCAACTGTAAGCTAACATTTATCTTGGAATTGGTCAGCCAATTATATTGTGAGCTAACCACTTCTTTAGTAGATGACGGCATGTTATTTAGACGATATCGGCCCAATTGTCCTCTCTCAACACATGCAAACCGTTAGATTGGATAGTTTTAATTGTGAATTTCTGTCATCTAACCGTCAAGCAAATTGAGAGGTATTATGACAACGTCTGGCAATAAATAAACTCACTGCTCTGGTAGAAATGCTACTGAATTTAATTAATACCGTTCCTTGAAACAACTTTTGAAACACTTATATTAAATTCAAACAAGTTTAATGTACAGTACATTTCACATCCTATTTCAGCTTGTGTACAAAGATCATGAACCCGCGCCAAAAAACCTTTTCGAAGCGGCGCAATACCATCCCACGCCCTGCCATGTTACAATACAAGCGCCCATTCAACATCACTGCCCGCCCAGCTGTGCTGCCGTTGTCAGAGATTGTTACTTAAATATAACTACACTATGCTATCCCGATTAGTCATCAATCTACAGTCTGTGGAAACCCGACAATATTGCAAATCAAGTTACAAACACCAATACAATTATTCAGGATACTTGTAATTAATAACTATAGCATAATCCAATATTAATAATAATAATGATAGTAAATTAATAATAAAAAATGATTGAGGGTTAGTGATAATATTACAAAGTCATGGTCGATTCATTTCCGGTTCCTAGTCCCAATTCCTCTGCTGGCTCTAATTTTTCTCTTGTCAATTAGTCATAAAGTATCATTAAAAAAATATATAAAAAACTTTTGTGTTGCAAACCTTGGGACTTGATTTACTCCTATGGTTTACAAAGTTTTGAATATATGAAATACACAGAAATTATACTTCTAACTATTTCTGACTTGTGTTATTCTTGGGTATTACATTATGATGTTGTAGGAATAAAGATTTTCACGTTTTATTGAACATTTTTTGGCCACTTTTACATGTAATTGTATTTATGTTTTCTGAAAGAATACACTTTCAATAAATTAACTGGCGGTAACTGACGACCTATCTTCTATAGTGCATCATTTATTAAGCCTTAGACGCTATGTAATAATGATTAATTAGTTATTCTCGCTAATTTTAATTACTTGCCAAAGTTATCATAGACTAAATATTCGTAAAATCTTTACTCGGTGGCAATTCACTGAACTCTCTCATCGATAAGAATTTACTTCAGTTTTTTGGTGACGTCATGAAAAATAAATTTGGCTCTTATCAGATATAACTGTTGTCTGTATCTGATCTCATGTTTCAAGCAGCGGTACGTAAAATTCGTATGTCCCCACGACATGGTGACAAAATTTCGATCTGCCACTCATTCCACCTCTGTTGTGACTGGAAATCCATTATAACCTGGAATTGGAACCACGCAGTGTTCTGAAGTATCTCATATGAACAAATACGCCTCTAAAAATTGTTTTTTCCCATCGGTATTTGAATCCAAGAACCTGAGTTTTGAGAGCTAATGGATTAACCTCTTTGGTACCAAAACTCAGTGAGAAATTCAATTCTAATCGTCTGTTTGTCCTCGAGATACGTAGAGAAGTGTTCTTTAACGGCGTTAGTGTCTCTGTAGGTTGCTCTAAATGGTACAAAATCGCAAACTGTATTTTCTTGAGCCTTATGCTACTAGTCAATGCGATAATATCTTCCCAAACCATGAACTGTCATTTAGAAGTTATTTAAGCTATTTTCAGTAGTCAGAATGAATTACGTATTATATCCTCCGCCCTAAATATTAATGGAAAGAGAATACGAACATCAATAGCTTTGTTATTTTTTTTTACTTTATGTACTGAGTGAAACAATTTAATATTGGAAAATAATAAAGATTTCTAATTAGATGTTTCAGTAATCATTAGATTCTCGGAAAATGTATTGTTCCCACTGTGCATGGATATGAATGAAAGGATAATTAAGTATGTTAACGAGTCTTTAAGCGTGCACTTCCGAAAGACACTAATAGGCAATCGCAGTTGGTAGTGTCGTAAAGCGAATTCTATCTGTCACGATTATTCTTGAACTTATCATTCGATAGTGCATTTCGAGGAACGTCTAATGTTATAAGTAGACAAGCTGCTAAATGTTTCATAAAAGAAGAATTTACTATTACCCGATGAGTTTAGTCTTAGATTAGTGTAAGTCCTTGGATGTATTTTTGGTACCATCCTGTAGAAAGAATAGTTAAGTTTTGCTTTATATGCGATCTGGAGCATGCAAGGGTACAAATGCTTTATGTTGGGCTAAATTTTGAATACTGATTTGGAGCCCACAGTCACTTTCTTAGAAACACAAATAAGTTCATTAAACAGAAGAAAAGGTTCTTATGCCGCGGTCACCAGGTTTAGGTAAATTTCGAGCGTTGGGTTCACTAAAGAAAAACAACAGTTCAACAGTTTATATGCAACTTCACACCAAGTGACTTTATTGTAATAGTTAAGATGCAGCTATCTCACCCAACGGAAATATACCACCACCAAATATGAGATTTTAGATAAGTAATCGAACTTCGCCGAAAATTACAAGTTCGTAGGATAAAGAGTTTCTACAACAAAATGATCTACCACATTGATTACAGTTCCTCGCACCACATGTAGCCACTTTAAGAAAAGTGTTCTCTTCCGAATCACAAATTCTAGTCATCACACGCTTATATAAATCACTTTACTACTTTACTTGAGTCTGCAACAATTTCCAAACTGTTAGACCGAAATGTGCCTCCGCGCTAACCATCTTGTCCGGTGGTCAGAGACAGACTGACTTACTATTACTCAAAGATAATACATCGTTAACAAGCGTCGTCTGCTGCAGACACCTGGCGCAGACGCTTGTTATGTTACAAGCACCATTAAAAGTAAGATACCTAACAATTCTGTTAGTTTAATAAATATATAAAAATGCAATAAAGAAATACACGAAAAACTCCGTGAAGAACTACAAGTAATAACCCAGCCACACCGAACACTTACATAACGTAAAAAACAAATAGAACATAATAAAATAATTCAGTTTTTTAAATTTTAATAGCCTTAACCTAATGTCTGCCTTAACCTCATGCCTGGTGTGAAATGTATATAGCTAAATACCTGAAGATGACTGAGCAGCGTGTCAGTAGTGACTGAGAAATGACAACTACGGGAAGGACTACATTGAATCGTAAAATAAAATTTTAACCAGTTTTTTCAGCCTTACAGTTTTACCATCTGTTTTACCTAAATTGACGTATTTAATGTAAAATGAAATTCTGCGAAAAGAAAGCCTAATTAAAGCTAAGAGACTAAAATACGCCTTACACTTATATTTTGGTAACCATGCTAGCAGAGAAGACGGAGGAAACCGAAAAAATTAAATAACAGATGAAACAAACTGTTTTGATATTTAGTTAGCTTAAAATTTCCAGCAATACTTGTATGCTATACATTTTTTGTTACTTTTGTAAAACTAAATGCCTACTTACATCACCCAAAGAAAGGGCAATACAATTGGATTTCTCTTTATCTATTTTAGATTACAATGGCTGATTTTACATATAGTGACATTAAGGAGACGTACAACAAGTGTGATATAGACATAAATAACTGGTTAAACTAGGTTAAAGGTGATTATTTTTGATATATTTTTGCTTTAAAATTAGGAGGTAATTCACTTGTCTGCCTTCCCCCCCCCCTCCCATTTAAGCCATAAATACAATTAGGATTTCAAGAGCAAACAAACCGAAACTTACAATTGATAAGTTATAATCTTCAGGTTGGTCAAATCACCAAACAGAATAATTACCTGCCAACGTCAAGAGAGATCGCAGTCAACGTTTTCAGTGTTTGGAGATTTCTCAGACGTCTTCCGCAACACGAAACTCATAAAGCAACGACGAAACAGTTATCGTCCAAAACCTCTCTGACAATTACCGAGACAGAAGTTATGTCTTAGCCTGCTTTGAATCTTAGTGAGAACTTCATGTAATGTATCATCAATGTCAAATTACCGCTGCAGAAACAGGTCGGAATGGTAGACCACAAAGTTTGTTGTTGCCAGGTTTTTATTCTCTCACCATAACGTGTGTCAGTTGGTACGAATTAATTGTATTGCGCAACGGCAGATGAATCACAAAGCCACCTCCTATGCCTTACACAAACCATTGGATTGTTCTGAGCGTACTAGCCTGTCGTGAGAATTTCGATTTTCTGCACATCTTTGGTTTTTGTATCTTCAACGATCCAACCAATCATTTTGTTTTATTCTGTTAAAACTTATTTTGCTGGATGTTATTTCTGTTTTGAATAATACTACCGAGCGTGGTGGTGTAACGGCTAGCGTTCTGGCCTCGCTTTCGGGAGGACGGCGGTTCGAATCCCCGTCCGGGCATCCAGATTTGGGTTTTCCATGGTTTCCCCAAATCACTCCAGGTGAATGCCGGGATGCTTCCTTCAAAAGGCCATGGCCGAATTCCTTCCCATTCCTTGCCCCCCATCCTTTCCCGTCTCTAAAGACCTAGTTGTTAAAGGAGACGTTAAGCAGTTAAAAAAAAAAATAAAAAAGAATAATACTACATTGTTAGACAAGAAGACGGAAGTGTCTTTCAAACGTGACGACTATCAAAAAGCATGTAACCACGATAAAAATATAATAATAACATTATACCTAAACGGATTTTAAATCCCAGGGAGAAAAGAGAAACAATTAAACGCATCTTCGTTTTATATATACTGAAGCAACCATTATTTTAGTGGAAGTAGCGAAAGCTGTTTCTTTCTAAATTGAATATTATAGCAAATATTTGATGTGGCTTGATATAAGAGACAATTCCGTCGCCGCCCGGGTTTTCTTGCATACATAAATAAACCTTTCAGCTTCCTACAGTAATAATTTATCATCATTGTTTGTACGTTATTCAGTTCAGGGTACTTTTATTATTACTGGAGTGATTCTTCAAGCATAATTCTACGTTTTGTGTTGAAGACATTACAAATAACATAGGACGGACACACAAAACTAGATCTGAAACCTATACGATCGAGGAAATTCAATCAACTCCCATGAAATTACGTTTCATGTCAACACTCCAGTTGTAAAAGTGGAACTTACGTTGTCATTTCCACTCTAATATTGTTATTAAGTAGAATTTTGCGTAACGCAGAAATGATTCATACAAGAAATTATTTATATTACCCAGGGTTTCCAGCCTAATTTTGTATATGTTACTACCTTACATCACAATCACTTATAAGTCTCTAATAGTCAGTTAGTAGTTTAAACAAATCAAATGAAATGGCGAACGAAACAATAAAGAAAAGAAAAGTATCATATCGAAACCCTATGGCAGGAATGGTGGAAGAATATTTTCCATGGCTGCCTTGGTAGAATGGATGTGATGTGGTGAGCACCATGGAGTGGCCGCTTTATTGCAAACACAGAAACCTTCCTGGTACTCCCTTTAGTTACAAGTAGTTTCAGGTGTGCACTCATCGGCTTAATCGCGTGATACACTGTCTTTCAGTTTATCACCACATGTGAAAGAATAACAGTTGTTAATAACTTCTTGTCGTTGAATTAAAATATAGTTCAAAAAATCTTATAAAGAAACGAAATGTGTGATTTATTTATACCGAACAACAATAGATTCGTTCTTCTATTTTACATCCCATGAATATTAATTCATTAAGCCAAACATATTTTTCTTTATTGGCTTCAAAACCTATGAGTTCATTATTCCCCATATAGGAGTCACGTTTCTGTATGCTCTCGGTTTAGTTAAGGGCGTCTTCTGCCGGAAGGCAGCAAAGAGGCCCAGAATCCTTAACTCCCTCTCCAGCGTCGGACGGGTCGCATTTTTCTTCTTCTGTGAAAAATCACCGACCTCGGCCAGTGTAGTCCCTTGAACTCTAGGTCAAGAGCTGCTCCCTTCGTGCACCTTGTCCATAACGATGAGACGGCAACTACCAGAAATATAAGTGGATAACCTGCTTAAACTGTGTGAAAATCATAATTATTACTTAAACAATGACACAACGCCTGTGTTTCTAGATTTCTAAGTATTTTCTCTTGTAGACTACGACTCGAATTATCGTATTTGGTTATTTTTCACTCCATATTCCAAGACCTGCCTGCCTTTAAATTTGTGTAACTACTGAAGTAACAACTCAGCCGGACGAATAAATAATCGGTTTTATATACAATACAGTTCGAAAAACTTTGGTTGCATAAATCAGCCAACAGATATTTAGTTTAAGAAAAATTCTTTAAATACATTACCGTAATGTGGTGAATATGAAGCTGAATTTTCAGTAATGTACGATTTGTACAGGCGAATAACACTGTAAAGCGAGAAGAAAATTAGCATATCGCCCAGTCTGCCACTGTACGGAATAAAGGAAGAATTTCTTTAAAACATTTAAAATAACACTTTTCCCACACAAACATAATACATGGTAATCAACAGGCAATCGGTAACGCTCACTTTCCAGTAGTTGGATAAATGGTCCTTGATGACGTTTAGACGTTGAACTGGTAGACAAAATGGAACATGTTTACACGTTTCTTTAACCAATCTTCATGGTAAAAATAATGAGCTGTATAAACTGGAAAACTGTCACCAGATCGGATTTAATTCCATACTTAGCACTTATGGCTTTATTTTATCATCTGGAATGAAGTTGGTGCTTGTAGTTCTAAAAAAATTCCTTTTTTTTACCTGTGCGTTATTATTTAGGAGAAATACCTTTCTAAGTCGGAATGAAACAGAAAACAGAAAAAGTAAAACGAAATTGACAAATTCTGATGCGTCTGACTTAATAACGTTTAGAATTAATTGCTGTCTCGCACCTGTGTACTTGAGAATTAAATAAATTAATAAGCTATAGTGGTGAACAAAGCTTTTAAACATTACGGTACTTATGCCACAAGTTTTTAAATATAGAATTTAAAATTGCAAATAAATTAAATAATGCCATTTTGTATTGTTGAGAAGTATTGGAAGTATTTATTTATTATATTATGCGATGTTAGATGAATGCGCACTAAAAGTTGATTTATTAGGTTTCCGTAAGTTGTTTTCCATCCTTCCTGTCTTTGAGCAAAAGATTTCTTTCTACGACGTAAATAAAGTAGAAACGAACCAACTTTATTAAAACCAATCTATATCCCAGGATGTGAAACATGCTCATATCCTAAATCTCTTCCTATTTGTAGTAAAAAAGATTAATTTAATAAATTTCTTTTAATCGGTCTTGCAAATAATCACTTCAGAAATATATTTTTGACTAGCGTAATAAAAAATTGTCACAAACAGAATGAAATTCGTTTAATTCTTTTCATTGACTTAGAGAATACTCAATGTTTAGAAATTAAATTTTTACTGATCTTATTAATGTAACGTTAAATTAATTATCAACGGATATGCTTTAAGGAACTAATATATCCCTATGACGCGACACCTAACTTTTCACCGTTGCCAGTATTCTCACTTGTCGTAGCGCTTGTATGAAGAATTCAGCTATATCAGATCTTATTTAACATTTATTCTTGGATTCACTGAAATAATTTGAAATATTTTTCTACCTCAACAGTAAAAACAGGTAAAGGTCGTGCAGTTTCCTTGGCTGCTGTCTCTTTCCGCAATATTCATGGAGGTAGAGCTCCGCATTCCAAATATAAATTTGTGCGGGATTAAATCAGATAACCAATAATTCACGAGTAAAAAGAAATCATACTGCTTGTTGATAGAATGCGTAACAATGCTAATATCAACTTAAATATTTTTGAATTATTATTATTATCCACCAATAGCCAAAACTTCGGAGGCGATGAATTTACTTACATTACAGAAAAAAACGAATATTCATTTTTAATCTATATCAAAATAAGCAATAGACGAAGGGAATACTTCAAAATCGTGAATTTCCGTAGGGGTTAAAGGGAAGAGTAATGTCAGAATGATACCAGATAGGAGGAGCGTAATAGGGTTTATAAAAGGATTCTTCCGTCAGCTGGAAAGGGCTTACCTGTCAACTGAGAGGATTAACGAACCAATCGTTTTACGATTCTACCTGCATTGCGACAGAGAAATTAGAAATTGAAAATGGAAGGTAAAATGGATGTAAATAAGTTTAATTTAAATTTTACGAGAAACTAGATAATCGATTCTGGCATTTCATTTGATATTTTTAAGTACAGATAAGTAAAAATTGGACAAATGTATGACATTATAGTATTTGGAAAAATAAAAACAGGTAAGATGTATTACTTTTTAAAAGGGGTTGATCACACAATACTGGATTAGAATAACTATGCTGGGTTGTCACAAGTTATTTTCATGGTTTTGTGAATTTATTTCATACGAAGTGTTATATATATTGTCTCACAAATGGATAGAAAAACTCACAAGGTAACGTTCTGTGTTGTCTGCCATATCGTAGTTACGCTTTTCGCTGCCAAGTCAGAAGAAATAATTTTACACACTCGAATGTCGTCAAACTAGGTCTGTTACCTTGGGACAATATTTTGGAGCGATACATTCTAGGACAATTCAATTTCCAAATTGTATGCACAGGAAAAAGCAGTGGCCGTCATTCCGTGTCTGGAGCAAACGTGGAATGGGTCAAAGAAGTTTTCCATCTGCTAGGTCCTCCTTACTATTAATTAGTCGAAGGTAGATAGCCCGTCAACACATGGCCCATGCGTTGTTTTTCGCGGCAGTGCTATCACCTAGCATATTATTACTGTTTGATAAACTGCTCTCAAATTACACACTCCTGTGCAACGGATGTTAATGTTAAATCTATCAATGTTTTCATTTATCTTCACAATTTATTGAACACTTTAAATACTCATACATAGTCGTCACTGTACAATTAATACATTCCCTCGTGGTCTCTCTGCGCCATCTTAACACCTTCTTTCCTTCTCGACCAACCATACAGTAGTGCCAACTACAAAAAATACATTACTACAAAAGACCCAAATATCTATACATACTACTTATGCTGTGAAAGTCTGTTATTTGCTAATTTATTTACAATTTCAGCAATGATTTGTGAGTGGGACCTCACACATCGCAACCCCAGAGAATCGGAAGTGGTAATAAGACAACTGTGTGCAGATGATCTTGTTTCCCAGACTTAATACTATCTGATTTTTATGGCGAGATTACAGAAAAATGGACTACCTTATAGGTGTACGCAGAGTGGTGAAAAGGCTCACATATGTACCATTTGTAAAACACAAAAAACCATTTGAGTTAATCATTATTTCTATCTCAAGTGTGCCGCGTGCACTGACTTTTTTTTTAAACACCGACAATCATTTGAAGTTTTATGGCAAAGCCGTGTTCTAAGACTAGAATTAATACCAAGTATGGGTCTGAGCGAGTAACCGTACTTTATTCGGTCATCGGCGCCTCCTCAGATGGAGAGTGCATGAGAGAGTATTTTAGGTCAAGTCGGCTGTCGCGCAACCATGTTTGGTAACGCTTAAAACCCCTTACCATATTGGTTCATGCCCAGAGGCCGACCAAGCAGTAGAGGATTCGTTCAGTGATTCAGTAAGATGGTCAGTGAGTGAGTTAGTCAGTCAGTCAGTCGACGAGTCGGGAGTCTTCTAGACCCGGCCCAGGGAGCTGGAGTCGAGCCCAGGGACCTGCCAGCCTTCGCACCCTCTATCGCCGTCAAATGTAAGCATACCATCCAGTTCCAATGGGCCGTAATCTATTGTGAGGATCTATCTACTAACCTTTTTGTTCGTTTACCATTGTTCTCTATGAAATTATAGGCAAATATACTTCCTTACGCTCAACACCGTGTCATTACTAGTTCTCGCATAAGCTCTACAAAAGCGCTAATACCTCTCGAATAACAATATTCCAATAAGCCGACCTAATCCATCCACCCATCATCCTACTACCACTCGGGGATCAGGGGTCTATGGTAGCCTGCTAGCTTCCAGCCTGGAGACGTTAGCTAAGCTCATATTTCGGGGTTAGATCGCTGTGATTACCATACTGCCAGCGGGGGTGTGCAAAGGCAAACGCGTTGGCCATAGTCTGTAGAAGTAGCCTGAGATCCTAGGTTGGAACAGGATCACAACAGAAGTAACACTGGATATTATCTGCTCATATCACTTCATGAGCGACAAGCACCGTTTGAACAGCAGGAGAGACAAAAAACACTTTGCAAGGAAGCAGGTGACGAAAAATTGTGATGAAACAATTGCTGAAGAAGAAAATGTCAGCTGATTAACAAGTTCCAAATTAGTAGAGAATTGTAAACTAACAGAAAATTATTGAGTTGTAAGAAAGGTCTTTGCGGTACATCAACGTTAAAATCATTAAAACTGAGAGAGAATTGGATAGCAAGAGAAAGGAAGGAAATAAGACGCAGTCGTTTTAACTGATTTTGGAAATCACTCAAAACTAAAATCCTTATGACAGGACCGGTAAGTGTTCCCGGGTACTCAGGAATCTCAATTCCAGGATTTACCACTCACTCACCGCGCGTGGTGTAAATGCTAGGAAAAGTGTTGTTAGCAAAATACAATAAAAAATAGAAACGTCGTGAAGTGTACCGTAAATGGGGGGGGGGGGGGGGAATAAGTTGACTGTACGTTAAAATTGAAACTGAAGAATACTTGATTATGGATTAAGTGAAACTGTAGCGTTTGAGTTAAAGATAATGTATTTCACAAATATAGTACTATTAGCAGTACGAATCTACTACAGAATGATAAACGTTCTGGAGAAAAATAGTGGCCTATGATTTTTTATACTTCATACGTTACGTTTAATGGAAAACACGATGGAAACAAATTAAATAATACTGATAAGTGATATTACAAGAAAGAAGTTAAATCAACGTGGACTAATGAAGTATGAAATGAACATGCATCGAAATGCTACGTGAGAAACTAATTGAAATGGAAACTTACGAAACGTGTTTTAATACATTGTAAATTAAAAGGAGTATCTGAGTATTTACGATAATTGAAGCAGGTAATGAAAAATGCTATGATATTTGGGATGAGAAAGAGAAATTTGTTTGCAAGCAAACCGAGTTTTCTGATCATAGTATCTTGTTTGGATGATGCAGTTTCTTATCTCTTTGTATTCTCTACTAATCTTTTACCAGTCGGATTATTGAAGAAAAGTCAGAGAGATGAAGAAGAATTTTGTTCTTAATGCATTTAAACATTAATTTTAATGTTTCAGAGATTGTTTTGAATTATTGCAGTGGTGGTATTAATTAATCACGAGAAGTGCATGAAGTCCCTTCCCTCTGCTGTCATATTTACCACCCTGCTCGACGTAAGTATTGCATCCATTCATCAACGCTGATAATAACTCATCCAAAGCCTTCACACTTAGAATGCGTTGAATTTAAATTAAACTCAGACAAGACTGATATGATTAATCCAGCCAGTATTAAAAGGCTTAAAACCCCAAGCAACAGAAATAGAAGACGACTAGTTAAAGTTATGTTTACGGTTTGCAAGTATAAATGAGTCAACAAATGCGTTACACATCTGACTAATTGATACAGGCAGCAATATGAAGATACTTAGAGGAGAAATAAAATGACAGACGTAGTTATTGAATTTAAAACTTCTCAGTTTCTTTGTTTGAAACTTACTTTCACGGATTTCCCTTTCTCATCTATTTCATGAGATGCTAGACACAGTTTTCCGTCTTGTGTGTTGACGTTAAGGTTGTCAAGGACTGGGGAAAAGGATCGGAAAGGAATTCAACCATGCACTGTAAGTTGTTCGTAATGGAAGCAACTGATTGTAAAAGTTTCTTAATGCTAGGTACAAATAATTTACACGTTCGCTATCGTGCAGTCACATAAAAAGGCCGTGCAAGATTTCTAAGTCCCGTTTATTTTACTGTTGCAAGCATGGTGGTTGGCTTGTCATAAGTCCCAGCTTGTTATTGTATTCATAAATGATTTTTGTAATAAATCTGAGTTTATTTTATAAAGCATAAAAAAATTCTTAATATATGAGTATGAGAAATGGTGAATGGAAAATGCCATTAAAGAAATGGGAAGATGAAGTGAATTGAATTTATTTTGCACCTCTATACTTACAAAATACTTTATGACACGTGGTATTTAGAGAATAACACAATTAGTAAGTCAGGTGTACGTTTAGTGTTAATCGCAATAAAACTTCTTTTATAGCTGAAGGCCAAATACTAAAAAATGGACTTATTAATCAAAGGAGAACAAGTGTTTCAGTACCGACGCTCCCGATTACTTGCAGGTTGTTGATAAATATGCCATTTCGAAGAAACACCACTGTTAAAAATTTCAAATCTATCGACAATGTCATGCAATTATTGTTTATTAGGTGAGAATTGGATATTAACAATAAGTCAAATGTATCTTCGTAGACATGTGACGCTACTCTTTTTTTTATGTTTATTTCCCTCAGAAATAGTGAATTGGGATAGATAAAGCCGTAGACATTCGTGATGCTGAGTTCGATATCAAATCGTTATGTGTAGGCTACTATGATCAAGTACACATCACTGCATCCTCGTATTAAATAATGGACGCCAGAGAGGTGAGGAAGCTATTGCCAGATTTTATACTAGGATCTCTTTATTAAATCGCTCTCTCAAATAGGATTTCTCTTACCAAAGATACTGATTCGTGTTGTAGATCATTTAACATTCTAACATTGTCAGTTCCAACACCAGTCTGACGGCATTCCGAAAATAGAGGAATTCGAGGAATATTTTTTTTTCTCGCCCTTTTCCCCAAATTTTGGGCAACGCCATTACCAGACATGATTTCCCTCAGTCATGTCATGTTTTTCAAGCGGATGTGTACTTAATTGGAGAATCGTAAATCTAAGCATCTCTACATGACCAGATACCAAGCCTTGTGATTGAACGTTTAAATGGGTTGTGTCTGACATTCCAGAGTGCTACGATTTGGTCCTCGGTACAGCTCTCTTGATTTCGATTTTTCTTGCTGAATGCCAGGAGTGCTCCTTCAAAAATCTAGGTCAGTACTTCTTTTTGTTTCATTTCTAATGATTCTGTGAGAGTTATGAGTGTTTTCCAGCAGTTTTTCACTTGAAAACAGTCATAGGGAAAAATGATACGATAGTCACAAGATTTGATCGTAGATCGGTTGTACCCATATGCGTCAAGTACGAGTGAACGGTCAAACTATTGGATTGGTCCTCGTTAATTAGTAGCTAAAAATACAGGTTCAACCTCAAGGTAATGATATTAAGTATGTTACGGCAACTATAAGAGAGATCTTGTAACATTACAGAGCAATAAGCGAACGAACTGTCAAAGTTCATCTATGTCAAAGATGTCGATGATCGATATTTATCATAAGTACTTCGTAGTACTAAACTCTTTGGAAGCAACAGCAGTCGGTGTATGATTGTCGCTGGTGAAGGTAGCGCGGCAAGAAGAGTGTCGTATAAGTGTGGAGTACTAGGGTAATATCTAGAATAGCTAATATAGAAACCAGAAAGTTAGTATATTTTGCATATTTTCATTCCCTGCTCACTTATGGCATCTCATTCTGGGGAAACTCGTCACAAACACAGAGGGTATTTAAATTGCAAAATCGTGCTATAAGAACTAGTTGTGGAGCTAGCCCACAGACGTCGTGCAGAAATCTATTTAAAAACCTGGGTGTACTATGAATGCCAGCACAGTATGTATACTCCGTACTATCATTTGTAGTGGAAAATCCTGAACACTTCAATCTTAATGCTGACATACATAGCCATAATACTAGGAATAAATATAATATTCACAAGGATTACAAATCACTGTCAATTGTACAGAAAGGGTTAACATTTACTGGAGCTTCTTAATTCAATGTCTTACCAACAGAAATTAAATGTTATCTACAAAAACCCAACTACTTTAAGTCTAAACTGAAAGAGTTTCTGCTTCAGAATCCATTTTACTCTGTGAAAGAATTTTCTTCTTGGAATTTGGTAACTAAGAATGACTGATAAAATAGTATATATGATGTATGGAAGGGGAAGGTGACAAAGTTGTCCACAATTACTAAAATGATATATGGTTTTTCTTTCTGTTGAAACTTTTGACAAATGAAGTAATTACACTGTTTACAAAATTTCACTCATCTAAAATGGGATAGCATGCACTCAAAAACTGCTGTGAAAAATTATGATACTAACAGGTTTTTAAGTAATTGACTGCTTATGAGTTGTGGTAACTGGTTGTTAGATGCTGGTAACAAGTGTATACACTGTTCCACATAATAAGTATTAATTAACTCGGGATTGTATTTGCAGATTACAGGAAATATTGGCTATACTAATGGGTCGTAACTAACTTTTTGTCAATATATAATAATATTATCAATTATATAGTAATATTAACTTTACTAATAAGTGTATGTACTGTTCCACATCCCCGAGATTATTCTCACATGGGATCAAAGTGAACATATCTATCTATCTATCGATCTACTGGTAATCTCCCGAGTGAAAATGGATTTCTAATTCGCGCTTCCGCGCCGGAACAGAATGTTGGTTGTCGTTTACGCCTCGATCGGACAGACCAAGCCGTACTAACTGCATTAACATTCCTTTAGTGGTTGATAAACAGTGATTGTTTTGAGAACAGTGACCACGCTAATAACTGAATTTACGCTAAGTGATTGTATTTTTCACTCGAGCGGACCTGTAATCTCGGATCAATATTATTTTCGGTTGGTGGTCAGCGTAAATGTGTTCATTA
Organism: Vandiemenella viatica; assembly: GCA_031002005.1. NCBI lineage: Eukaryota > Metazoa > Arthropoda > Insecta > Orthoptera > Morabidae > Vandiemenella > Vandiemenella viatica. The sequence continues at coordinate 373,457,919 of JARYHS010013630.1, forward strand.
AAATCAAAACTGTGTGAATAAACTTACTACAGCATTAAATGACTGTGGTTGTGTTCAGTGGTATAATACCCCGTACAGTATTAAATGTTTAAACTGTACCTAGGATTGATAAATTGCTTGACATTACGTCGACTATCAGCTGTGGCGACCACGTAGAAAATAAGTTTAAACGAAGTCCGAAACCTTCCATTTGGTGGGTCAAAATATCCGTGTATAGCAATTATAATTTTCATTAATTAATTAATCCAGTAAAACCCAGTTGTTTGACATGGCTCAAGCCGTAACGGGACTAATTGTTAAATGGAAACTTATAAAGACAGAAGTTGCCCAAGGCTTCTGCTCGTAAAAGTGACTGAATTATTTATTGTTGTATTTTTAATTATTATTACTCCAGTAAAACAGTTGTTTTATGATCTCTTTCAGTATGTGTACAACCAGAATACAGGTGGCTAAATGTTAGTTTTACATATTGGGGATCTGTTCACTGCCATTCTGTCTCTGTCATCGTGGTTGGAAAAGTAACATTCATTGGAGCGAAGTGAGTTGTGAGCATCGATCGATTCTGCTTGTCGTATTTCTTGAAGAGAAGGGAAGCTCCAGTAAGTCATTATCCATCCAAATGATATATTCACAGAACTTCTTGACGTGCTCTTTAAATGCACAGGGTGGATCTTTTCGAATCATCACAAGATGTTGGCTGTTGTCACGTACAGTGATATTCGCCATCTGTACGATTGCCCATGTGCAGCGGTAGGATTTATAGGATATGACAGTAATGATGGAGGGAACGTTGTCGCCGAGTATTTAATACTGGACCCTGGTATTCTGTAGGACGAACTATAGGTCACCAGTCCAGTCGTTTAATTTCAGTTCTCCACGGTTGCCCGATATAACTTAAGAAGAATGACGGGAAGGATCATATAAAATGCTATTGGTGTATTCATTCCCTTCCTTGCTACCCATCCGCTCCCGTCTTTAATGAACTCGAGATCGATGAACCGAAAAGCGTTAAGCAAGAAAACAAGTTAACTCTACGTAGATCTGTATCATCTATCGTTCAATTTTGTGCTGATTTATTGCCGTTTGTGCATTTTGAGAACTTAAAAACCGATTTCTTCTGTCAGCCGCGAATTCCCGTACATTTACTGCAGTTGTTTTGATCTCAAGTTCAGAAGAAGGAATTGTATACTACGCATATATCTAGATTAAAGATAGGAAATGAATGCGTTTGAAAATAAACGTATATGAAAAGTAAATTTATTTCTGTATTATACCTGCTCAGATGTTATAAACTCGAAGCAATTTTAAGCTGCAGCTTTCATTTTTTTCCAAAAAATAAAAAATGAATGGCCTTGTATTACTGCCAAAATATTTCACTATAAACTTCAGAAAACCAAACACAATAACTTTGCCATTTCGATCGTATTGTTAACGTTAAATTTCTGAAGTTTTTAGCAATTCACAGGTTTCAGTAGCTAGTCTCACGATTTCTTTATTTCTTTTTTTTTCACGAATCGTCCCTGGCCGACCACGAGACACCAGCACCTTTGTGCAGGCGTCCGATGTGTAATTATGAGGGTGGGAGGACATGTTCCTTATCAGTGACAGAACCTGATTTGTCAGATTGTTACACTGTTGCAGGAATGGTGTGCTGGCATCTTTCTGCGAAACCGGGTGTTTAAAAAATGACCGGTATATTTGAAAAATCAATAAAACTAAACGGGCAGCGATAGAAATACATCGTTTGTTGCAATATGCTTGGGACAACAGTAAATTTTCAAGCCGACAAACTTTCGAAATTAGTTACAATTTTCAACAAAAAATGGCGCTGCAGGCGATTTGAAATATATAGAACTAAACGCAGTCTGTGAGTTCGCCATTCTGTAAGTCGTCTTTCTGCTGAAAGCGTGTGCTGTTGCCAGATTGCAAGTTTGCTGTGAAAAAATGGTTTATTCCTTAGAATAATCGTACTTTAGATTTTTCCAGACTGCAGCGCCATATGTTGTTGGAAATTGTAACTAATTTCGAAAGTTTGTCTGCCTGAAAATTTACTGTTGCCCCAAGCATATTGCAACAAACGGTGTTTTTCTATCGCTGCCTGTTCAGTTTTTATTGCTTTTTCAAATATACAGGTCATTTTTGAAACACCCTGTATGTTCTATGTGCGGTAGGTGTAGTTTATGATGAAACTGGGGACCGTCCCGGCATTCGCCTAAACACGTTCAGTCAGGACGGACGGGACCAGGACTCGATCCTGGTCCCGTACTACCTCGCCGATCCAGAGTGATGGCGCTTATAGCGCGCTGGGTTAATTTAGTATTCTCGATTTAAAGTAGAGTGATCATCACTTCGATGGCTTTTTGAATTACTGAAAAAAAACCTTAATCTCGCCTTTATGCGATCTGTGAGGAACGACGAGATTTTTGCAGGAAAATGAATCGTATGTATGTGGTTTTGAAATGGGTTGATAATCCCTACCTGCTTGCAGTGTTTTCAGTGAAGCTAGCGAGTTGAGGCATCTCACGGGGCCGGAAATTAGAGGATACACACACTTCTGGCTGATGATGTTTACTACCGCCGAGAGCATCGTGTTTACAGGTGTTGGAGGAAGAGCGTTGGAACTTTGCGTATGATGTACGAGGTCTGTGTGAGCCGAGATGATTATCCTCCTATTCTATCATCAAATGGATGCAGGTTACAACGATGCAGTTAGCCGACCCCGGCAGCGTAGGGGATAGCGTGCTAGCCTCGCGTTGCAGGGGTCGCCGGTTCGAGTCCGGCCTCGGGCACGGGTGGTTTTAATTAAGTGTTGTGTTTGTCTTGTATCGTCTATACCACGGAGAATCTATAATAAATTGAGCGATCCAATACATACTTGCAAACTACAAAATTACATAGTGCTGGCTGTATGGCCTCGTAGCCAAACGCCAATTTTTAAAAAAAAAAAGATGCAGTTACTTAAGGTCTTTGTTGTGAATTCCGACGTTTCTGTTTTACATACTATATTAAAGACAATCAAAATTTATTTTCAATTTAATCATCCAGGTCCACATTTCTATTCCACTAAAGCAGTCGGTGTGGCAGTTACCGATAGAATCCTGAAGCATTCGTACAGCTTACCCGAAAACGTTTTTGAAGTGAAACCCTCTGTAGGCACGTTAGGCAATGTTTGGACGGGGTTAAATCTATGAGTTTGCAACTGCCCGTCACCGACATGCTATGACGTGTTACGAGTATTGTATGCACATTAGACGCTTTATGGATAGGTAAAATCTTATGAGCTCGTATCACCAATATTCTAATGTTAACACTATATCTGTAGCTATAAACATGACGTGTTTTGCTTGGATGTATTCAAAACTCTGTCTTACTATACAATTCTTTCCTTCGACTGTTCCCTCCACAAACAAATTAACCAATCCCGCTTGTCTCAAAGTATGACCAACCATCCTGTCTCTTCTTTCTATTAGACTCTTCCACATTATCTTTTTCATCCATCGTTTCCAGAACACACTTACATAGTACTTAAACTGTCCACTTAATTTTCAGCATTCTCCGATAACACCACATTTCCAATGCTTAAATTTTTCTTCCTTGTGGTATTCCTAAAGTCCATGCTTTGCTACCATAAAGTGCTGCGCTCCACACATAGAGTTTTAAAAAGTTTTACTGAGTCCTATATCTATATTTGAAAATAAAAGATTTCTCTTTTTCATGAAGGCTCCTTTTGCGAGTGGTATTCTACTTTTAACATCATTCCTACCTCAGCCATCAGCTGTAGGTGGCAGAATTCATATACTTCTTCTTCCGCATCCGATCTGTAATATACTGGGGTTTGTAATTATTAAATTACTGCTGGCGTTCTTTGAATACATCACCCAGCTTCCCCTCAACACCTTCACTGATCATGGAATCAATTAATATATTACTTTCATGGTGGATATGAAAATATTATTAAACCTTCCGTGAAATAGGGTGGAACTACTGTTGTAGTTTTTATCAATAAAAACTGCTATAAGCTGACATTCAATCAGTAGTCTTATGGCTTACAGATGCAGACATATTTATCACTAATATGAATACAATCCATATGGATATTAAATAAAGCATTGCCTTGTCTTATATGAACCAGCAAGAGAAAATTATTCAGCAAAACATTAGTAGAAAATAAACACATTGAAAATATTGCAGCAAATAACAAAGATTCTTCGAAGGGATCCATCTTATTTTATCTTTTATAAACAGAGTTCAATAGTTTCTCAAAATGATTTGATGCTATATTAAACAAGTTAAATTAGCATCAAATATCTGGGCATCTGAGTGTTTCCAAATACACCTACCATAAATGGTGGTTATTAGTACATGAAAATTAATTCTTCTTTCAAGACAAAGATATTGTTCACGGATTTTTAAAGAAAACATAGCATCGTTAATTTAGTCGGTGGAGAGGCTCTTAACCACACAGGTTTCCCTGACAGGGTCGTTATGGGGCAGCCTCTCTATTATTCGACAGTGGACACACTTTTTTGTTAGTAGAAACAATTACCGTGTCATGCGGTTGCTGAAACAGTGTCAGCGATAATGTTGTAGCGTTTGCATACACGATCACTCAAGTTACCATTCACTTGAGCTCATCAGCAGACAGTAAGATTGCACAATTACGATCTTTTCTACATACTATTTCCGCTCCAAGTACGTAAGAACATTTATTCCTTCATTATTTGAAGTCAGAGCACAACAAGTTACTTACGCCGTCACTCGAAGAAGGTCGCACACATAAGACCCATCTTCCTCCTTCGTCATCCGGCTCCTCCGTCGTTCCCCCACCATTTCCGTTTAGCGCACGCCCCTGTCCATCATACTGGTGACATGGGAATAAAATTCACAAAAATTAATATCACACGGATGTTTTTTCATCGCTGATTGGTTCTCTAGGAAAGTCTCTTTCTGAATCGCAGTTCTATTGGCTTCTATTGGCTGTAGTTGTTTCTTGGCTGTTCCGAAGGAATTGCTACCTTCCGCAAAAGTTGGGTGACTACCCGACATGAAATTTTCGGAGCTGGCGGGAAGTCAATGTCAAAGTCAAGGATTTATATCGAGCGTGCTGGGTGAATGGTTGACATTCTTGCCTCGCGTTCTGGAAGACGCCGGTTTGAATTCCAGTCCGGGCATTCAGATTTGTGTTTTCAATGGTTTCCCCAAATGACTACAGGTGTATGCCAGGACGCTTCCTTTAAAAGGCCATGGTCGAATTCCTTTTCGTTCCTTGTCTCAAGTCACTTCCCTCCTCTAATGACGTAGATGAGTAGTAAAGCAATAAGTAAAAAAAGATAGATTATAATGTATTCTTCTATTTCGTCATTTTAGACCTGAATCCTTTAAAATTTTGAACATTTTGTCCAATGTAACATCTACAAAAGCTGTTTCTAAATTAACGAACGTCACTAACGTATCTTTGTTTTTCTTGATCCGCCCTTCAGGTATTAATCTTAAGACCAGAATCTCTTGTACAGCGGTTTTTACCAAATCCAAACTGATGTTAATCTACTGTCTCTTCTACTACCTTTCCCATTCTTCTGTATAATATTCTGGTCAGTAATTTGGAAGCATGTGATGTCAGTTTCTCTCACTTGTTAGTTTTTGCTTTCTTCTGAAGCGTGAAGATGATACTTTTCATTAAAATCAGTGGGAATATCTCCTGTTTCATAACTTTTTGATATCAGTTTGAGTACTCATTCGATTAATTTTTCTCCTAGAAGCTCATCAATTTCAGTTCCCTTATTTCATTTCAAATCATTCGATCCTCTACAAATTCTGTCCTCAAAACAGGATCTCCTATGTTTTCAATGTCGAATTCGTCTTCTTTTTCAAATACACTGTTATTGAAATCAGCCCCCTCATATAGTTTCTCTGTATATTCCATCCGTCTGTTAGCTCTAATTTTTTTTTTTTTTTTTTTTTTTTTTAGCTTAAAACAGTTTTCCCGTTAGCAACATTAATGTTATTTTTCTTTTCTTTATTTCTCCCAAAATTTGTTTGACTTTCCTATATGCCACATCTACTTTACCTTTGAATATTTCCTTTTCAGTTTCTTCGCAATCATCTTGCACTCATTTTCTTTTGCTATTTCGCATTTTCCGTTTATTTGATTATATAATTGTCTGTATTGCTTTCTTTCTGTCTCATCCTGAGTATTTTAGTGCCTTCTCGTCTGATTCATTAACCTGTAACGTGTACCTAACGCTACTATTGTCATTTCTAACTCTCTTAGTTAGATTTTAATTAACAATATATCTACTTGAATCATTTTTCTCTCAATATTCACTTTAACTGATAATTATATTTCTCACTAATTATCATTATTCAAAAAATTATTATCAATGACCTTGTAATGCTACTTGTTATGATTGATTGAATTAACTTTACATAAAATAACATCTTTCTCTTTCCACATAATACACAACATTTATTCAACTTTTCTGTGTACAATTTAAATTCACTTAAGTAGTACTCGCCATGTTTATACTAACAATCCATTGCAAATATCATTAATTGGAAACGCTGCCAACGCATTCCTTTCGTTCATCATGACTCCTCCCTGGCATCTTTCTGACCTCATTCTTTGTTTCTCCTTACATAATGTTTTTGTCACATTACATCTGTGGCTCGTTCCTCTCTGCTGCCTACTGAAAGTCAGAATACTAATATTACTAAATACAAATACTTAAAATTACATTAACAGATGTATGTCCGTTATAAACCCATTACTTAGAAGGGGGGCAAAAGATGAGATTTTGAAAGATAGAAACCGCTGGTCATATAGCGCTAGAAGCAAGTTAGAGGTAATCGATAAAACGATTCAGAAATTGAGAACGTACAGCGCCTTTCTTTACTTTGTTACACAATGTTTAACCGATCACATATAACGGACATCATATATTAAAAGAAGCCGAAGAACTGCTACAAATATAAATTTTAACTACTACAAGTGAGTAAATATATATATATATATTTATTGTCATTTCATTCATCCCCCTTAATGGGGGAAGCGGGCTGGCAGCACACATGTCGTGCTCTTCAGCCAAATGATAATGTAGTTTACAATAGATTTTCGTAAATGAATGTTTACACTTTTACAAAAATTATACAGTTGATTTGCATTAAGTTGTTAAATAATCAAAGTTCTAGTTTTGTACAATATTTTGTTTGATTTTCTTGCAGAGTTGTGGCTAGTAGTAGGCGATTTTGATGTCATTCACAGAGTAGGGTAAATTTTTGTTCTCTTCTCTTGTTGAGGTATTGTAGGTGGTCGGTCTCTGTGCTGGGTTATATAAAGGATATTTTGGAGGTGCAGTGTTGGTGGGATCTGTTTGTAACAGGAGGGGAGATGAAGTGGTTCTTTAAGTAGGCGGTGAGTTATAGGATTTTTCTTTAGAAGGCTATTGATAGCATATTTTAGCCGGAGGGATTCTATGTGGATCAGTATGTGAGGAAAACGCATTCTGGTATAAAGCTGTTGGGTAGGAGAAGGTAGTCTTATTCGGTAGGCGATTCGGAGGGCGTGGCGTTCTATTATTTGGAGTCTATTGTAGAAGTGATCAGGGGCGGAGAGCCATGAGAGGTGACCATAAGTTAGGATGGGGCGAAGAAATGCTTTGTATGTATTTATGATGACCTGGCTATGTAGTCCCCAGGATGTTCCAGTAAGTAATTTTAAAAGGTTTAGGCGGGTTTGGGCTTTGGAGTTGATGGTTCTAAGATGAGGTGTCCATGTAAGATGTCGGTCGAGGGTGATTCCTAGGTATGTAACTGTGGGTTGTAGCTGGATGGGATGATTGTATATGGTTATGTTAAAATCAGCGAGCCTGTATCTTTTACTAGTTTTTCCAAAAATAATGGCTTGTGTTTTATTGGGATTAATTATTAGTCGCCAGCGGTTGCACCATTTGACGAAGCAGTCTAGTATGATCTGTAGGGCTTTCTCCGACTGTTGAAGGGTTTTATGAACGGCGAGGTAGGCGGTGTCATCGGCGTACTTAAGGATATATGTAGGTGGTGCGGGAATGGGTATATCGGTTATGTACATGATGTATAAGAGGGGCGACAGGACAGACCCTTGGGGGACACCTGCGGTCATGGTGAAGATGCGGGAGAGAATGTTGTTTATGGAAACGAAAGAGGTACGGTTGGTGAGGAAGGAAGCTATTGTGCGAATGTAGGTGATAGGAAGGGCGAAGGTTTGCAATTTGAAAATGAGGCCAGCGTGCCATACTCGATCAAAAGCCTTTTCAATATCTAATAGTATAAGTATTGCTGATCTGTGGGTGTTGATGTGGGTGGTCAGAAGGTGCATAAGTCTGAGGAGTTGATCTTGGGTCGATAGGTTTGGACGGAAGCCACACTGGGCGGGGGATAGGAGAGAGTGTTGTGATAGATGTTTGTGGATACGTCGTGATAGTATGGTTTCAAATGTTTTGCTGAAGACGGAGGTGAGGCTGATGGGGCGGTATGAGTTCGGATCTGATGTGGGTTTGTTAGGTTTGGGGAACATAAGGATTTTTGAAGATTTCCATTTTGGGGGATAGATGCCAGAGTATAGTACGTTTGTATATAGATGAGCTAGAAGTTGATGGAAAGAGCGGGGTGCTTCTTTAATGTGGCGATAAGTGATTGAATCTGGGCCCGGGGCAGTATTTTTCTTCGTGCTGAGGACGGATAGGATGTCATTAGCTGTGATAGGGGTATTAAGTCCAGTACGGCTGACGGTTTGAATGTAGTTGAAGTCGGGTAGGAGGGGAGGTGATGTAGGGTTGGCACGCTGTTCGATGATATGGGAGTCTGTGTAGTCGAATTTGGGGTCGTTTGGGACAGTGTGGATGGTTTCAAGTAGGTTGGCGAAGAGGTTGGCTTTTTGAGTGTTGTCGGGGACAGGAAGGTTGTTGTGGAGGAGGGGGTAGTTGGGGGCGGGTTTGAGACCAGTTAAGCGGCGGAAGGTGGACCAGTATTGGGAGGAGTTTTGGGAATATTTTTGGCTTAGTTGGTTGCAGGTGTCCCTCCATGTGCGTCTTTTCTGAGCGGCGATACAGTTGCGGACTGTTCGCTGGAGTTGTCGGTGGAGGGTGAGTAGCTGACGGTCATGGGTTCTTAGGTAGGTGCGGAAGAGGCGACGTGAGATATGAAGAAGTTGAAGGGCTCGTCTGGATAGTGATGGTTTGTGAGGGGTGATAGGAGTCAAGGGGATATGAGCGGCAGTAGCGTCTGTGATTGTACGTTGGAGGTATTCGGCGGTTCTAAGTAGGCTGTCTGCGTCTATGATATTTGGGTTGTCTGTCGCTATCTGGTCGTCTATGTATTTCCTGTAGTCTTTCCAGTTGGTTTTATTGTAGTTTTGAATATATTTATGGGGTGTGGGGTTGGGTGGGTGCGGGGTGTGGGGGGCATTGTACTGGATGGAAAGCATAATGGGGAGGTGATCACTGCCGATTGGATCGAGGACATGAAGGGTGGAGCGGGTTAGTATATTGGGAGAAGCTATAACTACGTCAGGGGTTGTGTTTGATTCGGGACGTGTGGGTAATGGGATATTAATGATGTCACCTCTCATGGCGGTTAGGATGTTATGAAATTGATGAAGTTCTTGCTGGGTGCGGCTATGGATATTGATATCTGCCATGATGATGTATGAGCTGTAATGTTTATCTATATATGATATAAAATTTAAAGGGAGGGGAACACCGGGTCGAATGTATATGGTGACAAGGGTGACTGTGAGGGATTTGAGAAATACTGTGGCAATGATATGTTCAGATGGATGGTTGAGTGGTGGGTGTATTTTGATGGGGATATGATGCTTATAGCCAATGGCCACTCCCCCGCGTGCTATAGGCGCTGGGTTGTCGGTTCGGGTGAGCTGGTAGGGTGACATACGGATGTGATGGTGGGGTTGGAGGAAGGTTTCATTGAGCATAAAGCAATGGATGTCGTGTGTAGCGAGGGTATGCAGGAGGAGGTTTTTGTTCGTTGGGAGTGATCGAATATTATTGAAAAGTATATTGTGGGAAAGTGGCATATTAGGAATAGTTCTAGTTGTGGAGTTGGTGGGTTTAGACGAGGGTTTCTAGGGGCAGAAATTGGAAGTGGGCGTTATTGTGAGAGTAGGTGGCGTTTATTTGTATTCCAAATACTGCTTTTGCTGCAATTGAAATTTGCGCCAGGGTGTGTTCACGGGAGAAGGGATTTAGGTTTTGTAATGTGATTGTCATGAATCTTAGGATATCTTCTATGGTCGGTGGAGGACGGATGGAGTTGGTGGGTGGTGTGGGAGGATCAATGGGTCGGAGGGGTACTGTGAGTTCTGCTTTGGTAGGCGCTGGCTTTGATTTGCATTTAATGGAATAGGTAGGATGGTTTTGGTCACAAGTATTGCAGGTGGGAGTTTTCTGAAGGTTTGGGCAAGCTTTTAAGAAGTGGTTCTCTTTGCAGTGTGGACAGATAGGGGTGTTCTTGCAGTTTGCCGTTAGGTGGTCATTGTATTGTAGACAACGTGCACACAGTGTGGGTTGGGGGGAAGGGGTTTTTGATGGTTCCACTCTATGTTTTTGATGGTAGATTATGGCTCCATTTCTAAGCAGTTGATCAATTGTTGATGCGTCTTCAGTTAGTACTCTGATCATGTAAGTGGGTCCTAAGCTGTTCTTGATTCGGAGGGCTTTTCGAACATGTAATTCGTCGTTCGAGTTGAGTTCGGCGACTACCTCTTCTTCAGTTATTGTTGGGTCTACACCTCGGATGACAGCTGTGAGTGTAGGAGGTCTTTAGGAGGGGTTGGTTGTTTTGGTGGGGATGAGGTGACAGTTGTTAAGTTGGCGTTGTCGCCAAAGAAGGTAGTCCAATTTTGTTTTTAAGTAATTTAGGGAAGTCTGGTTCATTACTCTTGATGATCATACCATTTTTAGTGGGGATAAGTTGATGGATAGAAATGTTGGGTATATGTCGTTTGATGAATTTGCTTAGGGTTTTACTGTTCATATATTCAGGGAAGGTTCCTTTTAGTAGGTATGTATGAATAGTCTGTGACGTGGATGGAGGTGATGATGAAGTGTCCATAACTTCGCATGCGGTTGTTGCACTATTGGATAAGGAGGTTTGTGGCGATGGTAATGAGCTACTTTTGATCTGTTCGTAGGGTTTTGCATTATTTCTGGCAGTTTGAAGATAGCTGGTGCCACGTGGTGGTTTCTGAACTATCTGTGGAAGATTTTGATGAATGCCTTCAGATGCAGGGGGCAGATGATTGATGAGGAGGTGGTGGTGGTGGTGCTGATGGTGGTTGTAGTAATAACTGAAGATGTAGCCATGGTGTAGAAGTGGGGGCTAGTAGTGACAGTGGGTGGAAGGATGGTAGGGTTGGTGTCTGAAAGGTCCATAGCATTACCGTACATTGGTGTGTCCGGTGGATGTGCAGCAGTTGGGGAGCAGGCGTTACCAGTTGGCAGGCGAAGTCCGTGAGCAGGCGAAGTCGGTGAGCAGGCGAAGTCGGTGAGCACGCGAAGTCGGTGAGCAGGCGAAGTCCGTGGGCACGCGAAGTCCGTGGGCACGCGAAGTCAGTGGGCACGCGAAGTCAGTGGGCAGGCGAAGTCCGATGTCAGGCGAAGTCCGAGGTCAGGCAGAGTCCGTGGGCAGGGGGTGTCCGCCGGTAGGCGAAATCCGTTGGCCGGCAGGAGGCAACTTTTGCCTCAGATGTGTAAAACACACTACGGAAAACCTAGTCTTTTTCCGCGACGACTCACAATACGTAATTCACTAATTGTTCTAGATAACAGTCTGACAACTACGAGTGTGTCACAACAATAGCAAATAAACAATAAATTCTCACAACAATATCAACAACGATGCGCATATGTTTTAGATGTGAGTGAGTAAATGCATTCGAATTCATTATATAATCAGAAGGAAATATTTCAAATGCGAGAAGCATACTAAAACAACTTGGACAGGTTTTTATGAGATTCTGATATTGTGCATCTGAGAGTCCAAAACGTATAAATCAGGTGTCATTTATATAGATGCAACGTCAAAAAGCAAAACAAAAGGGTGAGATGTTTTTGCTGGCCATTTATTCCGCAGATGCTTAGATGATTAATTATTAATAACCAAAGCAGATGCAACTGTTTTTTTTTTTATATGTTTAGTGCCATATCCGTTTCTTCTATAATGGTGACGTTAACAGCGACAAATCTACATTTAAACTTAATCTACGGTTGATTTGACGATAAATCAATGATGTTTGACGTCGTCTTAAAATTGTAACATTTGCTTGTTGTTTTATATTTATTATTTACGTTTTCATAGTTAAGTTTTTCCCAAAGATGTGCAGCTATCAACCATGACAAAATAAGTGTAAACTGTAAACAACCAGCAAATTTTACAATTTCAGGGATACGTCAAACATTATACAGTAATTTACAAACTAAGTGTAAATTTCAATGCAGATTCGTGACTGATAATGCCTCGAAGAAAGGTGAAACGTGTACTGTAATAAATAAATAAACAATAGTTGCATTGGCGTTATTTATTAAAATTTGCCAAAAACGGCGTTGGATAAATCGATTGAGGTTTCATAACCCTTTATTCTTTACATGACATTATACAAAAAGTACTACACAGATTCCTTTGAAGTTTGCACAAATATGGGAAAAAATCCGAAAATTTTACATAAAATTATCTCTAGGGGTCCAGAACAGTCAAAAGATCCAATTCAGTTTTTAGAGGATATCGAAAAAAATGTCAGATAGATTGAGTTAAAATTTTGAATAATGACTTAACACATTATTCTACTACTTTCGCACGTTACCCTGAATGACCTCTGAAATTGGAAGAAGGACAAAAACTGCAAATTTTTAATCTGATTGTACGGAAATTATTTTAAAACAGTGAGGAGGAACATCTATGCATATGGTCTTTCAGTAGCTCCCAAGTTGCTACAAAATTATTCGTATTTTACAAAAACTAGTGCGATCTGCTTTAAATATTCTTGGAGTAAGCTTTCGAGAGTTCACGTTTTTCTTTATTTTTATTTTGCACGGAATAGTAAGCAAAAAGTGGTGAAAAGACTCCTTAGATAATTTACACGTAGACGAAGAGTAATCTGAAAACAAGGCAATAGTTGGTAGTTTGGCATTAAATTAATCCTGAGGTCAAAAAAGATCAAATCTTGGATTTTTAAGGGTGGATGAAGAAAAATACATTGAGTTAAAATTTTGCAAAGGGCTTAAACACATTGTTCCTCAACATTTGTATATTTCCCTTTCACCGTATATGACCTTTGGCATTGGCAGAAGAGAAAAACCTCAAAATTTGGATCAGTTTATAGAGAAATTTTTTGAAAACGGCGAGAAGAACTTTTCGAAATAAGGCCTTTGATTAGGTCCAAGCTGCTGCACATATTACTTTTATGTTAAAAATTGGCGCCAGAAACAAGGAAAAAATAAAATTAAATAACGGTAGGACTTTGCCTTTTCGAAGGCGAGATGGATCAATTTATTGGAGAAAATGGCGATTCCCAGCGAAATCGAAGAAGAGGTCACCCCGCAGGTGGCGGTCAACAGGAATTGGTGATTTACAAAAAAATCGGATAGTGTCGATTTAAAAAAAAAAAAATACCTACAGGTCCAACAATCAAACAGCAGAAATTGAGAGAAATGGCAGCGCCAATAGCCTCATTCCAGCACCAATCGTGGTGGGTGAGTGGTAATATTCTGGTCTTGCATTCGAGAGGACGTGAATTCGAGTCCCCAGATTTGGGTTTTCCATGGTTTTCCCAAGTTACTCCAAGCGAATGCCTTTATGGTTCCCTTAAAAGGCCATGGCCAAATTCCTTCCCGTTCTTTGCCGCCTGCCCTTTCCTGCCTCTAACGACCTCGATGTCGACGAGACGTAAAGGATAAAAATATCAAATACAGCAGACAAAAAGCACTTGTTACCAACGAGCTTGATTTTGTTCTTTATGCCTGCAATGAGTATCCAGTAATAATCAGAAATAATCTCTGATCAAAGAAGGACTTGATGAACGGAGCACTTGGAACAGCGGATTGACCGGACGAATCACCAGAAAATTTAAAACTATTCGTAATACTGATTCCGTTTAACAATTACACCGTAACGGCTGTCAACTACTTAGTTTAGATTCCATAGGTCGAAGCTACATTCATGTTCGGATCACAGTCCCGTAGTAGGAGGCAATTACCATTCAAGTTGCATTTGTATCCTTCATAAACAAGTCTCAACGATTCACTTTGTCCACTTCGTCTTAGAAAGGATGTTCCTATTTATTCTCTCCTGCCCTCCTTTAAAATTAAATGTTAAGAATCCCGTCAACATCGTATCCTCCACAATATTCTGTGTCTTCACCTCTTGCTATAGTGTGCTCAATATATAAACTACAGCCCATTTTAATATTCTCTCTTAAAAGGAAACGTTACCAACCACTTCCAGTAAACCCCACCTCCATCTTCACTTTAGTCACCACCAAACGTATACACCATAGATGCCCCAATCAAAAGAAGATGTACATTCTCTCCACACAATAATTCTGCCCATTTTACAAGAAGACTGAAACGAAAACACCAACCTAAATCGCGCATTGCGTCCCATCACCCATCAATAATGCTCAGCTTCAACAGTCCAAATATGTTAACTCTAGCATCAGTATATCAACCAACAGCAATGATCATTAAAGCGTATTAAAAGGAAACAATCATATAATCAATTCTCCTTTATGTTCTCATCTACTCATAATTAAAAATTATATTGCTTCTTGTTGCTGTTATTATCTATGCTAAATTTTTAATTGCCTTATGTTTTAAAAATTGTTAGGTGTTTCCATTTTTCAAATTTATAAATCTTGTTAACATTGTTAACGTTCTGAAACCATTTACCATTTATGCTACCATTAAAAAAAAATGCAGTATTAGGTATCAATAGCCGAAAAGTGTAATATTTACGCCTACCAATGACTTTCCACTGATACTCAGCTGTGGGAATAGATTTTAATAAATGAAAGAGAGATACCAACAAGTTACATCTCCCGAGTCAATTTGGAAGGTCGTTGCTACATGGGACCGCAATAATATGATAGTTTGTGATTCTAGAAGTTCAAATGACAGTACGATTAACGTTAAAGTGTATTCAGGGTCAGTATTTTGACCCGAATTAAATAATATGTGCACAGCTGATATCCTGTGACGTGACAATGCCGAAAGCACGCTATATATACTCCACGTTGTACATCGTAACTATGTCGACGCTAGGAGAATGTTACAAGATGCATTACAGAAACTGAAGCATAAGCGCGCAGATTGCGCTTTACTATCAATTCTACTAAGTCTCAGGCAATAATCTCAACAAGCCACCACAGGAAACGCCAAGACCGTTAAATCCCTCTTCCCAAAATCTCTCCTTAATGGAGAGGACTTAGATTTGGAAACCAGTATCGAACACACTGGACTGTCACTTGATAGGTCAGCGTCATATTGAGAAGACATGCATCACTGATTAAATGAATTGCACCAGGTACCTGACAAACCAGTTTTCTGACTGCCCAAAAATCTTGTACGACCAGTCCTTGAATACCCCACAACCTACAACTGTTACTGATAGGAGACCTGCATAAAGCTGTAAGCATCTCGTTCCTTTTATACTGGATGAATACAACACAAAACACCTCCGTTTCCGGGAATATGATCTAGAATAAAGATCGTAAAATGTTCAGATCCCCAAGAGAAATCAAGAGAGTAAACAACGCTTGTTATTTCATACATTGCACTCCAACTACAAAAAATGTAAATTGTACTGAAATTACTGTCCATTTGGACGTTGTTTTCTCGCTCAGCAAAAGTTTAATAATCAAACCTAAACCAAATCACCAGTTCCCGAGAGAGTGATTCATACATTAATAGTCCACGTGAAGGGATTCGGGTACTACAGTGAGTTAGAAACACGAATATACTGCAAGGTTAATGGAACAAAGGAATCCATTTATTTATTTATCAATCTTGTTTCGTGGATCCCTGCTGAGGAAGGACCTCTGGGATGTGAAACATGTCATGGTTAATACACATACATTCAATATGAGTCATAAACATATTAAAAACAATTTTATGTTACAAAGGCAAATAAAGAGATTAAAAATAAAAATTAATTTTTACAGCTAATTTTGCAAAAGTCATATTGAATACAATTAATTATTTTGTTCAAATTCTTGAATGGAGTAGAAGGCGTTGCCAAAATGATAATCTCTCAGTTTTTCTTTAAATGTATCTTTATTATCTACAAACTGTTTTATACTCTTGGGAAGCTTATTAAACAGATGATAACAGAATAATTAACTCCTCTTTGTACTAATGACACAGATTTTTGTGTTTTATGCAAGTTATTTCTGTTTCTTGTATTGAAATTGTGTATCTGTGAATTAGATGTAAACAGGTTAAAATGATCTATGATAAAGCACATGAAAGAATATATATACTGAGAAGTCATTGTAAGAACATTGAGTTTTTTGAAAAGTTGTCCTCAAGAAGTTCTTGGTTTTACCCCACACGACATCCTAATAGCTCTTTTCCGTGCTATGAAAACTTTGTGAAGAGTTTCCCCAAAAAATTATGCCATATAACATCACTGAATGAAAATATGAGGAATACGCCTGTTTCGTTAATTCTAGATCTGCTGTTAGAGAAAGTGTTTTTGTATTGCAAAGGTGGCACTACTTAATTTCTTCAGTAGTGAAGTGATATGTTCGTGCCAACAGAGTTTCTTATCTATTTTAATACCAAGGAATTTTATAATCTTTATTTCTAAGAGTGTGTTGTTTTAATATCTTACTTGTAAACCAGGCTGTGAATATTTTTTTGTTTTAAACCTAATACAATGTGTTTTTTCAAAATTTAATATTAGTGAATTTGCCTTAAACCAAATGCTACTTCACTAAGTACTTTATTTACATTAAATTCTAGATTGCTGTTTTGTGTTTTACTCACAGTCAGGTTAGTGTCATCTGCAAATAAAACACTTTTAACTTTGTGAGATAAGTTTCCAGGAAGGTCATTGATGTACAACAAAAAAAGGAGGAGCGGTCCTAGGACAGAACCTTGTGGAAATCCATGTTTTATGTTCTCAAAGTCTGATGAAGCATCTTTACTTATTTTAGAATAAAAAATGGAAACTTTTTTCATTCGACTTTCCATGTATGATTTAAACCATTTACCTGCGGTTCCATAAATACCACAGTATTCCATTGCTACAAAAGTAATTCATGATGTACACAGTCAAATGCTTTTGCAAGATCATAAAATATTCCTGCAGGGCTAATTTTATTATTCAGTTCCTCAAATGTGTTATTTAAAAATGAATAAATGTACATCCATTTCTATAGATAATCGTTTTTGAAACCCAAATTGTGATTTAGTGAGGGTATTATTTTGTATAACATATTTTATTACTCTATGATACGTTTCATCATCCAGTATTGGACCAGTCCCAAAGGAATGATCAATTACTAATCGTGGGAGTTGTATGCTAATGGCCCTCTGCGCATTGCGAGAAGAGTGAGGACTCTAGTCAGTGTTCACGAGGTCTCTTCCGGTCTCTGATGGACTTAAAAATTATGCCTTTGGGAAGCGGAAGCTTGAATGTTCCACTACCGATTTTCGTTCTTTCATTTATTCTTATGTACAACAACACCGTGTTCTTCTTTACACACATTCATTATAGATAATTACACATAAACTACAAAACACTATGGCACCCTAAAGGCACTTCATATGTTACTGGTGAGATTATATCCACTCTACTCTAACTACCGATATCTGGGAGATCAAGTAATGTACAAAACTTCGATTTCAGTTTCCTTTATGGAAAAAATATTCTTTTCGGAAAATACGAATAATTCTTTTGCTGACAGTTGTAAGGGGTATAATATTTTTGTTCGTTTCATTTGTTAGTTACTTTGTTACAACTCATAATTTTTGCGAAGTTGTTTGGTTTGAGAGATTGGTAATCCTGAAGCAGGAGTGGTTGTTGTAATATCTTTGATGGGACATGAGGTAGTTATTTTATATCCTTATTTGTGTATAATGTTCCTGTCCATTTTATCTGCTCAAGTTTTATGTTTGTTTAGGTCTGTAGAAATTTTTCACAGTTTTTTAGCTATCGCATGTTGCCAGCCGAAAGCAGGGTCACGAAACCGGGTTAAACAATAAACAGTGAGGTAGCCGATAAATGTAACAGTGGTCAACAAAAAGGTTAAGTTACGATGTGCAATACCAAAACTAGGACAACGGTTGACTACTTCCTAAATCGCAAACAGTGTCTTAACGTCTCAGCTTATATCTGTCCTAAATTATCCAACTACTGGAAAATATATATATACATATATATATATATATATATATATATATATATATATATATATATATATATATATATATATATATATATATATATAAAATATATAAAAAAAAATCTTTTAACTTCTACGTGAGCATATCTGGGTGAAGAGTAACTGAAAAACAAGTCATTCATAAGTATAATTTCACATAACATATAGTCATTAGATAGATTTATATTTTACGAAGGAGTAACTGTTTGCGACACGGTCAATATATTGAAATAATCGGAGCATTTACGAATATTTTGGTGAAACTATGACAGAGAGCTTTTACGCTCATAATTTAAGTTTATTTATTTTCATTTTTTTTCTGTTCACGAAGTAAGATAAAACAAAATAAATGCTATAACAAAACGTTATAAACATTTTCCAAATGAATTATTTACATTTTTTACACAAGTGAAAAGCTGGGGCAATTTTCTTCCAGAAATATTTAATATCAGACATATATAATACAAAAATTTAATCAACCAAACCATGGCAACGAATAACAGTAATTAATATGGTACACTTTTAGATTAAATTATCTGTGCAGCATATTTTCCAAAATCAATAAATTAACTTTCAGAATTTCAAGTAACATGTTAAGCAAAGAAACTGACAAATACGTCTCAAGTTGTCGCCATTCATATCTACTGAGTTACCAGTATTCTGCTGCACCTTTTTCTATATGTCCCACTACAGTAGCATTTTGCCGTGTACATTAAAAGCTTGGTAAGTTTAATGGACGCAAATTAAATTTTCGCGGAACATGAATTATGCAGCCTATATTAAATTTTTAGACCATTTTCCGTATGTATATAGGTAAATGCTGGAGCGCTGCATAATTTACGTTCGAGAATTACAAATTTAGTAAAGTAATTAACGCTGGACACGGAGAAGAAATCTTACGCGTTTAACATGCAGGTGATAATACCTTAGAGCCATCTGCCAAATCATCTGAAACGAGATGTGTTCTACACGCTCTAATAAGGACAACTAAAGGTAGTTAGTGTGCGGGACATATCTAAGCGCAATTCGTCCAAAAAGAAGACTAAAGAATTTCAGCCAAAACGTCTTAATTAATCCTAGGACGTAGCACATGGAACATGGAACTTATATATTGCGAACGCTGAAACCTTTGAGTGCATCTAAATTAGAAAGGATGTTTCCTTTTTTTCAAAGATGAAAAAGAGTTTAGAAAATATAATTCACAAATAAGTGACGTTCTATACTCTCATTTTTTAATGGCTTACTTCCTTTACAATATTACAAATGTCAGGACCTCTAGCTCGTTACTTAAATAAGTTTAAAACTACAAATTATGGCTTTTTATGTGTTTTTCTGACCCAAAACCTAGTATAGTATTTAAAATTATATTCTAAAAAGGTTCTATAGAATAAAGTTGGAAAAATACTTTTCTTGGACAGAAAGTAAAGTAGTTCGCCAAGCAGAAAACCAATATTTTTAAATATATTTTTTCAATTTTTTCCATTGGGAAATAAAGAATCGAGTGACAATTAACGTTATAAATTTTAGACGATTGTTTGTTACCATGTCTATTTAAATTGCTGTCATCTAGGAAATTGAAGTTTATGCTCAATACCGATCATATCCTGTATTAAACGACAAATAGAAAAAGCACTTGCGAATAATATGTTTCATGGGCTGTGTGCGAAACAAGCAAATATTTTATTTTTGAAGTTACTTTGGGATGTATTAACATTATTTTCTTGATAGTGCTCTTAAAAAAGTGTTTATTCCATCCTAATATACGTACAATAAATTTTATTAGCATTATCATGGCGAGCGAGCAGCAACGTGGGGCCGCTTGAATAGCCGCGGAGACAAGTCTTTTCCCTAAACTGATTAGGCGTTAATTTTTGACCCTAAGCGACTACCTTCTGACCAACCACTTGCTGGATGTGAAGATGTTTAGGCCATTAGAGTTCTTAATCCTAATTCCACTAACTTCCCCGATTTTTTCAAATAATCCAAGAAGTTGTGCCTTGAATGTGCAGTAAAAATAAATAAATTTAAATAAAATGATAAGCGAAACGCAAAAATGTTGACAAATTCGTGTTTAAGGTAGATCCGTTACATAATTTCAGGATTCTGACATTTAAACAAGTATCGCAGGGTGAATATAGTTACTCTTCGAAGTAGGTCGCTTCTGTCGTTTCCCTTTCAACAGGAAGGGGTGTCATGTCGCACACCGTCACGCTACCGCTGCGTGCCACGGGGTGCTGTATCATTCTCAGCCATTAGCCTTATTTGTGTTCATTATACTAATTAACTTGATTATGTCAGGCCTATGTTCGAAACCTCATCAGTTGCTCCCTGTGGCATTACCTGACTCTGAAAGGTAAATACCTGGGAGCAAATGACGCTGTGATTTTGTAGAAAAGTCACGGGTTCAATGCTTGATTCCAGCAATAATTGTGGTTTTTCACGAATTTGATATTTCAAGTCAGAGTTAACATTCTTGCCATTTATCGATATGTATTTCTTTTTTTTAAAATAAAATAAAAACACACATCAGTTTGGTAGGGATATCGTGTGTGCGGAACCAAATTTACAAGTCTCAAATTCTGGCGTTTATGGCTCCGAAATTGGTTTTGGTTAAGTATCCCGTAACTCTTACCGTGTGACTTACATGTATATCAATAACATTAATGTCTATAGATTAAATGATATTCTTGTGTTAATCCAATTGTGTTACAGCACTCTGTTCAACCTGTACTATGAATACTAATATTTACTCCTGAATTGGTCCGCATGAACTAGGTCTGGTGGTGAATCACTTTAACTAAGTAAAAGTAGTGGTGTAGTAATGTATCTATGTCTTTATACAGATGTAAATACTTCATTTACAATTCTATTATTTTTAGAAATTTCTGGCTCAACAAAGTTTTACCGTGGTACGAATTTCTCGTATTGCCAGCTATTGGTGAATTAATAATAACAATTAAAAAAAAAAAGATTAGCAGTAAAATCATAACCAGTTGTCGAAAGCAACTCCTAATTTATATTACAGTCAAAGTATTACACTTTTCTACTCTCTATGTTGATGACACTCTTATGAATTAGAAATTTATGTCCATTTTTTATACACGTAGTTTGACCATTGTAACATTCGTTTCCGTCTTTTAAAAAATATGTCTATTCGACAACCTCGTTACCAAGATTCATTACAATACTGCTGCCTAACATATTTAGAGAATGAATATTGAATTTTTAAATAAATAAGTGATGGTCACGCCATATTTCTTTATTACTGTTTTTATCATATATTTCATTTGCAGATCCGTCCACAAAGTCATGAGATACAACTGAAATTTAGGCAAGAAAACAAGCCTATGTCTTTACTCCTTGTCAATGTCGAATTTATTAAAGTCGGGAAACGACTGGGGCTTGGAACAGGAAGGTATTATAAAATCTGGATGGCCGGACGGGAATGCGAACCGTATTGGGGTCACCAACCAAGCTCGGTACTTGTAAATCGAGAAAATCCCGTCTTGTTAGGTTTTTAAATTATGCAAGATACTGGTCTAAAAACCCATCAAGAATGGTGGTAGTAAGAGTTTGATCTGTAACAGTTTCTAAGGAAAAACATATTACGATTAAAAATTATATTTTTTACTGATATTTTTCGAGATGTGAATAAATTTTCTCTGATTACATTCTCGAAAAATTTAGCTGCATTTGACTATGAATGACGGAATTTTTATTTTTATGAAAAACTTTATAAGTAAGTATAATTTCAAAAACGAATAACTATGTCCGTTTCATTAATATGTTTCGTGATTACCATCTGTTTCGTGTAAACATTCTCTGAGTTTTAACAAACTTGCCTGTTTTTTACCTTCTGTCTAAAAATTGTTAGTTTTTAGTCGTTACTTGGTTCCTGTAACTGCGACAGAGAATAGGCCTACAGCGTAAACAGCGGATGCTTTTCTCCTTATATGTGTTTCTGTATGTGGCCATCGTAAATCAACAAAAAGCAACATATAAACTTAAACGAATGACATATTACAAACATTTTAAATCTATGTCTTGCTTTATAATTTTTATCTTTTCCTAGTTAACAACGCAGCGCTGTGGTGGCAGCCAGGGTAACTAACACTTCGTGCATTACCTAGACTCGCAGAAGGTTGCCGATCCATTGAGGTGAATCCAATCTCCAGGCACAACGAATTTCATTAATGTGGATTATGTAAACAATTTGATGTTCAGAATAAATTTTAATTTCATACTGTGATGACAGAAAACGTAATGAGATCTTCCTCTGAATTTTTGTTAGTATGAGCTTCCAACGTGTTAAAAACCGAGTAAAAATCGGCTCAAATGTTTTCAATGGTGATGCAAGATTATAAGTAAAACTTTTTGACATTAAGAAGTTAGATATGTATATATAATGATGAAAGCAGTAACAGTCTAATGGAATTATGGTCTTCTTATCTATTTGTAGCCTGTTATTTCAGCCAACAAACGGTCACTGAGAAGAATCAACTCTCAGGTTTAATGCTGTTTAAGTTATCCTTTCATGAGATTATTCTGAAGTTTTCAAACTTATCTCTATTAAACTTCTTTTTAAAACAATATATTTATCAAAAACGATTTTACATATGGGACAGATTACTGTTTCCTTGAAGGCAGATTAACAGCTGATCAATACAACGCTATAAATTATGTAAATCCATAACAATCCCAACTAATACCAAATAAACCTTTTCTGGTTTGTACATATTTACATTACGCAGTTCGGACTCTAAAATAAATTTTTGAATTTCTAAATAACTTGAATTTGTTACCTTGGGTTTGGCCGGCCTCGGTAGCGTAGGGGCTAGAGTGTTAACTTCGCCTGCCGAAGGCCGCCGGTTCGAATCTTGCCGCGGGCATGGATGTTTAAGTGTTGTGTGAATGTCCTGTCCGTCCTGTGGCGTCCATAAATTGGAAAAATACAATATATATACTGGATGACGACTTACACACTAAAACCAATAATAATTACATTGAGCTGGCTGTATGGGCTCCGTTGCCAAATGCCATTAAAAAAAAAAAAAAACAACAACTTGGGTTTGACATGTGCTTGTAAGTTTTGTTTTAATGATACAATTACACGTTAAAAAATCACATTATAGTGCTCATAACAGAACATGAAAATAAAGTGGTCACATTTAATGAACTGAGTATCGACATTGTCAAACATCTTCGTAAGGAGAAAACTATCCATGTGGTTCCGAGGTGTTCTTTGCACATCGCTGATTTATTTCTTTAGTTCTCAAATAGTACGCTGTTATGGAACTGTTTTGTGTGAATTTAACCTCTGGTTTTAACTATTATTTTTTTAGATTTCACTTAAGTCTTATTTTTCTTCTTTTGTGAAAACCTTGCATAGGTGTAGGCGATTATCACGGGTGTGTTTTACATCTCCATGGGAAATTCTAGGAATATGAAATAGGGTTGTTTCCCGTTGCCTACCCCAATGTGATTGTGATAGTAAGTTTTGTTGTAAGTGAGAAAGACACTAGATGGGATGGCCAGGCCCCATGTCTCCACTAGACGGTCGACTCACCATCAACACTGTCGTATGCCCGCACTTCATACTTATAGTGGAGATGTTTGGGATTAGGAATTGTGTGGTCAAGTCCTTATGATGAAAATTTCTTACACAACCATGTCTCGTACCTGGTACCCCGTGTCAGCGCCGGACACCATCACAGCGCCGCAGCCAACTGAGGGGACTGGCCGGGCTATTATCAGCGCTACGGATTTAAAATTTTTGTCTTCTTCGAAATGAGTAATGATAGTATTCATTTGATAAGAGCGTTATCCAAACCCGTTGTTTCTCACCATTGAAATCAAAACGCATTAGAAGATTCAGTGAAATACATTAAGTTTGCTTCCTGGAGATTATGTTCAGTTGTTACAGGTCATAATGAAACGAGTTATCGGGGGTAATACGTGTGATACGTTATTCACATTATCATGCTGCTGAAAGAATGTGAAAAGTTTTTAGTAGTGGTAAAGTAACAACATTTTTATTATTCGAGAAAACTTTACTTTTGGTATCAAAACAGTTGAGATAGTGACTATACATAAAAGTGAGTATGATTGGTTAACCTGACTTTCACCATGAAGATGAAACGTACGAGGCAATTTTACTAGAGGTTATTAGCCATTGTTATTAATAGGGATTCTAGTTCACTGATAATTCTTTAGTGAAACTGGTTGAATCCGGTAGTGTAGGTACAAAGTGCTATGCTATTGATTATTTGTGTTCGCCTTAGTGCCAAAAATTAATCTAAAACAATTGATGAAGCTGTGCAGTTAATAAGTATCTTCATTTATTTATGCAGAACAAGAATGAATATAATGACGTGCTGTTACTGTTGTGTAACAGAAATATTCTCTTGTATCTCGCATTTCCAATCTAATTGTAGAATATACCCGGCACTTTGCCTGCAAATGCGGTACATTTTTCGAGATTATTATTCTTTTGAAATTGAGATGTCTTCATTTGCATTTATCGTACCTCTCATCTGTTTCTGAAAATTCTGCACCAATTGTCTACAATAGGAAACGTTACGTAGAAGCCACTGCATGGAATAAAAGAAGTTTTTTTAGGATATTCCAGCGATAACAACTCCACTTTCTACACTGTCCGAAACAATTTAGTCGTGATGGAGACCGATAGTAATTTAATTATTTAGTGGAAATAATCTCCGTGTCTAGTTTACAAGCTGCTTTACAATGTTTCAAAGCGGTATCAGCAGTTCGTCACGCAAGGCCTTTATAGTGACATGCAAACGAGTCTTGAGATAAGGGTTTTGCCACGCAAGGGCTAGCTCGCCCACGTGATAACTTTTCGAGTAGAGACGTTAAGAATTTCCGTTGAGAAATGTTCAATCTGTTTGCCAAGAGTGAAAAAAATCTTTCTCTGTCGTGGAAGGTAAATTATACGTCACGGAATACTCAAATTACTATTTACGGTTGCTTTATAAAATACTGTCTCTCTTTAAACATTCAAATGGTTTGTATATCTATAGACGTGGAATAAATCGATGTGTTTGTACTGTGTGTTATGCAGACACTTGTAACGTAGTGTCGATAAATTCAGCAGTCAACAGCCTGTATTAGAACAGTGAATTTTCCGCCTATATTTAATAGTTCGTCAAAACATTAAGCATTATAAAAAGGATGCTGAGGCAGCATAACAATTATTCATCGAGTTCCAGTTCGTAGAAACTGTTAACTACTTTCATATTATCAATACAGGCTCCAAATACTTTCTGTTAAATCTTTGGTCCTCTATGTATTTTTTAATCAGTGTACATCATAGCTTACTATCTAACTAACTAACATAATTTTCTTACTTTACCTATCATATATGATCCTATTTTTATATTTAACTTATTCTTATTGTAACAACTTCTGATTCATTTCGTTACTTTTATCTTGTTTTGTTTCATATTTAGTCCAAATACTTCCATCAATATTTTTTTAAGGCATTAGATAATTTCTCAACCTCCTTACTACGTTCTGTGATTTTGAGAGGGTTACATGGCTTCAATATACACTTTGGGTCCTTACTGCAGTTGCTTCCTGCCATTCCTCCACCATCTTTCTAAGAAGCCTTTGACAAACAGTGGATAACTCCTTGATGTTGAAATTTGGTTGGAAGAAGCTAATGCTCTATCTCAAAAACAGTTTTCCTAGGTATTTAAATACATATAGATGTAAAAATAGCATCTGGGACTGAAGATACAGTAATTAGGTTATAGTAGACAAACTTTTTATCATCGCTCTTGTTATCACGTCTGTTTCAGTTAATAAATCGTAAAATCCGTGCTTTATCTATATATATAAAGATGAATGTATGTTTGTTTGTTTGTTCTTCATACAAATCCACAGTTTTCATCCTATCTCGATGAAACTTTGGACACTAATGCTTTGAAACAAGGAGAAAAATACTGTCTACATTTGGTTGAAAAATTATCTGTATAAATAATACATGCTGTATCATAATTTCGAAATACTACTGAATGGCGATAGACAGACGCGTTGGATATGGACGTCTGTATACTGCATTTCCGTGTATCGGTCAGACAGCTCAGTGGTTAAAGCGCTTGCTAACAAATGTTTGGGTCGTGGTCTCCGGTTCAAATCTCCGTGGACGCTAAGGTTTTTAAAAATTGTTTTTGATCGTAAGAGTCACACCTGGGCTGTATCGATGTTGATGGAATTTGACAAGAAAATCTGTATGAAGGGCACAGGACATTTTCTCTGGTATGTTTAACAGTTGTAGTCACGAAATTTTGAGACCTTATCGAATGGTGACAGAAATATGTTGGAAATTGATTCTCTTCAAGATACAAGTTCGACGGTAGAGTGATATAGTGATAGCTTTCCTGTCATATTATGCCGAGTCGGTGTTGTTTGGGACCAATCCTTCATTACCAGCAACTTTCTATATTCAATTCTGGCAAAAAATTCTTAATCCACGCGTACGAAGTCGCGGGTACGAGCTAGTTGTTCATATTTCCATATAATGCAGAGGCCGTAAAATGTATTACTCAATTAAACCGCATAGTAGGCACAAAGTGTGAGGTTAAAAAACTTAAAATGTAAGTACGATTGTAGTTATAACTAACTTTCAATAATATATCTACTCAATTTCTGGTGTGCTGATTCATCCATAAAAATTACACTTGATTGTAATAGAGATTAATTTTATTTAAATTTTATTTGGTTTCTATAACTGGAGTTAATTCAAAGCGTGGTTGGTGAGCGGTAACGCTCTGGCCTTGCATTCAGGAGGACGCTGGTTCGAATTCCCGTCTGGCCAACTAGATTTCGGTTTTTCCTGCATTCCACAAAATCACTGCAGGGAATGCCGGGATGGTTCCTTCGAAAAAAAGACCTTTGTCGAATTCCTTTCCCTTCATTACCCCCTAATCTTTCCCACATCTAATGACTTCGACGTTGACGAGGCGTAAAGTCATAATAAAAAAGGTTTATACAAAAATTATGCAACGGTTAGTGATTAGGCGATTTCCTGAGTACAGTATCTTTTTTGTCCCATGTTATGACTTCAAGTGTAAAAAAGGAATATTTTTATACATTCTTATCAAAATAAAAAAAAAACGAATGCAAAATATAATCCGAAAAAGTCTCTGAAGAAAGTGGTTGATTGTTTTGTCCTTAACTATTTCATTTTACTTCTACGGTGATATATGAAAACAATAATAATAGTAATAAAAATAGCAGTATAACTCAGAAGGGAACTTTAAAAATCTATGTTGTACTACTAAGAATCTCATCATCCGCGAGACTAGGAAATGTGTCCAACGCGGTTCAGGATTACTGTTCTTTACTCTGGACAAAGATGATTAAGGTAGCACTCATAACATAGAAAATACCAATCTGTTAATGAAAAATTTAATATGCGATGTTTAAATCTCACTAAAGGTTAAATTTTGACTTTTGATTGCCCCACTAGAAATGCTTAATTGATATATTTTATTAATATCACCTAATGACTTGGTTTTAGATGTCATATCTCTGAACACCCTGAATAATAGTGGTGCACACGGTCAATTTCCTGTGCGGAATAATATTGAATATTTCATACTCTGTCTTAACACTTCCTACTCTTGTCTCGTTTTCTTTCAAGAAAATTAAACAGGGACTGTAACCCGTCTGCTATTAACTGGATGAGGTCTGCTTAAAGCGCTAAATGAATCCTAAATTAATTGGTGCCTGTAAATGTCTCTGCGACGAATGCCCTTGACAGTTTCATAACTCAAAGATAAACAAGCTACCTGTTGCTCCGGAGAGCTAATTACCAAGGACTCCTGAGTCTTTCGCACTCCTTCAGGCTTTCTTTCTCCGGTGGTTTTCTTGATGGTATGACGTACCAGAAGCCACCGAAGGTTTCTGTAGAGCTACTCTTAACATTTAGGAAAATGTGTTGCATTTAGGTAGGTATATATTACCTTTTATTTATTATTTTCTAATGTCAGACTGTTGTGAATGGAATATAACTATTTCTTTTTACTGCAGGTCATTTAGTTACGCAATCACTACTCTTGAAAAATATCAATGAACATGAAGTGGGTGCGCAGACTTCCGCTATAGTTGTCGATGTTATAATAATAATAATTGATAAAATTGCGATGGAGCGACCGCTCCGGTGGCAATCTCCCTACACCCCCTACGTTTCCCCTTCCAACCTACTTTTGACCTCTACTACTTTTTACTTTAAATTTTTCAGTGCTTCTGGTAAGTTATTCATCACTTCTCTTGGCAATTTATTCCAGTCCCACACTCCCTTTCCTACGATAGAAAATTTTCCCACATCCTTATGCCTGAAATCAAGTGCCAGCTTGTGGTCATGATCAACCTTACCCTTCCAAGAACGTCTCTTAATTTTCCCACTAATATCTTTCCATGCTTCATCACCAGTATAGGCTTTGTACACTCCCATAACTCTCTTCACCTTCCTTCTATCCTCCAATGAATCCCACTCCAGCTGCATTCCCACACAGTTACCGATTGTGTTCTGCGGTAATGTCCAGCAACAAACCTGGCAGCCCTCCTCTGCACCCCCTCCAACTCCTGTATTTGATACCCAAAATGTGGATTATAAACTACACCACCATGTTCCAGCAGTGGTCTGACCAAAAATTTGTACCCCAATTCCCTTACTTCTCTAGTGCATCCCTCATCACTCTTTCCAACAGGTTAAGGATTTTGAACCCTTACCCTACCACCTGTCCAACGTGTCCTGCCCAGTTAAGATTGCAATCAAATGTAATGCCATTTCGAGTCTTCAATGAGTAGCTCCTTCCCCACTTGATAATCGTAATCAACCTTTAGCTTTTTATCTGTGTAACTAATAAGCTGGCTCTTCTTTTGATTTATCTTCATCCCATGTTGACTCACCCTGCTAGTTATCCTATCTTGATCACCCTGCAGCTGTTTACAGTCTTCTATTGTTTTGATCCTTTTATATAACATTATGTCATCTGCAAACAATCTAATTTCTGACAGTAAACCATTAAACCAGTAAACCATGTTATCTTGGTTGTCCGGGTTGACCCGCGTTAAATTATCGAAACTTAACTTTTCGGCCATCATTTTGTGGACTTATGAAGTTCTCTGAAGAATGCCACAAAATGATGGCCGAAACATTAGGTTTCGATAATTTGACGCGGTTCAACCGGACAACCAAGATAACATCAATGAAGATGACTTGAAATATAATCTGCAAGAAATACAGAAATCGTTGCCTTCCTTTATAACTCTTCTTCTTCATCACATTTTTCCAGCATTAAGGGTCGTGTAATACGTGAATTTTTTGGTTGTTAAATGTGTAATTTATGAGGCTAAAAATGGGTACCGTTCCGGAATTCGCCTTAATGGGTGGGGAAAACTGCCTAAAAACAGACGGCCGGTGTGCGGTGCCGTAACGCCCTGAGCTACACTGCTGCCTTCATTTATAACACTATGCGTTAAACGAGCGATGACGTTTCTTAGTAATTAATATCGGATCGGAAATTTTAGGGCCTTCGGTTCGAATCCAGCTATCTTTATTTCCGACAATGCCATGTCGGAGTATAGCAAAGACGCCAAGATTTGTTTGTGCTTCGCAGGAATGCTAAAAATTATTTTAAGAATGGCAGCTAATATTAAGCACAAATTGAGGTATCAGTAACACCATACATGCAACAACGTGAGAAAGGCTGCTTTTCAGTGTGGATAAAGGTGGATCTTAAAGATAAAAGGAGGTATGAACCGCTTATCGCTACTTTGTTTCCTAAATAAGGATTTTTTTTATTTTTTTTTTAAATGTATAATATGTTGTAATTTTGATGGAAGAGAAATTTATGGTTACTCTATATTTATTTTCATTTATATTTAGGGCTAATACAAAGTCTTCTGCCAAATTATATTAATAAAAAAAATTCAGTAAGGTTTCTATCTTCTATGCTTAGTGATTATACACGAAATCACATACAATATTTTTCCCTACAAAATATAATAATATTCACCAATTTCACATCATTCATTCTGTTGGGCACGAGACTAATTATGTGTCTTGATGACACGTTTCTTGTTAATGTGTTAATAAGAGAAATAACTGTCTTAAATTATTGTACTAAATTTAATTCAAACTTTTGCAGTTGTCAGTTCTGGTGATACCAAGTACACTCACCGAATAAATTACTTCTATGACATGTAGTTACCATGTTTCACTACAAAAAGATACTTTTAATTCGGGGACACGGACAACTTTTTGTTATTTTGCCTGCTGCTTAATACTGACATTGAAAATCTAAAAATGATTGCTTTTGTTACTCTCGAATAAATTGGTAGAAATTGTACTTCCTTAAGAACGATAATCATTGAGTTCTCATCTCAGGACAGGAGAACAAATTTTAAACACAAAGTGTAACCTAAAGCGAATTTTCGCTATGCGATCAAAAATGTTTCATTCTTTCTTTTGATAATGACTCAATTTACTGAAGATTTATTCGATATTTCGTGGTCAAGTGATGAATGGATGGAGCAATATTCGAAGTTTTTTTTAAAAAAAAAAATTTATTGATCAAACTGAAATACTTTCTCATTCAATTTATCAGGAAAATAAATTAATCATTCGCCGCTGACAATTACAGTTCCAATCAATGTAATTGGCTAGAAGTACATTTCTAGCCGGATTATGTAATTCTGGTTTATGCTATGAAGGGATGAAATTGAAATATTCAACCTTTTGATCAATCAAAATGATTTACAAAGGCTTGTGCGATTTGCACTATATAGCATACGTAGTATTAAAATTAGTATTTCCTACACAGAACACCATTAATTGATCAAACGAAACTAATCTGATCTAGTACCGCATTGATATAAGTACTGGAAATTTTTTTTCACTCATACCGCCTCTCATTTGTGTAGATGAATGAAAACAGACAGCCAGTTTACTCCCTTCCGTATGGTATCAGTTTTTTTTTAAATGTAGTTTTCTGACCAGAGCAACCCCTACAAAGGAAGAAGAGAGAATTTTGGTCTGACGATGGATTAGTAATAGGAAACCAGTCACGAACTCTCCCGATTGTTTTTACTCGAAGAGAGGGGAAAGCCACATCTGTGATCGGGCTGTGAAAAGAGACACGTGTTTCTTATTGGGCCTTTTGAGTTCACTCACCACACGTGAAGAGGCGGCAGATCGTAAGCTTCCTGTGAACCGAGACAGCGAGAGAAACAGTTCCATCCTGTTAGTCTGGCAAAACATCTCCCGGAACCTCCATGCTACAAGATACACAGTCACCTGGGTGTGTAGGGAAATTGTCACCGGAGCCTGTGCTCCATTGCAATTAAATTAAATTAAATTAAATCCTCTGCTATGCAAGCGACAATCAACTAATTGTCTTAAATCTACAACCTAGTAATTCCTACAGAGATACTTATTTCATACTCCGTTGTTGCATTTAAGTGATTTTTTGATTTGTTTTTTGTAGACTATGTAGAATACACAGGCGAATTGAACAAGTGTAGACTGCCCATTCCTGCAGATCAGTTTTGTTTGATCAATAAATGGCATTCTGTGTAAGCAATGGAATTTCTATGCAAAGTAAATTATTTTGACAGCATGCACAATTTTACTGCACGTGTTCTAAAATGTTCCTAGGAAAAATGAATTCTGAATTTAGTGGACTTGAATTTCTTGGTCTCTCCTTTACATATATGTGCTTAGCTAATGTAAGATAATTAATAAACTGACAAATTGTTACATTAGAGTATATAAATTAATTCTGTATTAATTTAAAACATAGAGAGTAGTTCTGAAACATTTTCCCAGGATTATACATTTATCACAAATGACGAACGTTCCAGAAGTTGCTGTGATACATAATATCAAGCAGCATACGTCACTACGATACAAATATTTGCGTGAATATATAAATAAAATCTACTATTTCAGAAATCCAGGGTAAACGTTATCTACTCACATGACGCAGCATAGCATTATATTAAAAATGGCGTATTGCTGCTCCAAGTGCTTCGTTAGTAGTAGATAATTAAACAGACGTTGTGGTAATTTCTTTTGGTTCTCTACAAATCTAAAATAATTTGATTCCAAGAACTCCATTAGTTTTTGGTTTGTTTCTTTTTTCTTTCTATTGTCTATAATCATGAAATGTGTATTTAAACCAGGTTAAAATCAAGGAAACACAGAGGCTCCTTCTATATCTGTGGTCAGCCGTATTGGCGGGTGGCTTCTAATGACCCGTTGCCAAACCGTGTGATTAACAGTTAAATTCACCTATTTACTTGTAGTAATAGTTCATTCGTTAACGTTCTGCGTTGCAATTTTATAACGTTTGAAAGCTACGCGAGAATGTTCCCAAGTGCGGCAACAGCGCGCTCGATCTCACACGTCTATTTCCATGACCACAGCCGTAGGGACTTCCGGTACATTACAACACAATACTCTTTTTCCCTGCTGTATGTTTCAAATGTTTGACCAAGATAATGCGTGGAAGTTGAAAAATATTGTGGATTGTAACTACATCTCAGTTACAGCCGGTGTGCAGTTCTTACGGTGGCTGTAAACCGTAGAGCGAGGGGAGAGTGGTTTGAAATGCTAATTCGTGTAACACCTGACTGCAGCAGTAAAATTCAAATGGTGCGCAGCCGTTCGGTAACTGCGCACAGCGCTTATTATTAGCAGCCAACAGACTGTGCGCATTACATTACCACTGCGCTGTTCTCGTGGGACGTCAAATATGCAAACGATTCGTTTACAAATGTTTTCTGCGTTTCGTTTACCGTTTTATTTTTAGTGAAAAAGTGTTGCATACGTCTGTGTTAAACGTAAAAGGAGAATTAATTCATGTCAAACTGTAAAACATTGTTTTCGGAGCTAACACATTTCACTAAATTGAAACAAATTGAAACTTTTTGTACTAGAATGAGTAAGCATTACTTTCAAAAAATACTTTTTGAATTGACATGCGATGTTCTGCAAAAACGAAAGAGTCTGTAAATGATTAACTGAAAGGAGGTGGTTGGTTAGAAAGTATGGTAACGGTTAATTTGACAGAACTGAGGAGATAAAACTACCACGGTATGGTGATAGTGGATTACAGAAACATTCTTCACGTTCATAACCCTAACAAGGAAAACTTTTTTCAAACTAAATTCACGTGGGGCTTTTTTTGGAGGTCTGCTTGTGGCAGAACTATGAGCTCCAAAATCCATGACGGTTTCTAACAAAATATATCATCTAAAGTTTTTCGGTATTTTTCATCTCTAGGATCTTTGGAAATATTATCTGTAAACTAGTAACTGACAACTTTTGTCCCGAATTTTTTTAAAAATTTCTCAAATCAGTGCGTCTGGTCCTGCTAACCGCTACCTGGGAGTCAACAAAAGACTTTCTCAGTCCCAATAGGACTAGCAGGGAACACCTATACTTCTAAGCCTTTGACAGCCAAGGGAAGCTTTGAATGAAAGACGAGATCCCTACTTCCTGGCGTATGTGTATTTTGGCACATGTTCGGAAAAAGTATGGTGATGTAGGAAAAAAATGGAGGGAGGTAGCGGCAACGAATGAATGCGCGTAATTGTGTACGTGAAGAAGTAAAAAAGGAGTCGGGAATAAGCGGGAAAGTACGCTAAAGTCTGCCTATTGGCCACCGAGTTTGTTTTCAGGAGAACACGATTGGAGGCCCTGATCGTAAAGGCGGCAATATAAAGTTTCCTGCGGACGTCAGGAGAGACATTAAGTCTTTGGGTTTCGACTCTGATCTACTGGCCGGTGTTTGGACCTCGTCAACGCCTGATAAGCAGCCCCTGACAACCGTCTGCCCAACACGTCTTCACAGCTAGGCGCCAGAGGTGGGTTCGTACCACAACAGTTTCCACCAGAACTCAGTTTTCAAATGCCCAGTAACGCTTGAGGTGTTTCGTACCCTCCACTGAACTGGACCAAACATGAATTGCTGAATTATTTTGCTGTAAATAAGAAGGGAGCCTCCATAAACTACGTGGCACCATCTAGGAGGAGGATGGGTTGGCTAGAAAGCTACGCTGCGCTACGTAGAGAGAGAGAGAGAAGGGGGGGGGTCATTTAACTACCTCTGTATGTAATTTACGATAGTCTGACAGAGAAAACAGGACAAAATATCTTCTGGAATCTACAGGGAAAAAAATCTACGTGCTACGTGGTGGTGGTGGGGGGCGGGGGGTTAGTGTGGAGGCAAAAGCCACGTCGGTCTACGTGGGGAGGGGGGAAGGAGAGTGGTTCACAGGAGGCCAAAATGGAGCTATGTGGTTTATGGACGCTCCCTAATGAGTATTTTCAAACACGTGTGTTATTTGTTTTGTTTGAAGAAATAAAGACCACATACTTTGATTTTTTAAAAGGAAAATAAAGATGTTAATGCTTGTTTTGTAAATCGTAGGTTTCTAAATCTCTAGAATCGTAAAGTTAACCACCCTTTCCTTATCAAAATAAAAATTATATATAAAAAATAATGTTCTATTTCACGTTCAACAGATTCGCGGTTTATAATTCTCTTTATTCCGATTCGTTTATTATCTTTTTTAAACATACTTTCAGATACTGTAAAGCTATACCAGCAGTTAATACATTTTCTACGAATCTGGAGTCTCACAGTTTTCATTATTTTTTAAACATAAACTTTTAATTTCTCCAAAAAATTCTTCCAAACCATTGCTACAAATAATGAGGCAAAAAAGTTACTCGTCTGCTCTCCATAGATCATAACCAAAGACCTTTTGCACTATCGTTTCGATTCACTATTCAAGATGATATAATTTTTCGATTACGAAAAACAAAATTATATAATTAGTTCATATATCTAAAAGGGCGATTCCTATTTTATTTATATAAAAAAACAGGTTTCTGAATCTCAGTGCCGTTGAGATCGTTAATGAGAGAATTGGAGGCAAGGAAAGGGGAAGGATTTGATAACGGCCTTTGGAAGGAACAATCCAGGCAATCGCCTGATGTGAATGACCGTAAGAGTACTTCAACGTGCGCCATGCCGAAAGCAAGGCTCATCTCTTACCGAAACTTATTTCTATTCTCGTCTTAAATGTAGCAGCAAAGATATTGACTAATATGAATCGAAAAGTGTCAGTTTGGTGAATTTAATAGTTTTTAAATAGTTTATTTCTGTTCCATCAATCCAGTCTTACCGCATACAAGAAGTCAGAACATGATGCTTTTTTTTTATCTTTAGACTTGATGGTAATTCATCTCTAGTGACCGGGGAAAAGTATTATGACTCGTATCTTACAAGATCGAGTAGCATCTCATATACTATTTAAGGTGCAAAATGAATCATTTTGTGATCAAGTACTAATGTCTTATATTCGAAAGCAATTGAAACCTAGTAAAAATTTATTTTTTGCCTTACGGTATTCAGATTTAATTTCGAGTCCATATTTCCAAATAGTTGCAAAGAAAATATGGAAATTGGTTCAAAGAACATTCCATACATTTATTTATTTTCGAGTCTTTTCATTGCAGGCTTGCGTTTGTCAGAGTAAAATGCAGTTATCTTTCGAAGTGGTATGCTTGTCGCAAGACTACTTTGTTTGTTTTATCATTTTTTTTTTCAGTTTCATATTACAACGTGGTAATAGGACTATGGATGTTATTGTAAAAGATTTCGAGGTATAAAGATATTTGTCAGTTTCCTCAAAAACAGTAAATTTTCAGTTTTTGGAGTTTCATTTTTCGAATATTCAAGGTAAATAATATCAACTTGTAATTGAAGTGTTTGTTCTATTTCTGACAGATACTTCACATGTCTTTGAGCGGATTAGGATGTTGACGTATATATGCATTCCTAAAAAAAATAGTCTAATCATTCTATATATTCACGAGATTGTTATATTGTTTAAGCTCAATCTGATTGCACATATCTCTAATCCAATATCCTACATGACTGTCAGTAGCCTTGGTTCATTATAATATCCATTCTGTCAAATAAATTCTGTCATTTTGCATGTAAGTATCCGGTTTTTACCCAGTTTTCCATTATGCTTGTGATCGATATGTTGTATGCTTCTAGTACCTGTCATTAGGTTTCGTTACTAGGCCTAATACAGCGTACATTCCATTGTTCTGTTCAAGTTTTTGCAAGACAACCTGCTTTAGTAAGAAAAAAAAGTTCCACAACAGTTCATCTCCAGTAGAGAGACTTAGATTCCGTTACTTTTAGTTAATATTGCACTTGTATATCAAATGACAACGCTGTGGGTCGAATCTTTGCTTTCCAGTGGAGCTGAAAGTACAGTTCATGGCAAGACCTACGGTTTGCCACATCAATACTTCTTTCTGTGCACGTTTTGTTTTAAATAATTTCTGCTTTAAGTGTTATGGACATTCAGTGTCAGTTTAAAAGGTAAAATTTTCCAATACAGTCAACGTTAAGGTTCACTGCCCGCTCAGTATAGCATGATTTAGTACACTTTCTACATTAAACAGTACTCTGGATTTTTTTTTTTTCGAACTTCTCTATTTCTTAAACAAATTTTTTCTTAACTGCTTTCCTGATAACAACAAAGAAAATGTTCGCCAAATAAGAAATGTTGCTTGACATTAAAAAAATGTCTCAAAATATACGAACAGAGTATTTATTTCATAAAAAATCACGAAACAACAAGATGCACATGATAGTTCTTTTAATTATGTTTTATAATGATTTAAAATTTCGTAGCTACAATATTTTTACCATCCCATTTTGTTAAAAGTTATCTTATATTTCTAATGGCAAATCTGAGTCTACGTTAATAATACAATTAAAAATAAAAAAAAACACTAAATATTAGATGTGATAGCATTGTACGTGGAGTTTTTAGACCAGAGATCAAATAAATATCAAGAAACGAATGTTTTCCTCGAAGCTAAATGTTCGAAACAGCCCTGTAATTTTCTGCTGTGATAGTTTCTTAAAACGGTTTGGGGGAAATCAAATCGTGGTGCTGGAAATGCCACATACATTCTACTGTCGAGGTCACGGAACGGAAAGTGGTATTTCTATATCCGCCATGCACCTTCAAATGTTTGAAAAGGGACGTCATAAAGTGTAGAGGAAACAAAAGCAGAGACTGCTGTAGTTTCAGTTTTCACTTGTGGTAATTATTCAGAAATACTGTAGCAAAAAATGCATGCTAAAATTTATTTCCCTCTGTACGATATTAAATTACATTTATGTTTTATAGCTGAAACATTTTTTTTCCGGCAAAGTGAAATGGGCGTTTAAAACTGACACTGCAGAAGTGAAATTTAGCTTTAACATTGCAGTTATTTACTGATGATAGTTTTGAACATCGACTAACTAACCTCACATAAATAACTGTTATGCATACAGCCTTTAAATGTGGTACACGTTCTGATAGCCTGTATTTAGTTGAAATCACTGCTTCATAGAAAATAATTTATCATTAATTAATACAGACCAATACGGTTTTTGTATTGTAATTTGCAACGAATGCTATATAAATGTTAATGAGAAACATAAACTGGCATAAGGTATTCACTTTTATGTAATAAGTATAAAGGGGGTAGTGATGAGACAGTGAAAAATATTTTTACAAAACAAACTTTGGTAAAATTTTTTGGGAAGGTCTTAAGAATTTCGTTGTACTGCAGAATATAGATATCGCTAAACCAGCTAAAGAAATCGTAAGGGAACATGAACTGAATCTATTGAGCAGGTGTAACAGTTCAGATTAATTCATACGATCTTAATTTTCAGCTATACTCTGTTATTAATGAAATTGTGGCTCTATAACGCAATTACACTATTACCCCTTCTGTTAATTTTTACCCATAACGGTCTGGTACAGTACATGCAGATAAGTTTATATCACCCTGTCCTTTTATCTATAACCGTAATTAAAACCCAAATACGTTTGTGAAAGTAGATTTTGTTTAGAGTCATAAATGAAAATATATATTCGTATGTTAGTCAATAAATTCAAGCGATGCCCGTGATACAGGTTATCAGAGCCCATCCTCTGTACGAAGACAGTGACTCTGTTGCAATGTAGAAAACAAATCACATAGAACTTCACAATTCTCTTTATTTCTTTAGTATTATTAACAATTTCCATTATTTAATTATTTTTATTTTTACAGATCCAGTATAACATCCAGCAACTCAGATGAGGACTAATAAGCGATTTATCCACTATTTACTTTGTTTATATGTTATAGCTCAACGTAATTCAACCAATTAAACGAAACCTAGTATTATCTTTGCGTTCTAACGTTCTTATCCGACTTGTATATGAGTGGCAGTTGGGCTGAATACCTATTAATACGATACATCTTCTTGATGGCATAAAAGGATTAATAATTCATTTTAGTTCAATTTGAATTTTTCGGCGTGGCCCTAAAATAAATCGTTTCGGGTAGTTCTAATAAATACTAGGAAGGACTGTGTTCCCTTAAACATGATCTAATTTATTGGAGTAAAAATCATAAAACTTGACATTTTCCAGACTAGTTAGAAATTTAGTTTTTCTTGTGATGACTTCTCACTACGTCACAGATAAATATTTCTATGGAAGGAGCTCTCACGTCTACGTTGATATCTGGAAATTGTCAAGAATTGCACCAGTCTGCATTTGAGGAGGTGAGAGAGTGACATATCCACCCCACCCCCTTTTATGTTTGCCATGGGATACTCCCTCAGTTGTGGCTCGAACCAGTTTTTTATGTATCAGAAGAGTCCTGTTCCGCGCTTCCGTTATCGCTCGGCAGCAGACTTCTCTGTCGTAGGACAAGGCTGCCAAGTGGTCCTCTTGGGTCGATATTAAAACCGTTGGCTCCATACGTCAGGTGGATGTGAGTAGCTGAGATGCCTGCTGCCGCTGTGAGTACATTGACCTCCAGTTTTCGTGTATTTGGGTTACAAGTATCAGGGCACAGGCGGTGACTGTGGAGAGAGATCTCCCATCGTTCTAACTTCCCGGCGCGATTTGGATTGTTTCCTTTAGCTAAAGGGTTGGTGCATGTGTGGACATTACAATGTAGTTGTGTTCAGTGTAGTTCGTAGGC
The DNA here is from genome assembly GCA_031002005.1 of Vandiemenella viatica. NCBI lineage: Eukaryota > Metazoa > Arthropoda > Insecta > Orthoptera > Morabidae > Vandiemenella > Vandiemenella viatica. Next base: position 373,497,455 of record JARYHS010013630.1, read on the forward strand.
TCCTGTACATTCAGGTCTTTCAAATATCGCGAAAGGTATCAGTAACTCTAACGCCTACATCACCAGTGACAGCTGATGATGTCGTATGTCCTCACTCGACACACCATTCGGATAGATTTAGGTTTTAACCCAATACATTGGCACACACCCTGTACTGACAAGTTTTCGAACCAGCTAATCTCGTATAGAGAGCCAGACATGAACTTGGTGTCCCAGCAATCTCGACCAACGAAGTCTGTAGGTTATTATTCTGTATTTAATATCTGGCTGCAAGACATTCTTTTATGGATAAAGAAATAGTAGAGTTGCAGACTGTTCCCAACCACCGAATGTAAGCACATCACCTTCGAATTTTTTTTTTTTAAATGATTTAAAGTATGCTGTGGTAGTGGTTTGAGAAACAGTTGAGTAACACGAAAAAGGTTTTTTTTTTATATATACTGAAAATATTATGACAAATTAGTTAGTCAGTGCGAAATTGCGGTGTTGTAAATGGAAATTACATGAAATGATTTTTTATCCTGCTTTATCCTTGGGAATAAAATTAAGAAGTGAATTTTAATTTAATGTCAAATCAACAATTAAACAGATTTGTTTGCAAAGAGAAGTTATAGCACAAATTTTTGTATGTTCTTAAACATGTTAAATGTGTTTACTGTAGAAATTTAAATAAACCGATTATTAAATGGAAATATTGAATCAGTTAGCTGTGGTAAAGATATCGTGTCATCCGTGCCCTATGCTGGATCCAAAAAATAAAGTAAGAAAGCAAACAATGTGCAATTCCAAATTAACAATTCATCAGAAGCGGAGAACTTAAGCTTCTGCAGAGCGCAGCTGCTAGAGGATAAATTTCGCTGCTCCACGTGGGCGGCTTGATCAGTATCTATTAGGTTACTCCAGAGCCAAAACTTCGAATTGTAAACAAGCAATTCCAACGTTTATTTGAAGCGAAGAATGGTACTTCATTTATCGATTTGTGTTACGTACGAAGGAAGAGAAGAAGTTTTTCATTAAAAAAATCACTTTCTGAAAATAACATATCAAATTCTCATACAATAGTATCTAAATAAAGATAAAAAAACCTCAGGTGTTGTTGCTGTTGGACCGTGATGTTTCAAAGAAGGACTGTCGTTCTCTTTCTTTGCCGGCGGCAGTGGTTTCAGCCATCCCTCAAGTTATGAGTCGACTTTTTTAAATTCAAAAAGGTTTGAAAAGACTCTCAAGCTTTTATAATTAACGTCTGTTAATGAGAGATAATACCACTTGCATTCAACATCAGTTTTGTTCATACGATTCTTTCAGAGGTATTCCCACCATTCAGATGTTAACACGTAACAATTTTCAAATTGTTGTCTTATAAAGTTCCTGTCATTGTTACACTTTTAAATAAATCTTCCCCAAACCTTACCGTACGTTCTCATTTACTTATCCATTTACAACCTTAAGTTGCGCAACATTCTTACATTATGGCATCTCGATTAAAAGTTGTATTATTCTAGAAGTCTCAATAAGTTATTCAGTTTGGAACCACTGGGTAATTGAATAAAGTTAATGGCTTCTCTAGCCAATTCAACTTAGTCGTACAATCCGCCGGGTTTCGAAGAAAAACAAACATAAACTACATAAAATATAAAAAACTACATTCGATATCAAAGAACTTGTCACTCAATAACCAGTAACAATGACTTCCATTAATCCACATTTCATTTCAAAAATATTGAGTGACCCAACTGATGCAAGACCACTTCGGTTCTACGCATCTCACGCTAACCTTCACTGATACGCATTAAAACGTAATCTTCAACCCTGTCTCTTCGTTTTTAAAGAGTCTTCCTCAAGATTCTTTCCTACCCAATCATTTCCAAAACACTTTCATTTCTTACTTTATATCTCTACTTAATTTTCAGTATCTTTGTATAGCATCACATATCAAATACTACAGTTTTCCTTCTTCCTAAAACCCAAGCTTCGGTATCACATAGTGGCTGCGCTCCAGCCATAGAATGTTAAAAAAAATTTTCTTAATCCTAACTTCCCAGATATTTAAAAACGTTCACTTTCTTCGGCTATTATCTGGCAATAATAATTCTCCAGATCAGCCTCTTCTTCTTTCTAGTTGTATTCAATAGTGATGTCAACTTTACTGTATTATTGTAGATTTGTATCATGTTCCATTATAATAAATAAAATTTTTGTTTTGGACAATAGTTTAGACATGAATTAGTTAGGTCTTAAGGCATAAAATTATTTTGCACAAAAGGTGATTACGCTGATGATTCCTAGATCTACATGAGTCTTACGACAAAATAGGTAGGCGAAAGAAGATTTTTTGCACATGGTTTTTTTCTCCTTATGGCGTTAGACCTTTCAATCTACAGGTCATTAGAGACAGGAAATGACTGGAGGGTAAGAAATTCGGCCATGGCGTTGTGAAGGAAACATCCCGGCATTCGCCTGGAGTGATATGGGTAAACCATGAAAAGAACAATTCTGAATGGTCGGATGAGGATTTAAACCTGCGTCCTCCCTATTTCCAGTCCAGAGCGTTACTGCTAAGAATGGTAATCAAGCAACGCGGGATCTCGTAATCCTAACGGATCCCACATAATTTGGCAGCCTGGCAGATCCCGTACAAAATTAAGCGGATCCGCAATCCATAAAATGAGACGAAAACGGGTCAGTCTACGTGACATTGCCTATTTGAATATTTCAAAATTGGCACCCAGATCGTACACAAACACAAATTAAGGAATTAGAGTTATTTCTGAGGAGGAAGTAGAAATAAAAAAAGAAGGTTAAAACTACTGACCTACTTCAAAAAGGAAAAATCAATGAAATAAATGGTTTCCAAAACGGTTCCTAAAAATGTTTCTGCCATAAATTGTTTCTGTACTTTATCAGATTTGAGATATTTGTTTTTAAAAAATGGACTTCAACTTTCTAATTCTGCTAATACTTCAAACTCTATGGTCAAAAATTTTTCTTTTACCGTAAACGTTGACATGATTTTTCAGTTCGAATATCTCAAGAAACAATTCCAAAGAGTTTCGTTGAGTTTTGCTGAGCGTTGATCCCAAATAATCACGTTTATGTTCACCGCAAAGAAATGCCATTTTAATTTTGGCTTTCTTAGAATATGCGGTTCGTGCACGGTGGAGCATTGCGTTAGTTTTGCGAAGAACGGCTGACAAGCTGTGGTATTGATATTGAAACTGATGTTATCGGCATAAAATGTAACAGAACAAACCTCAATGTGAAAGTTTGTAAGCTTCTGCCTTGAAAAGTGGAATTTTTCTTGTTACAATGCACACAATTGGCCATTTTCGACGTTTTATACAATAAATAAAAAAGCTATTAAAGAGAAATCGAACGCACAAAAAGAACTTCGACAGACGATGAAACCTGCACGGGACAATCGAAGCACAAAGCGTGACAGCAACAGTGAATCATCCAGCTACTGAATTGATTCCCAAATATTATGATCTCAAAAAAGATCGGAAAGTTGTCAAGCTTTTCAAAAAAAGTTTTATGGTCATTTCAATCAAACCAATGAGCGAACAGGCAAAAACGGCATTCTCGGCCACTGGCTGTCTACGTAATTCTTTGCAAATAAAAGTTGTGGTTTGACTCTTTAGTATATAGATTATTTTTCAAATTGATGTGATTTACTGTTAAGCATATAACGTGATCTAAAACTGAATACCTATTATTAAATTGTTCTTGGTTTAATTAATATGATTAACTAATCCACGATACAGTTCATTTTAAACTTGCTTTTATATTCATAAAACACGAGGTCAACGATCCTATTTACATGAATAGACACAATCCCGCGATTGTATACAACACTTCTTTCGCAGACAATACAGTTCTTGGCCGTCGTAATTTGAGTCGGTGAAAACTAACTGTTTCTCTGCCTTGGATGATCGCTTTATATAATCTCTATCGAAATTTCTAGAACACTTGAAATGCTTCCGACAGATATTTCTCTAACATTAACAATACTTAAACAATCGAAACATATTACAAACAATCATAATTACTACATAATCATTTACCATCATTACAAAATGGTCAGAAATGGAAATTAAAGATACTTTAACACAAAATTATTCACAGAAATCATTTCAAACTCTAGCAAATAGTCCTTTAGACATCGAAACTTGCCTTAATACTTGGAATTACAAACATTTAAGCTATTCACTTGCATAATTCTGTTCTTAAACATATTAAATAGCCTCTAACTGATTTCTTTTCATAAAACAAAGTCTATATACATTGATTTACAGGAAATTGTAAAACAAACCTACCAGATCATATTCAACCACACTCTAGCTTACTATAAGTGCTTAATAAAATACCATTTCATTTAAGTTTAGGTTTGAGGGCTGTTACACTATCTTATATGATTGTTTACTTAATTACTGGAATTAGAGATAAATAAAAGTGTAAAAGCGCAAAGTATTCCTAAGGAATTCTAGAAGTTTTTAAATTAATGGTATTATGGCAACTAAAATATTATTAAGTGCTGATTTATATTATTTAACATAAAATTTTATTTATTAATTCAATAATAAAGGTTTATTTTTATTATGTAATTTGATAACGCTTCAAAAGATGTACTGGATCCCGTAGGACTGAAAACGCTGCGGGATTGCAATCCTTAGTTACTACTCACCCACCACGCTGGGTGAATACCAAGACAGTACCCACACTGGAGGAGGCACGTTTCCGGTGTTTCTCCGAGAGTTGGGGAACGCTGACCGAGAGCTCTCAGCCGTCGGTGAGGTGGTCCTCCGGTGAGGTAGACCTCAATCGACGTGTCTGGCGGCCGACCCCGCCGGCAGGCCATTCGTCTTTGCGGCTGGCCCGCGGCGGTCCTCAATGGAGCCACACGGTGCGCCGACGCCCAACTACTGTGCCAAGACCGCCGGCGCTAATGCCTTATTCAATTTGCATTCGCGGGGGCGGCGATCCGGGCGGTAACTCGCGGCCTGCAAAAACCTGCCTTCCGCCCTCGCCTGCGAAGTGCGCGGCGCAGCGTGGCATCGCGCGCGACCGATTTAGGGGCCGCAGTTTCTTCGTACCGGCGTGGTGTCCCATAAAGAAAGCGACTCCTTTCCCCAGGGAGGGGGGAACGCTCCGGATGAATGGACGCCCACCGCTGCAGCCGGCTTTCTGGGTAATTGCTTCTGTGCAGCTGCGAATGAGTGATAGCGGGACCGCCCAGCGAGGCGGGGGCGCTGTAATCTGGGACAACGACTTTAAGCTGCGGGGGCGTAGTCGCCAGGTAATTTAAAGGTAGATCCAACATTACAGCCAAAGTAATTGTGTTTAAAATCCACCGACTTTAAAACTTGTCTGATAGACGAGCTGAAGACAAGGATGTATGAAACACTTGGCGAAGAAATAGTATAGAGCACAACAGTTGTGCCTAAGATTTTTTTCCAATCTCATATTGTAAAACTGTTTTCACATAAAACAACACAAAAATATTTCCTAATGTTAATGTAACTTAAAACAAGTGTTCGTGATAAAAAAGCTAATAAACATCGCAGTAATCTCAAAATCAGAAAATGTTTTATTGCCTATGATTTGAATTATTTTTACAATGTTCACTACATCACTTAATAGTTGTATTTCTTAAAACCGACTGTTATTTCAGTTTAATAGAAATATTTAATACAAATCATTGTAACTTCCTATTGATCAGAATCGACAAAGTAATTATATATATATATTGTAATACTGTGTTAATTTCATTTGTTTAGCATGTCGTAAATTGACTGTAGTTATGGGTCTGTATAAAATGAATTAGAAATAAGTACATTTTGCCAATTTGCTATAAATGCTAATAACTTACGTCTTTAAATCGCATGGCCACCATTATGCAGTCGCAGTAAAGCGACCAGCGTGATTTCAGAACCAGCCACCGCTTGTTATCGTCTTAGTTCGTTCCTTTAAAGATTTAAGTTAATAATTGTTTCAACTATTTGAATAAAAGTTCAATAAAGAAAATAACTTAAGAATCAGCAATACAATCATTGAACGGTATTCAGCTGACAGAGAAAACGGTTTTGTTTCTTTAGTGCGATGGCTAGATAACTCTAACTAAAACTAAGTGGTAAAAAATAAAATAAAAAATAAAAAAAAAAAATAAAAAAAAAAAAAAAACTTTGAACCATGATATTTCCCGTCTTTAGTGACGCCGACAAAGAATGAAACAGGAACAAAGAATTTATTGAGTTATTTTCAAAGAAGGTTGATATGAATTTAGGAAAGACTCTTCCCACCAGCAATGTCGAAATGATAGGACATATTATATAAAGAAAATAAAGGGCAATAATGATGCCTGTGATCAATGTTTCCACCCTCGTCGCGTCAGTGGAGTTTAAGCGCTCTATGTCAACTAAAGTCTACAATAGTCTCTGGATTGAATAGTTTTACATGTGGCAGTTGTGGCTTAATATTTTTATTAATAAGTTTTGCTTATACACTGAAGAACTAAAGAAACTGGTACACCTGCCTAATATCGTGTAGGGCCCCCACTAACACGCAGAAGTGCCACAACACGACGTGGCATGGACTAGACTAATGTCTGAAGTAATGCTGGATAGAATTGACACCATGCATCCTGCAGGGCTGTCCATAGATCCGTAAGAGTACGAAGGGGTGGAGATCTCTTCTGAACGGCACGTTGCAAGGCATCCCAGATATCGTCAATAATGTTCATGTCTGGGGATTTTGGTGGCCAGCGGAGGTTTTTAAACTCAGAAGAATGTTCCTGGAGTCACTATGTAGCAATTCTGGACGTGTGCGATGTCGTATTGTCCTGCTGGAATTTCCAAATTCTGTCAGAGTGCACAATGGACATGAATGGACGCAGGTGATCAGCCAAGATGCATACGTACGTGTCACCTGTCAGAGTCATATCTAGACGTATCAGGGGTCCCATGTCACTGCACATGCCCCACACCATTACAGACCCTCCACCAGCTTGAAGAGTCCCCTGCTGAAATTCAGGGTCCATGAATTCATGAGGTTGTCCCCATACCCGTACACATCTATCCGCTCGATTCAATTGGAAAAGAGACTCGTCAGACCAAGAAACATTTTTCCAATCATCAACAGTCCAATGTCGGTGTTGACGGGACCTGGCGAGGCGTAAAGCTTTGTGTCGTGAACTCTGCAAGAGTACACGAGTGTGCTTTCGGCTCCGAAAGTCCATATCGATTATGTTTCGTTGAATGGTTCTCACGCTGACACTTGTTGATGACCCAGCATTGAAATCCGCAGCAATTTGCCGAAGGGTTGCACTTCTGTCACTTTGAACGATTCTCTTCAGTCGTCGTTGGTACCGTTCTTGCAGGTATTTTTCCGGCTGCAGCGATGTCGGAGATTTGTTGTTTTTCCGGATTCCCGATATTAACGGAGCACTCATGAAATGATCGTACGGGAAAATTCCCACCCCATCGATACCTCGGAGAAGCTGTGTCCCATCTCTTGTGCGCCGACTATAACGCCATGTTCAAACTCACTTAAATCGTGATAACCTGTGATTGTAGCAGCAGTAACCGATGTAACGCCTGCGCCAGACACCTGTTGTCTTATATAGGCGTTGCCAACCGCAGCGCCATACTCTGATTGTTTAAATATGTCTGCACTTGCTTACGCATGCTTGTACCAGTTAGTTTCTTTGGCTCTTCATTGTAAAATAATTACTGTAATATGTGGAACAATTATTTGAATCTGAGCTTCTTAGAATGAGTGCTCATTTCATTCGAAAACGGTAGGCAGGTATTCATACTGTTAAATTATTTATATTATATCAGATAGGCTCGATTTATTTACATGTTTTCGCATAAATATGATAGACATAGGAAAATCATTACGGTTAACACAAATACAACAAGGTAAACTAAAGTAAAATTCATTTGTTTGGCTACACATTTTATCCTTCCGGAGTAAAATTCAAGCAATAATTATACCGTAGTAATCACTTCAGTCCAGAGAAAACTTTTTTATTTTTTTATTTCATTGTGCAATTACAACATACTTGTGATTTTAAAACCACGGTTACTCGCCACGTAGTCGATTTTTACTTGTATATATTACCGGGAATTAATCGATTCTTTTTCACGGTAACTAATTTTCCAACATTAGTACTAAAAATAAATGAATTCTCAATGAACAGAGAGCTCACCTTTCACTCCATTCCAAATCAGATCTTTAGGTGATAAAATGCTTTTGGTATTCATTGAATCCTGGCTAAACTTAAGATTTACATTGTTTTAACAAAATCACTCTGGGCGAATACCGTGATGGTTCCTTCATAAAACGACCGCAAAAATCTTTTCCGTTCCTTATCCATAATTATGTTCCTGGTACATGGTCATCACCACCCTTTTCCTTTTGATATTCGCCAGATAAAATTTTAATATCGATGGAAGTAAATCATTTATCGGTTTTGGAAGGTAATAATATCCCTGTTTCACTTTCGTTCGTCAGTAACTCTTGGAGTACGATTTCACCCCCCCCCCCCCTCCCCCAATTTGCTAGGCCGGATGTAATACAATTTATGGTTCTATTGTACTATTCCTGTTAAAAATGTTGGTTTAGCTATCAAAGAGGCCGCAGGTACCACACATTTGTCAATGAACAAAGCAAAGTGGTCGACCGTATTAGGTTTCTTGGCGCGTCCACTCAGACTATCGATTGCGCCGTGCGGGTTGCCTGCTGACACAGCTGCGGGCGCAGGCGACTGGTCGGCCCGCGTTTTGCAGGTCGGCAGTCGGCCAATAACGCCCCCAGTGGGGTAGGTCCACTTTTTGGCTGCCGGATCGCCCGGCTCAGCGAACTCGTGGACCGCTAAGAGCAGAACATATTCAGCAGTAAGCTGGGTCAATACCGACAAACGAAGGCACCTAGTTTCACTGGATTCTGGAGGGTGATTGAGTCTCTGCTCCATAACGCTGTCACTACTGAAATTGTTACAACTCTTATTTTTAATTGTTAACTTTCCACTGTCAGATAAATTGACTGTGCAGTTGTGTTTAATAAGTTTCTAGGTTCACCACGAAACCCTCTTGGGATTATGTGTCTACAAAGTTCCACCGAGCAGAAATTGGATGTTTAAGGTCAAAAAGGATTCGTTGACGGCTCTGTTCAAAATGGAAAGCCGTTAGAAACAGTCATAATATTGGATCCTAATGAAGGAATACATATTTTCATGGCCCTTGCACTTGAGATGTTTTTCTTTCCATGGTTTCTCGTGTTTTGGGAACTCCAATCAGTACTCTCCAAACTACTATTGCAATGAAGTTTAACAATGACGTGATGTGTTTCGAGTAGGAAGTATAAAAAATATTTTGCTACAACAAAATCTAAAAATTCTGTTTGTTTCAGCACGAAACAAATTATTTAATATTCAGTGGCGTTGTCAAGAACAGCTAGTCACGAAATTCAGTGAACATGTATACCCGTTATTGAACAAAGTCGTCCATCAGGATTTTCATAGATATTTTTACAGTATATTGCAGTTATCATCTGTGTAGCAACAGTTAGAGTCAAACCAATCGAGACAGAAAAAGAATTCAAGTAATACATTGTGGAAAAGTAATTATACATTAAATTCGTTAACAGAATTGGGTTGACTAGCATATAAATATTTACTCACAAATCAGTTATCAATTCTGTCAGCTTAATGCGGAACTCAACCATATTACATGTTTCATATCGACAACTTCTCTAGAGTCAATAATTGGAATTCTAAATGAGAATACTGAGTCTGCATTTCGCTGAGGAAAATGGAGAACAGTAATCGTGCATAGGAGATCAGAAACACCCAAAAACACACACATTGTATGTGGACGATTTCAGTCTGATAGGGTTTATAGAAAAGGTTCAAGCTGTGATTTTATGTAAATATCGTCGGATCTACATTCTGTACGTAATAAACTGCATACACTAACATTAACTGTTATCACATACTTGTATTTTAGAATATTACACCCGATAATTGTCCGTAATCTTTGAGTAAATTTTTTGATCATTCTAAAGAAATTATAAGATTATTTGTTTTGAGTCCATCCAGATAAAGGAAAACAATATTAGAACGTTGAGCTTCCTCACTGCATAATATGAGGCAGGTAGACGTCGATATCCTGTTGCAGAAAACACAGGTACATTTTTCCGTATATACCAATGGTCAACGCACATTAATTCAAAAAATTATAAACTGTAAAGACGAAAAAAAAGGAATAATTATGATTGCATAGATTCTTCTGAAGTAATAGACATTACGATGAAAATACGAATGCTTCATGATCGAACGTGTCAAAGACTTTCAATGTCGTGAGCTGTAACACAGTCGTTTCTCGGATTTGTCTCCGAGTTGTTCTGTGAGACTCGGATCAATGGTTTTCACAGACCAATGAATTTATAAATTCACTGCATTTCAAATTATTGGTTTATCGACAGTATCTCGGTGACGGCTTATCGATGGAGGTCTTTGGATACACTCTTGTCATGATGGAGATAGTGCAGACTGAATTCAAATATCTTAAAAACGTAAAAAGAAATCCGTGCGTAACGGTACAGCATATTCGATATATTGTTATCGACTATTAAACAAGGGGTCAACCAAAGGAGGGTTGTTGAAAATTTTTCATGCTTTTAACTGTAATTTTGAGAGAATTTCCACTTTCAATTACAATATAAGTTATGAGAATTGGAACCTAGATTTGGCAAATAAGCAGAAACATCCAAAAGGCGTCAGTATGTCTTGGAGAGTATTTTTCAAAAGACTACATTTCATCTAAATTAGTCAACGACGTAATCGCATCAGTACGCTGAAGTTAGATGCAAGTATTCGAAAAGAGAATGTAGTATCGAGCGATTAACATCGTTTCTCAAGGAAAGTTCACAAAAACTTTAAATTTTGGACTACAACATACGAAAAGTCTTCAGAAAATATTTAGAAGTATTCCTTAGTAGTTCTGGACTATTTTGACGCAAGAAAGGTGACACTATCTTATATAAATCACAAATTTATGTGTGCAGACAACCTTGCGATTCAGTTAAGTAATTAAAACCACTATTTTATTATAATTCCTTACGGTGATGACGACATATACAGAAATCTGCGATCTTTAGGAAAAATAGTTCCAGCTAAGCATATATGGTCAAATTCTAACATTTTAAAGTAATCATTAAAGTCATTATATCAAAACTAGCCCAAAAACCCGTCAAAAATTACGGTTTGAGTGGAGTGTTCGGGCAAAACAAAAACTCCGCTAATGTTGCCACTAAAAAATAAAAGCATCAGTCACACGCGAATTAATATATTCCCTGTATCGCATGTTAATGTTATCATGCATCACGATGTAAACTTGATTCAAAACCTTCACAGGTTCTTCTATCTTTGTTTATTGTTATCCGTGATGCAAATAAATGTTTTGACGGCTGAAACAACTTACGTGTGGTTGAGATAATGACTGCAGTAATAGGAAGTCTGTGAAAACGAAAGATACTAAAAATAAATCTTAAATACTTACGTTAAGCCATGTAATATTAGTTTAAATTGTGGTGTAGGGCGCATAGAGAGCGTTTAATTTGGAAATAATTTCATTCAAATCTAGTAAGGATTTCAGTAAAATGTAGCAAGTAATAATTAATATACCGATTTAAAAGAAATGCATACTTTTCTTTCAGTGTTCTGGCAATTCAGTTATTTTCAGTTGCTTAACTAAATAGAAATGTTACAAAATAAAGTTCAATGTATATCCTCGTGCCATGCACAGTACCAAAACCTTTCAGTTGTCATCCTGATTCAGGTAGCATTTCAACCTAACCACAAACTACGCTAAAATTAAAGCCACAAAAACAATACTTCAATAACACGCATATTAATGCATGGCGATACAAGCTTGATCAAAAATATTTACGGGTTCCTAAACTATCATCCTTTCTTGATACTCGTGATTCATATCGACAATACAACGTTTAAATGGCTGACAGAGTTACATGGCATCAGTAAAAGCAACGGAAAGTAAAAATAAATCTTATTAACTTATGTTAAGCCACGTGTTATTAGTTTTAATTGTAGTCTATGATACATAGATCGCGATCAGTGTGGAACTACTTGAGTTAAAAGAAGTAATGATTTAAGTAACAGAACACCCATGAAAACAATTTAAAACACTTAAAAGTAATTTCTTATGCCCTCTGCAGTAAAGACAAGTGCCAGTTCTATACTGAAGAGCCAAAGAAACTGGTACACTTGCCTAATATCGCCTAGGACACCTCGATCACTCAGAAGTGCTGCAACACGACGTGGCATGGACTCAACTAATGACTGAAGTAGTGCTGGAGGGAATTGACATCATATATCCTGCAAGGCTGTCCACAAATCCGTAAGAGTACAAGGGGGTGGAAGTCTCTTCCGAACGGCAGGTTGCAAGGCATCCCAGATATGCTCAATAATGTTGATATCTGGGGAGTTTGGTGGCCAGCGAATGTGTTTAAACTCAGAAGAGTGTTCCTGGAGCCACTCTGTAGAAATTATAGACGTGTGGGGTGTCGCATTGTCCTGCTGGAATTGCCGAAGTCTGTCGGAAAGCACAATGGACATGAATGGATGCAGGTGATCAGCCAGGATGTGTAGGTACGTGTCACCTGTCAGAGTCGTATCTACACGAATCAGGGGTCCCATGTCACTCCAACTGCGCACCCTCCACACCATTACAGAGCCTCCACCAGTTTGAACAGTCCTCTGCTGACATGCAGGGTCCATGAATTCATGAGATTGTATACATACCCGTACACGTCCATCCGCTCAACATAATTGGAAACGAGACTCGTCAGACCAGACAACATGTTTCCAATGATCAACAGTCCAATGTCGGTGCTGACGGGCCTAGGTGAGGCGTAAAACTTTGTTTCGTGCACTCAGCAAGGGTACACGAGTGGGCCTTCAACTCCGAAAGCCCAAATCGATGATGTTTAATTGAATTATTTGCACGATAATACTTGTTGATGGCCCAGCACTGAAATCCGCGGCAATTTGTGGAAGGGTTGCACTTCTGTCACGTTGAATGATTCTCTTCAGTCGTCTTTGGTCCCGTTGCTGTAGGATCTTTTTCGGCACCCTCGTCACCCATCCTTGAGACTCCTCTGGTCACGTACTGATGGGTGGTCGAGCTTCATTCGCTTCCAGCTGCCGCGAATGCTACAATTATTCAACTTCGATTCACAATATATAATTTCTTACCACTTTCGTAAACAATAACTATCCATAACAATCACACATTAACTTAAAATGCATAATTCAATTAAAACGCATAACTATCATTCCATCTAGGGATATGCAAAATATATCGATGTATCGATATTTTTTCTAAAAAATATCGATATTTATCACCGATACTTTTATTTTCGATATATCGATACATCGATATTGTATTTAGTGTATCGATTTCTAACACCAATTCGATATTTTTTCTAGGAACGCAATCCAGTATCCAAATCAATCGTTGCATGTATATGGGACAAATATACGTACATATCCATTCTTTTGAAAGTGTCTTCAAAAGTGAATTCGTCGAAATATAACAGCTTCATTAGCGGTTGAGAGGTTAAAAAAAGCTGTTAAATTTAGCAACTTTACGTTAACGTCATTTTTATATTAGCATGTAAGCGGTTATTTTATCTTTGTAGTTGAAATATTATTTTTTCAACTGTTTTTTTTTTTTATTTACGAATAACAATTAATGGGTTGATGAACCACAAGTTATTATGAATGACTGTTAATTCATTTAAATGTACACAATCTAGTCTACAGTCAAAACTCCTTAATCACAAGGAATACGTTCCGTAAATTAGCCGCAAATACGAAAATCTTGAATACGGAAACCTTGAATACAGAATGTTAGTTTATATAGGACTAGCTCGTACCCACGACTTCGTACGCGTGGATTAAGAATTTTTTGCCAGAATTGAATATACAAAGTTTTTGCTAACGAAGGATTGGACCCAAACAATATCGAGTCGGCATAAAATTACAGGAAAGCTGTGCCTATTTCATTCTATCGTCGAACCTTTCTCTTGAAGAGAATCAATTTCTGTCACCATTCGATAAGGTCTCAAAATTTCGTGACTACAACTGATTATCATAACGGAAAAAATTTCCTGTGCCTTTCCTACAGATTTTCTTGTCAAATTCCATCTATATCGGTATAGCAATTTAGTCGTCAAAACGTAACAAAAAGACAGAGATTTACCTCCGTATTTATAGTATTATTACTGCGGATCACACACACACACACACACACACAGACTGCGAACAACACCTGAGGGATCATTATAACGTAAAAATGTGAACACCTGCAGCATTGCAAGACTACCTACGATTTGCCTCGCATTGCATCCCTAACTTTGTGATATCTAAAGTTAAACATTCAATCCGAATAACCTACGGCCCAGGCGTGACTCTTACGATCAAAAACAATTTTTAAAAATCTTAGTCCCCACGGAGATTTGAACCGGAGACCACGACCCAAACATTTGTAAGCAAGCGCTTTGTCCACTGAGCTGCCTGTCCGCTACACGGAAAAACGGTACAGAGACGTCCATATCCAACGCGTCTGTCTATCGCCGTTCAGTAGTATTTCAAAATTATGAGACAACATGTGTTATTTATACAGATAATTTTTCAACCAATTGTAGACAGTATTTTTCTCCTTGTTTCAAAGGATAAGTGTGCAAAGTTTGATCGAAATCGGATGAAAACTGTGTATTTGTATGAAAAACCAACAAACAAACAAACATACATTCATTCATCTTTATATATGTAGATTATAGGGAATACGTTACAAGTATACAGAAAATTTTTGAACTTAATAAACTAATTCAGGATTGCTTTAAATCCTAAAGTTCATTGTAATGCTCTTTAAAATATGCATTAAGATATATAGCTTTCTCGTGAACTACAGCCCCACTAAAGAATACTTTCTTGTGATTGCTGTCTTCGATTGATGTAGTGAGAGCGCCTTTTGGTTTTTTAATCACTGAGACACAATAGTTTTTACTGATAGTAAGATCCTCTTCGAACGCCTCTCCCGTGTCAGGTTGTAGGCGATTACCAAGGGTGATGTATATCCCCCCAAGGAAAGTCGTAGGAAGATGAACGGTGGTTTCCCGTTTCACGGAACGTGGTGGTGTAATGGTTAGCTTTCTGGTCTCGCATTCGGGAGGAGGGCGGGTCGAATTCCCGCCCGGGCATTCAGATCTGGGTTTTCCATGGTTTCCGAAATCACTCCAGGCAAATGCCGGGATGCTTCATTCAAAACGCCATGGCCGAATTCCTTCCCATTCCTTGCCCCCCCCCCCCCCATCCTTTCCCGTCTCTAAAGACCTCGCTGTTAAGAGACGTTAAGCTGTTAAAAAAAATCCTTGTTTCCTTCCTCAGTGTGACAGTGCTCCTAAGTGTGTATGACAGTGACACTGTATGGCTCGGTATAGAGTGTTGTGGATGAGAGATGAAAGAAGGGAGAGGGTGGAAGCCGGTGTCGGCTTGTTCAGGCCTACTTTTGCGAAACATTCCCATCCGACGGTTGAATCACCATCAACAGTAGCGTATGACCTCGCACCATACGCACTGCAGAGAGGTTTGATGATTAGAAATTGCAACTTACTGGTCAAGCCCTCATGATGGAAATCGTTGATGGAATTTTAAGTGAAAATACTTCATTTGCAACACTCTGCGATCACGTAAAAAGTATTGTGACTTATTTTAAGCAGTCTGTCAATGCTATGGATCTATTAAGATCTGACCAAGAAGCATCTGGGGAAAAGGAAGGAGAGGTGTTGACTTTGACACAAGCTGTTAGCTCCAGATGGAACTCCTACTTTAATACGTTAGAACGATTTGTCAGACTCTCTGCAATTGTAGCTAAAATTTTAGCTGCAAAAAGTCAGTTAAATATAAACACACTTGATATGGTTGCAACTTAACAGTTTAATGTAAAACGTGACCTCATTGTCCTTCTTGGTCCTTTCAAAGAAGCCACTGAAGAGGTTAGTGGTACAAATTATGTGACTGCTAGCTTAACCATTCCTGTTACAAATCTGATTCGACAAGTAACGGAACAAGCTACTCCTTCGACCACTTTAGGATCACGGTAAAAGAGGATTTACTCCAAAGAATTCAAGAGAAATTAAGTCCTTTAGAAAGAAATACATTCCTTGCCGCATCTATCATTTTGGATCCTCGTTTCAAACGTATATACTTTACTTCTCCAATCGGTGTGTCAAATACGATACCTACAATAAGTAATGATATTCGCTTGGAACTTAGACGATGAGGACAACGTTCTCCGGAAGTAAGGTCTACAGCAGCAATACAAGATATCGCAGATAATGCATCAATTTGGTCCACACATGAAAAGCTGTTATGCAAGAGGTTCCAAGCTCTGGCTCAGTTCCTAATTAACTTAAGCAGTATCTGGACTAACCATTAATAGACAGAAAATCACACTCAGTAAAGTTTTGGGTGAATTTCCAGCGCTCCAAGCCAGTGCTTTCGGAAATCGCACTGAAATACCTTATATGTCAAGCTTTTTTCTGTGTCGTCCGAAAGAGTGGCTTCTGCAGTCAATTTAGTAGATTGACGGGGGAGAACGTAATACAGAGAGTCCTTTTGATGTCCATATCAGACGAATACTGGATTGATTGATTGAAAAAAATAATAAATTAATAAAAGTTTGTATAATTTCTACTTGTGTCTCTAATTTTCAGAATTTTCTTAAATATTTTGATATATTTTATGGTTTTTTTTAGATAATTACTCCCTTTAGCCAAAAATATCGATATTTTCTCCCCGATATATATCGATAGTGTTTATAAATAACGTTTCGATATTTACCGATATATTTTTAAAAATGCCCATCCCTAACTCGATCACTCAGAAAATTGGTGTAAAATTCACCTTATATAAATAATGTTACCATAATAGTAATGAACGGGATTGTCTTGGAAAACAAATGTAACAGATTTTATATTTCAATTTACGCTTTACTAAACCAACTGCGAGAACATCGGCGCGAGAAAAATACATTTGTTTTATCATCTAATACTTTTTTACTTCCGTTCTCACTGTAATATGTCACGTTTTCTCAACATTTGTCTTCTACATACATAATTCCTCCCATAATTATAGAATCTTTGTTAACACGATGCCAAGAAAAAATAAACTCTACAGGTTTTGATACTTCGATATTCCAGTCTGGGGAATTTGTTTTAGCGAATATGGGTGAGGGGATATAAGGAAGGTGAGGTTCGGCGTTAGTTATTCTCTGAGATGCAGTAATAAATGATGATTATTCCGGCCAACGATGCTGATGTCAACTACCTACAAATGGTCATATGTCTTCGCAAAATTATTTCTTATACCATCTCTCGTAGTCTCGAATTAGAAGACGAAGTGGATCTGTAGACTGCTTTTAAGTCTTTCTGCTGATAATATTTGTCCGATTTGTGAAAATGTCAGTCACTGGTTAGCAGAAAAGTTGAAGATCTTAAAGAACTCTTCCTCCACCATCAAAAATTCCTCCCACTTCATTGAAATCATCAGGAACAGCCGACTAGAAGAAAATGAAATTCTTATCAGCTTCGACGTCACGTCGCTTTTTACAAACGTGCCAGTAGACGTGGTCATTAATACAATCAGAGAGCGATTAGAATCGCTCAACTTGCCACTGGAATGGGCTTCGCTTACGGAGTTCTGCTGAAAACTACCTTCTTCTAGTACAAGAATCAATTCTACGAACAGAAGGAAGGAGCCGCCATGGGAAGCCCACTATCTCCAGTTGTTGCTGACTTATATATGGAAACCTTCCAAGATGTAGTTATCCAGAACGCCCCCTTGAAACCGTCGCTTTGGGTGAGATTTGTGGATGACACTTTTGTCATCTGGAATAGAATCGCTTCATGTCTTCTTCGATCATTTAAACAGAGCCCATGATAAGATCAAGTTTATTATGGAGATTGAAAGCAACAACCAACTCCCGTTCCTGGATGTTTTAGTTACAAGAAATGATGATGGCTCCTTGGGCCACCGAGTTTACCGAAAACCAACGCATACTAATCGGTACCTCCACGCCGACTCTCACCATCATCCAGCGATCAAAAGTGGAATTTTAAAAACATTAACGCTCCGCGCATCCGTGGTATGTGACGACGCGAGTATGCCCGCTGAATGGAGACATTTAAAGGAGACATTTCTAGCCAATGGCTATAGCGTGGTTGCTTGTAATAAAGCCTTGGCATGCCTGGATTGCTCCACTTTGTCTCACTGCGACATCATCGGCGGAAAACAACAAACCGCCTGACAAGGCAGTGGCCGTTCTGCCTTACATCCAAGGAGTTACGGATAAAATTGGTCGGCTGTTTAAAAAGAATAATATCCGTCCCGTGTACAAAGCTCCAGGAAATTATCCATCACCTTGACCAGCGTTAGAGACAAGAGAGAACATTTGCAAACACCAGGAGTATATGAATCTCCTTGTAGCTAGGGAAACAGGACGCACTGTTAAGGAGAGTCTCAATGAACACATTAGGCATTTTAAAAATAATGACGCAAGCAAGTCCGCTGTACTAGTTCTACATTCAGCCGTTAGCGGCCATTCAATTTTATTCGATAAGACCAGCGTTATAGTCACTGAAAGCAGATGGTGACCTAGGCGTATAAGAGAAGCGTTAGAAATACAAAAACAGCCGAACAACATTAACGCCGACAATGGTTTGCAACTTGACCATATTTGGTCATACTTGCTCAGGAAAACCCAAGACGAACGGCCCTATCCTACCGCCTACACTGGGCGCGGTGACGTCACCGCGGCGGTGTAGCGCTTGCTTACTGCTACTATATAAGGCGATAGCGGCAACTCACAAGCAGTCAGTCCTCTGATGAAAGCCACAGCAAGATGGCAGAATCGTTAGGTTTTAACAAATCGACGCGGCTCCACCCGGAGAACCAAGATATTACATTGGCAAAGTAAGCTCGCTCGAACAACTCATGGAACAAGTGAGGAGTATGGCTCACCTACGAATTTGGATTTTGATACTATTTATTGTTACATTAATTTAATTACTTCCATTAATTTAATTTCAGTTTACTATAAACGATTGAAGTTTTCACGAAAATAACTGCTGAAATGTTCGTGACTACCTAAACCAAGATTTTTTCCCCCCATTTTTGGACAATAGTACAGACACATAAATGGCCTCACATTCGATAGTACGCAGGTTCAAGTCTCTCTCCGGCAATTTAGATTTGGGTTTTCTATGGTTTCTCAAAATCACCCAGGAAAATGCCATGACGGTTCTATCAAAACGTCATGGCCGAATTCCTTCCAGTTATTTACTCCCCCTCCAGTTATTTCCCGCCTCTAATTGACCTCGACGTCGACAAGGCGTAAAATCATAAAATGATAATAATAACTGAAATTGATGAGTTAGGAGAATGATTATGGTATTATTATTTCCGGAGTGAAAATCGAATGTCATATAAAGGAAGGTATCGGGAGGATATATTTCCAGCAGAAAGACATTTCTTTAAAAGGAGACTATCTACTACCAACCGTTTTTATAGGAATTTATATGAAGTGTTCTTGTATGTTATAAATTAACAAACTGTTTCTGACAAGTTATTAAATAGGAACACCCATGACGTTCTCGGGGAATATGTTCCATGAAAGATGGTATAGAAGTAATCATTAATATCTCAAATAAATTTATCTAAGCAACCATTAAATAACAAATAGAACGCCAACATTTTATTTGTTACTAGCGACAACTGAAAATGCCATAAGAAAAAGCCCCATGCCACGTTGCCTTGTGCACCATCGGTTACTGTTTTGAGATATGGCTTGCAAACTGTCTATATCTGTTTTGTCTCGCGAGACTGTGGACTGTAGACTAGAAACTCTAGAAACTGGTTCATATAACTGGAATTGCAGACTCTCGTCCTATAGGCAATGGACTTTAAGGTTACCAATCTTTGTCTGGATGTTTCGATTGTTCCGATAATTAGCAATCGAGAAAGAACTGATGTAGATGGTGAAGGAACTATCTCTGCGTTCAAAAAATTTCTTCTCAAGGCAAAGGTAGTGGCAAAAGTCTTTATTAAAGGTTGTAGTGAGACTGAATTTAACCCTTTTAATATTAATCACGCATTTATTTATTTATTTTAATTGTGAAATTAAAGAAAATGAAGTTCCATGACGAAGAGCTAAGCGCCACGTTCACTGACGATTCTTATTGTCACGTGACCAAAAAACGGATACATATCGGAGTTAGACGGCAACAGAGTTGCATCTTCTAAAATTTGTTTAATAGAGTTTAGGAGGATTAAAATAAAGCTAGACTGAATTGTTAATGCTGAACCTGCAATTTTCGGATGGAAGTTCTGATTATAAAACAAATTAGTTATTTCAACAAAGAAATCTTCAAGACGTTCAGAGATGAACAACGGGTGTTGGTTTTATGAAACTTGGATTTCATTAAAGGAATTTTATTTGATACTGAGCTAATGTATATTATTTCTGACACCTGAATCAGATAATGGAACCACAAGGTAGTAAAAATTATTAAAAAGGAAGTAAGCGACGAAGCTAGCAAAGAGAAATATCTTATAAACCGTCACATGGCGAATTTCACTGGACACGAACCGGGTTTTGTCGTTTTTTACGGCATCGTGTTGGGTTTAAAAAGTATGGTCTGATAGTGCACAGAAATAAAGTGGAGTGCATCGTCATAAAATTCAAGTGATGACCCCACAGATTTGGACGAACAATAAGAGGACATTTAAATATTATTTTCATCCGATGAACAGCAACATAACTAAAGTAAATATCAGAAGCATAGCTTGGTGCTACATATATTTGGAAAATTACATAAATCTTTTATTGAATCGTTTCACCTATACCGTACTTTAGAGGATGAGCGAATCCTCTAAATTCACTGAGTAGTTTTTGACTTCTATTATGTGTAAAACTACCTCACAATAAGTTTTAGTTATCAGTTGGCGGTAATGAATAGACTAGCAAAAAGAAGTAGCTCACTACAGATAAAACAATTTCATTAGTTTTTTTTAAGACTGTGATAGAAAAGATGAAATAGAACTTTACTCAAAACTAGCAGAACAAATCTCTTCAGTAAGTTACAACCGCAAGGTAGATTTACTGGTTTCCTATCAAAGTTATCACTGGGATTCTGCCAATAATAGATGGTAAACAAGCATTAAATCAAAAACATTTTACATGACTTTACGCCACGTTTCAGCATTAGATTTACTTGAACTCCTCAGATTCAAATTTCACAGTATTAACACACACTTTATACATATACATAATACGCTAAGCATGCAGTCACTCATCAATTCACTACACAACAGTAATGTTCGCTTTTGATAGTTACGACATTAAATTAGAAAACACGTAACCCTTAGGAATACGCATGTGAAACACACAGATGATATATTATAGTGTCTGAATTGTATATAATTTTAATAAAAAAGTATGAATGATTAAACCGATCAGAGTTATTTGATAAAAAGTTTGTGAGGAAAGCAACTGTAGTAATACTTTATAATTTGCTCTAGAAACCATATGTATGAACGGATGCGAGTATAATCCAGATGTAATATCCAGGCGCCGTGTTCTTGTTGTTATTGCCATTATTATTATTTGAGTCGGATTCTAGACCCCTGTTGCAATTCTCCGACATATGTTTTTTTTCCACTGTTCTAATTTTTCTGTATTTGTTTCCTGTTTCACTGGAACTGTTGTTAGCTCTCGTCTTCTTATTTCAGTTTCACAGATATTTCGAGGACAACGATGAGAATGTGTGGTGAATGGTGTGTAAAATTTATTGATTGGAACCTTATAACAATAAAATTCTTCCTATCTAGACTAAAATATACTCTCGTTTAAGAAATTAGGTAGAATAGTTTTAAAAGAAATCAAACAAAACATAATCAAAAGCTCAGGTCATGAAAAAAAAAATCTGTTACTTCATAATTTCTCAACGTTAATTAAGCATTGTTCTCTTTTTTTACTAGCCGCATAACTTTTGCAACGTATTTTGACTTATGTTTATTAAATTAGGATGTTCCTTTACATTTAGAGTTCCCACCACCCACGTTTTCAAACAAGATATCAAACTGTCAGAAAAATAATATCCATTCTTCTGTTGAATTCCAACCCACGGGACCCTTGCAGAAGTTATATAGAAGAACTTGATGCTGAGGATTGTTTCTCAAGCGAACGTCAGAAACGTCTCTCCAAGCCGGCTCAGTGTGTCGTTGAATAAACACCTTGGCGCCGATATCATGATAGCTCTGTGAATTCCACCCTGGAGGTTTCAGATTCCTTGACGGAGGAGTCGTATTATAAAGATGATACAATATCAAATGTATGTCTAATTTCCGGAATGCAACAGTTTAAAAATGTTGGTTCCCTTTATTTTTCCTCCTGAAGATTTCTGCAGACCAGCCATTGTTGGATGGTTTTACAGTACACTGAGAATTAACAGCTCTCTATTTACTGAGGTACAAAATCTGTAAGGTTGGAAAGTCAAGAAAACGAGACAGTACATCCTGATTTACGGTTTGTACAAAGAACAAAAGAGAGTTGCTAAAACAGAAAGATATACTTTGATCTTTTTGTGTGCTTGTCTGCGTAGCCGAAAGTTTAAAATCATGCGGGCTGTACCAAGGACTATTCATTAAATGCGAGCTTTTATAACGTATAAGAAATCAAGACAATTTTTTCAAACCGTGCAGTTTATATTGTTGAGGAATTGCTTGAACAAGTTAACATGTAGTCGTAATTTACATTTGAATAGGTGTTACTCCGCTAATAGACACTTTCATAATACGGCACACATTATTTCTGTTATAATTTTTACGAACATTTTTACTTCGATTCGCATTTGTTATTATGAATTACTGTTCTTCTCTAAATACTTATGTATAACATAAAAACTGCTAACTTCAAACATTGCAAAAGTGAGGAAAGCAAGCTTTCAGTTAGACTTTGAAGGCGGCATGAAGCATTTTTATGAAGTCGTATGCCATTCTCGAATACAACTAAGAAGTTTCAAAGCCTCATTGTGCCACGCAACGCCCGAAGGTGTTCAATAGCGAGCAGACATTAACCGCATCGTACAAAGTGTGCGCCGAGGCAGACGAGCGAGATTCGTCTGAAGCTTACTTTCTTTTAGCCGAAGGTTTTATTCGGAGAGCCTTCCGCGAGTTAAAATGTCTGGGGTAGCGAGGAAAAATTACCAGACCAAAGAAAGCTCGGCCAAGTTCTCGGTGTGAATGGAACCGCACCGAGCGTACAAAGAGGGAAAGAAAAGTTCGAATTAACTTCGCCGAGAGGTAATTTTCTGCTTGGAAGCGTAAGCAGGAGGTAGCTACACTCCACAGAGAAGATCTTAATCGCTATTCTGTGGGATACAGACTCCTACACAATTTCCGTTAATTCGGACGTGAAACTGGTATTGTAACGTGGCTATGTTTTATCTTCCGTCTTCCACTTATCCCTCCCGGAAATACGTTAAAACGATAAATCTTCAGAGAACTGAATAAGAACGAAGCGTTGTGATGTTTCTTTAATATGTAACAAAAATTGAAAATCAGCAGTTAACTACACTCACGGACAATACTTTTTATGAAAGGGTACTTGGTGATCTAATTTTATCACGTAATTAATTGCATATTTGTCGCCAAATAGGATCCGGATCAAATCGTTTGTAGAATTATATATAAACAATTGCTTAATATAACCTACTACTATCCCATTTCTAAAACATATACCTTATTGATTATTATTAATTTAGATCACACTAACATCGTTGATCTTGATAGTGTGTGGTTAGTAAACTATTTGCGAATAAACTTCCACATGTTTCTTATGTATATGAATATTATAACTAAATTGTATATTGGGCTATTTTTTTGAATAAATTGATAATGTCATAAATAGATAATAGCCATAGTATACAAAATAGGGTTTTGAAAACAGTTGTAGAACTGACTGACAGAAGTAATAGCATACTTAATAGGAATTTGTATAACAAATTTATAAACAGATGGTATACAAATTGCCTGCGAGAGAAACAGAGCCTATTGTGTAGTTGTTGACAGAGTTATCGTCATAACAACACAGACTTTATGTTCGCGCATCACGCAAAATTTTTTACGAGGCTGCACTTCGTGACAGCTTACGTCACTGGTTAGGATATAAGGTACTTTCTATCCAGATCAATAACATAGTTCCCGATGAGAGAGAAGCCAAAACACCCCAAAACGGTAAAACATGAAATTTTTGTGTCTCTGAGGCGGCAGCAAAGAAAAATTAATGAATGAATTTGAACGAAACTGCACGTAGTGATAGCCTAGAAGTCACTGGTTAGGATATAAGCGACTTTTTATCCAGATCAATAACATATTTCCAGACGAAGCAGGGGCCAAAACAGTCCAAAGACTTGTACACGTAATCTGTCTGTATGTTTACGTATCACCAAAAACTAATTGGCAGATTTTAAAGACGCAGGGCATTTCTCTATACCTTTATCTAATAATTGACTGCACCAATCATATATTCCAGCAGGATGAAGTCGCGGAAGCAGCTAGTAATCGTAATATAAATACTACGAAATCGTGGGATTTATGAATCCCACAATCACTTTTTGGATCTGCTGTAATGAGTCCGTATTCGCTTCCCTACAGGAGTGATACAAGTCAGCAAGTTCAATTAGCATGCAAACAGTAGATGAAAGAATTCCAATACGAGGTGGAAACCAGATTTGAAGACATCGAGAACCGCGATTCCATGGAACAGAGACTTCATGAGTACAAAGGTTTCCAAGAAAAGCCGAAGCTGAGAATAAAGAAGATGTGGAGTGTAGGTAGGAAGAATGTAGGCAAAGGACGCTGATAAAGGTTAGCCGAAAAGAAGAAAATTGTTGTAACAAGGCTGTCCACAACTGGGAAAACCATATAAGAAAGAAAAACGTAAATTTACCGAACCTAGGAGAATGAAACTGTTTCTTCAATATACCAATGTTTGGCGGATATACAAAGCTAATTCAAGTCAAAGAAAGGCTTAACGTGTTCCTGGTTGGTCAAAACGAACATACATACATACCTATGTCTGACTGAACTCAGGACTAGAAACTAGTAGTCGTGTACGACTTTATGATGCGAAATACGAACTGTAAAACATTTTAAGCAACTGTATTTGTAAAACTGTTATTCCTATGTGTTTAGCTAGATCTCCAGTGTTCCTAATCTTACTATAATTTTCGAAAAATAAATTAATAATTAATTGCTCGATTTATGCTTGGTCGGAATCGAAGTCAATCCTTAATGATGTGCTCTTGTGGACTATATTTCAATGAGTATGATACCCACTTGCTGTTTTTGCAGCAGTACGGTGACCATATAATTAATATATATATATATTTGATTTGAATTCAGGGAAAACATTCCGTCTCCAACTTAATTTATTTACTTGTAGGTTCAACTAGACATGACAATTAAATTAGAAATAACAATTTTCCATTATTCGCGTTTGAATATAATGAATGAGTTTCTGGTAACGGTGAAGGTGTAATAAGATTTAAAATTATATACTTTTTACTTTGAAATTAAGTCCTCCAGACATAAAACATCTTTGCCGGTGTTCCAGGATCATTAAAAAATAGAAGTACTACGATAACAGTACTTAGTGGAGAACATATCAGTCGTTACATCCAGAAAATAAATTATCTATTTCTTATATCCAACAACTTATTACTCCTTCTCTAAACGTAATATTTGACAACAATTACAGAAGACCAACGTCAGATATGGTACGTTTTTAAAGTATTAAACTGTTATACTACGTATTCACTGATTATTTTGTCAAACATTACCGGACGGAAATAATTACTCTCATATTCTTGATGGAGGAATCTTCAACATGAAGGATCTTACTGCTTACTAATTCTATTCTCTTAGTAAGAATATGTTTAACACGAGAGGCTATATATTTACGTTAATTATTTCAGTTATTTATGTGGTAGAAGATATGAAGCGTGTTGTTAATTACAGCTCAAAAAATGTACCTCATGAAGTTAAGAGTCTCAGTTTTTTTTAAAACGCTTTTATTTTCTTGACCTGTATGAATGTAATGGAGTCTATCAATTCAATTTTCACACACTTCCAGACGTACTAATTATTTCAAATTTTACACACTCACTAAAACCGACGAAATGCAATAATTACATAGTCATGTCACTATTTTGTGAGTAAAAAATAATAACTACGGAAGTAGTCGCCTGTGTGCAATGCAATCGAATGGACATCAGGGTTGAGTTGGTTGCAAACATACAGGCGTCCACTTCAGCACGTGGTTCTGGAAACATGAAATTCAAAATAGCTTGCTCTGTTAAACAAAGTCTACTTAGATTTCGACCAATTAGTTTCTTTGCTGCCGGCTAGGCTTATGTAGCTATTAGTCACGTGAAGTCTCTGTATGAATAGAAAAACTCGATTGTTCCAAGGTAACAGGGAGAATTCCTAGTGATGTTGACGCGTTAGATAAGATAGCTAGGTTCCACGAACATGAATGAAATAATTTTGAGTTGATTGGGGACGCATGAAATACTAAGACTCAAGTGTCCTCATTATTTATATTTTCCGTTTGTCCTAACTCTAACAAAAAAATAACAATTTCAGAAACTAAATAAAACACGCTTTTGTAAAAATGTGAACTAAATAGTTAAAATCAAATTATAGTTTATAAACTAAACAATAGTATATTGTAACAATGTGAAATAAAACGCTAAAAATATTATTAAAAAAAAAAAGCACGCATGTGAACAAGAAAGTTTAAAATAATCAATATATATAATTGTACAACAGCGATAGAACGTCTCACAATTCAGTATATCTTAATTTTGTTGGTAAGCTTGAAATAAAAATACAGTCATTGACGACGAAATATTACACTTAGCCTCATTCTCCTCCTTACTATAAATATTAGGATTGACGGCTGTTTAAATACCCATATTTCGTTTTCCACAACAATTCGTCATATTGTTTGGGAACTATCCACTTTCGTTCTGAACACACGTTCTTTCTATTCCTTCCTATATTCTTTGATACAATGAAATGTACATTCTGTTTTCAATTCATCTCTTATTTTTCCATATCGTTTTCTGTTTTTTAGAAAGTATCCGCTCGCCCATCGTCGGAATCTCATGTCTACAATTTCAGACACTTTTCTCATAGTGTACTTTAGTTTCCTTATTACTTTACGCTAGAAATGGGAAATGACTGGGAGGTAGGAACGGGAAGCAATTCTGACGTGGTATTTTGAAGGAACCATCCTGTCATTCACCTGACCTGTTTTCGAAAACTATGGAAAACCTACTTCGCCTTCACATCCTTCCCAATGTCCAGAACAAGGGTTAACGCTCATTCAACAGCATTTTAAACTTTGCACTGTTATTGCTCAAGTCTTACTGCAGAATATTGGAACTTATATTGCCATTTTCTTTTAGAATTCTGTAACGTATTTATCCCTACTTTATTTTAAAGAGATCTATGCATTTAAATAATTAAATCTGTTTGTATATTTTCTATATCTTAATTTATTTTACAAAACAATTATATTTAATACACAATAATATTTAATTTAATTGCAACCTAGTGCACAATTTTCTGAAAACTTATTTTGCCCGCCTACGTTTACCGTCGGTAAATTACTCATCAATCTGGTAATTTATTCCAATCTCTGACCCCTTATTTATTAAAACGATTTTCCCACTCCTTATGCTTTAAATGGAGTGCCAACTTGTGGTCATGGTTATCATTATCCTTCCATGACGTCACAGTCACCTTCCGCCAACCAGTAAGTAGTACCTGAGTAGTGAAATAATACATTGTTTAAAGTCATTCGCGACCTAAGTGTGGTAGCTGGCGGCTCGGTTAGCATGGCGATCGAAGCTACAGTAATTGTGCGGTTTATTTAGTATCAAGAAGAGAATGTAATGTGTTTAGCTAGAACAGTACGTGTGATATGAAAAGTTCTGAACAGTGCCGAAGTGAAGAAGAACATTAGTGGTGACATTAAAGTAACTTGGTGGACAGAGGACTCAATTATTAATTTCCTTTTTCCTTAAACAACTCTACAGAATGATGAAGTATAGATTAGCCTTTGTATTTAAAATTTTGTGGTGGCCAAGCAGTTCGATATTTTAAGATCTTACAATAAACTTGTGGTGGAGTGAATTATGTGCTAAAGAACTTGGTGACTTTTTATTAATTATCCACCACCTGCTACTTAGGGGTGGTTTGGTACATCATCTGGCCACCACGAACTATTTAAAATAATTAACCTGTCTCTAGAACTGTGTATGAATAATTTATCGAATCTTTATAAGTTTTATGCACTGATTTCGAGTTGAGGGAAGATATACGTAAAATACGACCCATGGGTCTTACAACCTCCCCTAATTCTTCCACCAATATCTTTGCAAACCTCATCACCAATATACGCTAGGTATACTCACAGTATTCCAATAAAACCCATCTCATTCGATCTCCTTTATCATATCAGTTACTAATTATGTTTTGTATTAATTTGTAGAGACGAATCTATTATTAATACTACCTAACTGCTTTCTTAATGGCCGCGATCTTTTATCAATTTTTCTGTTGTTAAGTTTTAGTCTTTGGTTACAAGACTTCGGTCACGCAGAATGTTGTTAGCATCGGCTTTAAGAATGTGATCATCAGCATTAGAATTTCATGATGTAATTTGTATAATAAACTAATATTACTTCCCGCTGCTGTAACTCATCGTCAGTGTAGGCATTAAAAACAATTGTAGACAAACTACAGATTTTTCGATGTCCCAGATTAGTATCAGTGTATTTCGTCACCATCAATTGCGATATGGGAACAGGCATACAAACTCTTTACTACGCGCAATAAATTGTTCTATTTTTATTTTTTGTTCGTTTTTGCCCATAACTTTCGAATATCCAATTTATTAAACGATTTTTAAGGTCAATAAACAGCTTTTATGCATCTCCGTTAATGCCCGTATGCTACTCTAAAATTTATTTCATCATGAAGATATTATCACTACACCACTTTATTCTTCTAAATCGTTTCCTCTTTTAATAATATATTCTGTAATAACATTCTTAGTCACTGTGTTACTGTTTTAGAATTTTTTGAATTCATTAAGCAAATAAATATCCATAGCTTTTTCCACCACATTTTTTTAAATAAAAATAACTGTAATATTTTTTTCAGTATTTTGAGAGAAGTATTCTTCCAGCATTTGTTGAAGTAAAGCAGTAGGAATTTTTATAATTCGGTGATCAATACCGTTATTACAGGATGCTTTCCTTTGATTATTTTACTAGTGCATTGTCCATACTCGTGTTTCTAAAATACTGTCTTTACCTAGGTATTTTAGTTTGGGCTTAAAACGAACTGACGGAGTTCCAAGAATCTATTATCTCTCACTACGTTTGCCGCAGTCCTAGATGTAGGGTACACGTTCCACTGTACAGTAGTAATAAAAACGGTGCAATGGTGGTATGAGCAGGAAGCTTGCTAAAGACATATAATTTGTTGGTTTGTCAACGCGTTTTTAAAATCACAGAAGCAATAACATTAGCTATTTGTTTAGTCCCTAATGTATTACAACAATCCCAAGTGCACAGTGCAGATCACTGCGTCAACTCCTCTCGGACGTAATCCTGACAGAGGCTGTTCCTGAATAATGTGTATCAACACTCAAGGAAACAGGACTTCCACGTGATAAGATTTGCTCATTTCTCATGTAAGTTTGAGTTTAGATTATCGTACAGTTAAATATCCCCAAACAATTCTCACAAAAAAAAAAATCAAGTTTTTTGCCAAAAGTTTTCTAGAAAGACATTCTATATATAATTCCGTATGGTTGTAATGACCTGGTGACAGGGTTTCTATTAGATGCGCATTTCGCCCCTGTCGTAGCTGTATTAACCTCACCCGGCAATCTTACCGGGTGCAAGGGATCTACAGTTTAACGTGGAATCCGAACCACGGAAGCCTTCTTACGTACTTGACATTACACCTCAAGCTGTGCCAGAGTGAAGATCGGGTCAAGGACCTTTTAATATTTCCGCCGAGACAGGGATTCGAACAGGAGATCTTTCGATCGCCAGTCAGTTACTTTAACCACTGAGCCACCAGACCGCTCTAGAAAATCATTATGAAAGTATCCGCTGGATGTCAGAAATGCTGGTTATACCCGTAAAATCTTCGTCACTTGGTTTAATAATCACCGAACGTGGTGGGGGAGCCCTAACGCTCTGACCTCACATCCGGGAGCAAGCAGATTCGAATTCTGGTACGGCAACCCAGATTTCGGTTTTCCATGGTTTCCCTGAATCACTCGAGGCAAATGCCCTTCAAAAGGCCAAGGCCGAATTCCATGCCGACCCTTACCCCGAGTCCTTTCTCGTCTTTAATGAACTCAAAGTAGACAAGGCATAAAGCAATAACAAAAAAATATTCTTAAATTCCAGGGAACTGGATTCACCGATTTTGTGAAGAGCTAATTGTTTTCTCAATTAACAGTATAATATTCGAAAAATGTTATTTTTTGTCTTTGGTGCTTTACCATTCATCGACGTCTAGATAATTAGAGGCAAGGAACAGGAAAAAATTCGTCAAAGCTTTTTTAAATACAAAACCTGCCATTTGGCTTAAATTATTTCGAGAACCCATTGAAAATATAAATCTGAATGGCTGGATGGAGATTTGAACCCGCGACCTCCTAATTACTAGGCCCGAGTTTTATCGATCGCACACCAGATTTACGAGAAATATTTTAAACATGTTAGCGAGGAGTAAAGTGAAAAATGATCCAATAATACAATTGTTTAAATTATTTGTTATCTTTATCAGTCAATAAAACTGTGAGAATTTTGTTTCGTCTACATCGCTAAATGATTTACACCATTCCATAATCAGAGATTGTTTTGAAAGGAATTGTTGCACAGGTAATGAATGTGTGTTTAGCCGAGGTTGCTGCCATTACTCCCGGTGTGACTAACCACTGCGCTTTACGCCTAGTTACCACTGGTTGTGTTGATATATTGAGAGATGAAAAACTCGTTTTGGTCGTCTGTTAACTGTCCGAAGTTCCTCTCCGCCGTCCACACCGGCAGAGTGGAACCACTCTTGAGCTGTCTCGGGGCAGGTCGGGCCTATCGGAAAGCGATGAGAGGCCCGTCCGGCACTTTTTACGCCGAGCTCTATGTGAGTGATGGCGCCCACAGTTTCACGGCGAGTCAGACACTGCAAGAGCCACTTCGCGACTTAACGGCGGTAATCGTACAACCAAACGAACAGAGCCTCGAAATGGGGAACTAGGGGCAGTTGCCACGAGAAATACCCAACGACTATTCTGCGGTTGCTTCAAGCTTTAAGAGGACCACTTAAAGAATATATAGGAGGTCAGAACAGTCAGAGAATTTTCAGAGCATCTAGATATTTCAGGATCTATGTATTAAATGGAAGAAAATCTTTTTTTTTCTGTTCTAAGTAAAAAATTTAACATCACTCATTGTGTTGTTAGCAACAGAAACAATTTTTTAAACACCGATCACAAAATTTCAGATCTACTTTTTATGAAATAAAGCTATCACAGCTGTAAATATTGCAGACATTTCGCTGTAAAATACTTACTAAAGAAACCTGTTCTAAGATAAATATGAAACTGTTTGGCCTTCGCTGATTACATAGCGGTTCTTTCTGAAAGTATAGAAACCGAACTCGAACAAATCAACCTTCTGAAACATATAGCAGGAAAAGTTGGACTTCAGATCTCTTTTGAGAAGATTAAATTCATGAATAATATTAGGGATTCACCCACAGTACTAAACACAGAGTACGGAAAAATTAACAAGGTCAATAAATTTAAATATCTAGGTGAAGTAATTCAGATTAATGGGCTTGATAAGCAAATATATCAAGAGCAAAAAACTAGAACTAATATACCAATTCACTAAAGATACATACAATAAGAAGAATCTATCAAGGAAAACTAAATAAAGGACTGTATGCCTCAGAATGCTTGTTCTCTATGAAAACTGGAGAAATAGAAGAGACAGAGAAAAGGGAAAGGAAAATCTTGAGAAAAGTTTGGGGACCACTAAAAATTGAAAATGGTGAGTTTAGACACCGGAGGAATAAAGGCCTATACAAAGAAGAAGAAATTGAAAGGATGTCATACACGATCAGAAAGAGGAGAATCAGTTTTTTTGGTGACATAATGAGAATGGATAACAATAGACTTACAAAAAGAATTTTCAATCATGTTTACAAGAGTAAGAAGGGCAACCAGTGGATCCAAGGAGTAAAGAAAGATGTGACTGATCGGAATAACAGAAGATTTAATACAAGATAGAGCAACTTTTAGGAGATTGATCCAAAATTTCAATGGTTTCCAGGAGAAGGAGAAGAGGAAATGTAGTAACATATGGACAGAGGAAAGGAGGAAACAGCAAAGTGCGAGGATGAAGAACTATTGGAAGTCAAGAAAAGAGGCATCGAAATGAATGCACGGCATTACTTTTCGTGGTCCTTAGATGGCCGATATCGAAGAGAGGAAGAAGAAATGACATGCTTCAAATTCTAACACCCTCTCATCTGCCCCCAAAATTTTAATACAGTGATAACATTACCACCACACAACCCTCCAACTCAGTAATTAAGGATAAAAAGTTAATAACTTAATTGGAAAGTGGTCTTGTGATCGGAGTGGACAGGACTTTCGCGTTCTTTGCTTTTTTTATATCAACTACGCCAGGACCGCTCCGTGTAACAGATTCTACGTTAAATTGTAGGTCTTGGGGCAAATAGCCTAGCCGTCCTAGCTCTTACATAGTGGATTAGTACGCCTCCTTTGTGACTATCCAAACAACCTTTGGATTGTGTATTAAATCAAACCTGATAACAGAAATACCATATCTTCCAGCACTTGCTGTGTGGCTGGTAATCCCGATAATTATATCTGTAAGTCGCAATAATATTACTTATCTAATCACAGTAGTCAGATGTTTTTCTCCATAACAAACAGATAATGACCCGAAATCAATAAAAACAAATTACTTGCTAATTAGTTCTTTAAGCATGGCTTTAGAAGTAAAACAATACTAATGTATCAAAGTTAAGGATGATTTAATTATTATAAATTAGCGTACTTGAGATTCTTACAAAATATCTTCCTTACCTCCAATTTATAGAATATGGGAGCTAGTTCTATTGATACCTTGTGGTCAACGGTTGATATTAAATGTGTTAAACACTTTGGTATATGCTGAAAAAAACTTGGGAGAATAGCTCTAAATAATTGAAGTTAAATAGAAAACCAATTGCCGGTTTAAATATGCATTAAATAAACAGTAAGACAAGTGATCGCTCCCAGAAAAATGTGTCTCACACATTCAAACACATATTAACTCTCAACATAAAACATTTAGTATGTAGATTTTTGTGCAACTGTTCACAACTTTCTGGCAGCTTAATCCTATTTTTCTGAGTCATAATGTCGGCAAACAGTCTTAATTGTGTTTTTAAATCAACAATAGAATTATTATTATAATAATTAAAGTAATGGTCGCAAAACCCCATTTTTGGCACGTCTGTTTTCATTTATATCTATCTTGATATCGTATTCCTTAACTTAACACTTTTCTTTCTACCTTGTAAGAATTTTAATATTCATCAACAATAGGTTACTGACACTGTCAAATACCTTGCAAAAAATCCAGTAGAGCACTTCATGTTGATGGCTTGCAAAATTTTGGGAAATACGAATAACATCGTTCTATGGTAATGTTACTGCGGTTATTATTCTGCTGATCATGAAATCAACCAATTCAATATTTGTGACTGTGAAGATGGTTTGATAAGGAGTGTATTACCTGATCTATTGTGAATTTTCTGTATCTCTGGAATATTTGTTGTTCTTTTATTTGTATTTGTATTTTTATGTTATCAGGTGAATAATTTAATTCATCTTTGTGTTGTTTTTACAATTTTAAATTGATTTTACTCTGTGTTCTGGTGTAAATCCATTATGCGTTCAAGTGGATCATTTATGAGACCTATTATATAATCAATAAAATTCCGTTAAACATCCTCTAAACCTATTTTGGGAATTATTTTACTCAATTGTTATCTTTCAATGAAGTTTATAAAACTATTATCCAATATTTCGAATTATATGGGAAGTCCTTCCTTTTCGAATAATAATTTTTGTTGAAACTGAAAAAGTGCTTTGCTGTTAGCAATGCTAATATGTTTTTTATCTATGTGATTTTTCTGATTGTAGTGTTTATTTTTGCCGTGAAGATGCTGAAAATTAAAATTATATCAAAGTTATTGTATCTGGGATGTGATGGTCTCTTACGTCTTCAATGGTTTGTATTGTATTTTGTTTACTTAGGTTTCCTTTATTATACATCGTTGATTAAAGTTTATCTTAGCTTATTTTGTTAGGAAATACGTATGCTGGAAAATTTCTGAACCTAAGTTTCGCTCAAGTACCGACGGTGAAAATTTCTTTCATCACCGGGACAGACATCAGTTAAACCTGAGTCAGGCCATTGTTCTGCCACATCGGCCTTAGCCTAAGGGTGAACGGGAAGGGAGGGGTGGTATAAGCAGATAACTGATGCCAAAAGTTTCTGTCACAGAATAGCTAGCGACAGTCGTTAGGAGTAGAATTGCAAGACTCAGATTCTATTTAATAGTTGCTCTTGTATATATGTATCTTCGTACAACTAGGTTGTTTTATATAGACCTAGCGGGGACCTACAGTTTTAGTGGAATCTGAACCACGAAATCGTTCTGGCATAGTTCACATTACACAACAAAATTGTGCCAGAGGTGAAAGGCGGATTTAAGTCAAATGAAAATACTAGCCGAGAGAGGAATTGGAATCAGAGACTTTTCGATATCGAGTCAAACACCTTAACCACTGAGGCAACAGACACTCTTGATAGTTGCTATTGAACTACTGCCGAAAATTAACAGTTGGTAAACAGTAATTAGCAATAGATTAATGGTCTTGTTACTTGGATACGAACTGAAGAATACAGTGCCGCTTACTCATTCACAGGAAAATCTTGTCACACAACACTTAAAGTCTCTTGAACGACCGGCAGCAGACAAATGCAGCAAAGCGATTGTAATCAACAAGTACTCGGATGCTAATAATGCATACGAAATTATTGATCGGGATACTCCGAATGATAGTTCAGCCGCGTAAGTGACAGAAGTTGCAAATGGCCAAGCAACAGACCTTTGTCTTATTTGAGACTATTATTCTTGTTGAGTGAAGAGGACCTACAGATCAACGTAGTCTCCGAACCACAAGGAGTACTAACGCAGTTCACATGTGACAAAAGTCCTTTTAAAATTCTACTTTGACGGTATTCTAGCCGGATGTGAGGCATTAACTAGGTAAATTCAATTAGGTCACGGCCGGCCGGACACTATATCATCTGGGAAAGCTTTTCACCCAGAGTGTGGGGAAGTTCTTGCAACGTTGGTCGCATCGCCTTCCATTTCAATTGGGTTGTCATCATTTTCTGTGTGCCATATTCGGGTGTGTCGACCCGGGGTGGCTGCGTTTGCTAAGACTTGCGTCATTAGCAGGGATTGCTGGTGT
Organism: Vandiemenella viatica; assembly: GCA_031002005.1. Taxonomy (NCBI): domain Eukaryota; kingdom Metazoa; phylum Arthropoda; class Insecta; order Orthoptera; family Morabidae; genus Vandiemenella; species Vandiemenella viatica. The sequence goes on from JARYHS010013630.1 coordinate 373,533,253, forward strand.
AGCAGCTGGATGATGATGTTGAAGTTGTCTTGTTGATTGCAGTCCGCCTGACGTCGCTGTTGATGTGTAGCGGACTGTATCTTCACCGCCGCGCGTCGCTTTGACCCAGATACAGCTTGATGTAGGCTGGGATGGTCAGTGGTGGATGGAGGCACCTTCTCGTTAGTGCGTGCCGCTTTCTCATTGGAGCGTAGGTTCTGCTTAATGGGGCAGCCACTGTAGCATGCTGGGTGTGGGCCAGAACAGTTGGTGCAGGTGGGCGCCCCATCTCGTGGGACGCTGCATTCGGCGACTCGGTGATGTCCAGCACACCTGACACAGCGCTCCTCAGCGGTGCAGTCACGAGCCATGTGCCCGTGGCCCTGGCAGCGAAAACACTGCGCCAGGGCGAGTGGAGGTCTCTTCTTCAGTTCGAGGTGGACCTTGCGTCCTAGCAAAGTTCTAGTGCGTTGCCCCCGCGGCACGCGATCCACAGGCTGGAACGTATACAGTGGGAGGCGCTCCTCTGTGCCTGGGCGGCGCATTTGATGAACTGCGGAGGCGACGATGCCACCGCTGGAGAGCTCAGCAGCTACCACCTCCTCTGGAACATCAGCAGGAAGGCCCCGAACGACCATCTTGGTAGGTCGTCTAGGGATTTGTGGGGTGTGGCGGATGCCACGCCCATCCAGATAGGCTGTTATGCGTCGTAGCTGTGAAGGATGCTGCGGTAGGAGCCGCAACCCCTCCTTCACAGGGAAGCATAAGATGTACGCGCCGACATCCAGCATAAGTTCGCCAGCCAGAGTTGTGTAACTGCCTTCGTAGAAGGCGGTTAGTGGAAGGACTGGTCCTTTTTCTTCTTCATCTTCCTCATACTGTAGTTCATCGACTTCGATGGCCATATCTTCAGGAGGGGGCAAGATGTTCTTGCTCCCAGGTGCTGCTGTCGGTGAAGGCTGAGACGTAGTTGGAGGATCTTGTAGCTTCTCTTCAACTTGTACACCATAAAGTTCACCTCGTTAGCAAGCCAGTTTGGATCCTGGACTTTCCTCCTCAAGTCTTCTGCTCGACGGAGCATCTGCGATACTGAGGGTATCCTCTCTCCGTCGCTGCGCGGCGGCGAGTGGGTCGTAGCTGATCGCCGCTGATTCTTCCCCATGCTGCGATCGGTTCTGCAGTCGACCAATAAGAAGAAAGCAGCTAATAAGTGTCGAAATCTATGCTCTCTGTCTGAAGTGCCTGTATCCAAATGAGAAGTTTTAACTGTGTACATATGCCTCTTATCAAGCCAAACTTAGTAATAACACGTTCACCATTCTTCGTAGTGACAAAAGTGGCCAACATGTTGCTCGATATTTTTTGACTCAGGACGCCGGGCCGTAAACAAAATAGTTCAAGCATCCTGTTTCTGACAATTACAGAAATCCCATATCCTATCGCTAAAAATAATGATTGACTTCTGAAGGGAATACTGGATATTCGTAATTTCACCACGTGCCAGAAGATGTGGTTAATACTTCTCACACACTGATTAGTGATAAGAAACATTGAAAATCACTGCAGGATCTTGCAGACATTTAACAAGCGCAGTCGCCGTGTTACCATGCACGACTTTAGTCAAATTCTCCTAAACCAAACAATTGATTCTTCATTCTCGTAGCCACTTATTGTTCTTGCTAATTTATATACTTCCTCAACCCAGGTAAAGCATCGAGAGATTCACATTAGCATCGTGAGATTTTTGTGAGTGTGATTATTGGTGATGACTTTTGAAAATAATTGACTACGTGTGTGCATTTTTGAGTGAATGTGTGATTGTTAAATATAGGTATTGTTTACAAAAGTGACAAGAAATCACCTATGTGTCGAAGTTGAATAACTGATTCGCGACTGCAGGCAGCGAATTAAGCTCGGCCACCCATCAGTTAGTGCCCAGAGGGATCGCACGGATGGGTGACGAGGAAAGGCCGCTCTGCACTTCAGCGCCATGCACGTCGAGTGCCTCATTGAACTCGTCTTTGCCAGCGGACGTTGTGACAAGTGCAACGAATCAGCAAATGGATAAGGATATCGAAATGGATGAAGATATTATGCCAGCGCTGTGTTCAACATTCAGCGTATACATGGTGACGTGTATGCGGTGAGCAAAGATTTTAAACCCAAGAAAGCGTTCCACTACTCCACCAGAGAGGACCAACAATAAACAGCCGCGCGCCGTCAACTACAGGAAGGAGGAGACGCGTAAATCTACTGGAGTCAGCCTGGCAGTGACGAAACTTGGTTCAGCCAAGAAACCAAAGAATTCCAAGGTACAAAAGAAGAAGACTATCGAAGCCGCTGACAATACTGCAGCCTCGGTCTCCGGGCGGAATGGAGTCAAAGGACGTCGTTCTCGCACCCAGAATTGGCAGCCAGACCAGGAAGGTTTCATAATGCCGAAGAAGACAGCAAAGCCCCCACCTTCATTGGACCCAGCGGCGATGGAAGTAGAAAATCGTTTCACTGCCTTGACTGTTGACGACACGCCGCGAAAGGAGACGAGATGCGACTCCATTCCACCTATAGTAGTGGAATTCTCAGAAAACTACAAGACCCTTCATGATCTGGTGGCAGATGTCATCAAGAGTCCATTCGCTGCGAAAACCGCAGGTGGCGACAAAATCAAATTCAGCATGACTACTACAGAAGACTTTGTGGCCGTCACTTCTCTCCTTCAAACAGTGCAATATCCCGTACTACACTTTTTCCGACCGGAGCGGTGAAACTGTTGAAGGTGGTGTTTCGTGGCATTTCCAGGACTCTGCCAACAGAGACATTGAAAGAAGAGCTGACAGAAATGGGCTACGAAGTGAGGTCTGTTGCTCAACTTCGTCGCCCCGGCAGTAACGATGTAATGCCGCTTTTCCTAGTAGTATTACCAGACCTGCCCTTAAATCGCACAATATTTGAGGTTGACAAGCTGTGCCACCTCAGAGTATCGACAGAGAAACTGCGATCGTCGGCTGGACCGCAGCAATGTTTCAATTGTCAGTTGTTTGGCCATGTGGCACGCCATTGCAAAATGCGCCCGGTGTGCGTCAAGTGTGCAGGGCAACACGACGCAAAAGACTGCCACACGCAGAAGGGCCGTGACCCACCAATCTGTGGAAACTGCCACGGCAACCACGTTGCCAGTTGGAAAGGCTGTCCAGCCTATAAGCGAGCCCGCGATCGTCAAAGAGGAGTGGGGACAGAGGCTCCTCAGAGGCATCTACAACAGCAGTCAAACCAACAACAAATGTCGGAGATCAGTGAAATATCAAAATCAACGAAACCGAATCCACAGAAATTGAAGAAAACGAAGAAGCAGAAGGGCAAGAAACTGGCATCATCCAAAGTGCAATCAGACTTATCCTTCGCTGAAGTAACCAAAGATGTGATTCATGTTTCTCCCCCCAAACAGCCACAGCACCAAGACACTTCGACTCAGCCGGTGAAGCAAGGCCCAGTTGCAAAGTCCGAACAACCGATGGCGTTGCAGACTGTACCACCAAAGCGTCAGAAAAGACAAGGTCTACCACACCAGCATCCAGATGAAGCAGCAGAGACGAACGGGACAAACCTCGGGAGACTAGTCAATATGCTTGAGAATATACTTAGCATGATGGTCAGCCTCCTAACGCGGCTCGATAGAATGTCTTCGGACATCACAGCTGCAGTGACGTCGGCGCTTGCCAACACCTCCATAACCCAGCAACGCAACCATGAATAGGAGGCCTCACATTCATAGCCTCACTTTCTGTGTGTGGAATGCTAACGGCATTCATGGACAATTACTTGAGTTTAGACAATTTTTGCGGGAAGAAGATGTGGACATTTGCCTCGTCAGCGAGTCCCACTTGAAACCTTGCCTACGGGCGGCAGCACCAAACTACTGCTGCTACCGGAAAGACCGACTGACGGCCGGTGGGGGTGTTGCGCTGTACATTAAACGCGGTATTCCTCACTGTGAAGTCCCTCTTCCTCCTCTTCAGCAGGTAGAGGCTGTCGCGGTTCAGGTGAAAACATCCTCAGGCGCTATCACCGTCGTCGCAGCCTACCGACCACCACGCAGAGTGCTTGAAGAAGCAGACATCGCCGCCCTTATCACACTTCCTGGTAAAATCCTGATGGTGGAGATATGAATGCAAAGCACCAGGATTGGCATAGCAGAACTGCCAATCCGGCTGGTAACCTCTTAAGACGCCTGGCCCACTGCCACAACCTATGTGTATGGGCACCTGAAGAACCAACGCATCATCCTGCAAATGGAAACCGGCCCTGATGTTCTTGATATTGTATACAAAGGGAATCACAGGTTTTGTTTCGGCAACAACCCTTAACAGACTATCTTCGGACCACTCTCCTGTGCTACTTGAGGTCGACGTTGGGGAGTGGCAGCCAAACAATCACCCAATTCCTGATTACAAGCGGACCGACTGGGACCGGTTTAGGGAAGTCGTAGCGACTAAACTGGAAAGCGGTACAGTGGAAGGAAATGTTGAGGAGGCTCTGAGATTCTTCACCAACACCGTAAATGAAGCTACAAAAGTCGCCACACCACTGGTTCATACACGCATAGAACGTTCCTGCCAGCCTCCACCGCACCTCATTGCGCAGATCAGAAACAAAAATCGGATCGCCAAGGAGTGGAAACTAACGAGGAACCGTGCCACTCGCCGCCTCCTCAATCAACTGCAGCGAGAGCTGAAGGCAGCGTTGGTAGAACACAGAAATCGTGAGTGGTCCGCACGTGTTGCAATGCTGCGACCAAGCGATGGCAGCATGTGGAACGAAACTAGGCGACTCACCCGCCGGAGGAAGCCGATACCACCACTCCACGGCGAAACGTGGTCTTGTATTTCTACCGGAAGACAAGGCTAACGCGCCCGCTGACAGTTTTGAGAAAAATTTCCAGCCCGTCGATGACGACGTTGACGACCGCCACATTGTAGCAGTACGTCGCCGACTGCGACGGTACATGTCAGCCAATGATGACCATGAACATCATTGCGATTGAGCCGCAGGAGGTAGCTAGCTACATCGCCGGGTTGTATCCGCGAAAGGCACCTGGGCATGACCAAGTGGACAATCGAGCACTCAGAAATCTACCACCAGAAGCCATCAACTACTTGACGCGGCTCTTCAATACCATCCTGCGACATCAGACTTTCCCGAGAGCATGGAAGCATGCCATCGTGGTCGGTATTCATAAGGCTGGGAAAGATCCAATCTTTCCCCAGCATTACCGGCCAATCAGCCTGCTACCCACGCTCAGCAAAGTGTTCGAGCGAATTCTGCTGAAGCGTATTGACACCTACATCCAGGCTGCAGGCGTCATACCCGATCATCAATTTGGGTTCCGTAGAGGGCACTCCACAACGCAGCAGTTGATGCGTGTTATAGAGGCAGCCACAAGGGCCTTCAACGAGAGAAGCTATTGTGGTTTGGTATTGCTCGATGTCGCCCGTTGCATTCGACTCAGTGTGGCATACGGGTCTGCTCTGCAAGTTGTACGAATGGGGCTTGCCTGGACCCTACGTAAAATTGATCCGCAGCTATCTGTCAAGGCGCACATTCTGCGTCAGGGTTGGTGATGCCATGTCAACACGACGGCGCATTCGTGCAGGTGTACCACAGGGTTCAGTGCAGGGACCAGTTCTTTATAACCTGTACACAGCCGACATTCCAGCACCTGTGAATGTGAAAACAGCCACGTACGCCGACGATTACGGCATTCTTTACATCCAGCCGTAGCAGAGCCATCGCGACGAGACGATTGCAGGAAGCTCTTCAGCAGACGATAGCCTGGGCCAGAAGGTGGCGGATAAGTATAAACCCTGTCAAAACGCAAGCGATTATGCTGACGCGACGCCTAGGACGCCGTAGTGAGCAACTACCTCACCCGCAACTTCAGCTCAGAGGGTAAAACCATTCCCTGGGCACCAACTGCTCGTTACCTTGGTGTAACACTTGACTGTAAGCTGACATGGCTAGCTCACATCAAGAACATCAGGCAAAGGGTAAGTGCTCGGCTCCATTCTCTTTACCCTATACTTAACCGGGAAAGTTCGTTGGTACCTCACCTAGGAGTTGCCATTTATTGCTCCTTGATTAGGCCGGTAATTGAATATGCTTGCCCCGTCTGGGGGTACGCTGCTAATTGCCACCTGAGAAAGTTGCAGGTGCTGCAAAACAGAACACTGAAGCGGGCACTACATCTGCCCAACCGTTTCCCCACCGTCGCAGTCCATGAGGCGTCGGGAACAGAGAAGCTCATTGACAGGTTCCGGCAACATGCCTATAAATTCTACAGAGCAGCACATCACTCTGCCAATCCACTGGTCAGTTGTCTCTGCGAATATGAAACTGCCGCTGACAAACATAGCAGGCCATTGGTGCTGACGGAGCGCCTAAGGACCAACTAATAATACGCCACCAAGACGACCAATCAGAAGTGAAGAGAAGACCACTCAAGAGAAGACTGAGGGAGGAAATGTCTCAGGACAACAACCCCCAACCGACCAGCTTTAATGCTGAGACTGGCGAAGATGATGATGTAAAGCATCGAATTAAAACATCGATGTTTTCAATACATATTTATCAGTTATTAAAGGTTATGAAAGTAGAAAAATGAGACATTTATTTGAATTATATTTCCAATTAGTCTTTTACAAAGGCAGTTTTGGAATGTCTGGGATTTCTAAATTAGAAATCCGAATAGATAGATAGAATACAAGGAAAGCGAGGAAACGCTGAAAGAGAGGCAGTATTGGGGATTCTAATCGAATTCAAATTTAGAAATCCTAATATTACTTCTTTAAAATTTGCATAAATAATATTATATTAACCCACTTTTCTTGTATTCCGATATATTGTTGATTTAAACCTTGTGCAACTTTCGAAAGAAGTCTTAGGGAGCGTGTAGCTCCTGTTCGGCCCCCTGCGAACACCTCCCCCCCCCCTCCCACGTAACACGTAGCTTTTTTCCCTTTTAATTGCAGAAGACATTTTGTACTGTTTTCTCATGTCAGACTATTGTAAACTACATACGCAGGTAATTGACTGAGGGAAATAAATATTCACATGCTGTTGTGAGTTCTGTTCCTCAGTCTAACTGTGAAAAATGTAATGAGAGGAAAGCTACGTGGCCTCGCTCTGAACCCCCCTCCCCCCCCCCCCACCTAGCCCAGCGTAGCCTTCCAGCCAACCTTTCCCCACCATGGACCGAGCGACGTAGTTTGTGCACGCTCCCTTACCGATGGTACTGAGCTGGCTATCACAGTTAAATATTTATAAGACGTTTTGTTCAATTTTGGAATCTGTTGTTTACAATCGGACCATCCTTTAACGGATTTTTATCAAGCTGGCCAGTCCTCAAGTAGACAGACAGCTCATCAGAAACACTTTCTTCGGCCCTGTTTGATTTCAGTTTCGATGAATTAATTTGTGAAGATCGGTCCAAAGACTGAAATATTCCAATGTTTTGTCCGAACTATCTGAATCATATTCTGTTCGCTTTCCTTCCAGCTCTCTTCATCATATCTTTAAACTTTTGAACAGCATTTGTATATGCCGTCAGGTACTCAAAATGTTGATGTTTGAGCCATGGGTCCAATAAGGTCGTGATAGCTAAAGATGAAACTTGTTCGATAGCACCCATCCGTTATTGATTTCTTTCAGGATAAGCTAATGTATTTCCATAACTAAGGCCTCATCAGTCACAATTGCTAAGCGTTTTGAAAGCATGCATTGCACTAAATGGATTATTTTACTGCTGGTTTAATATTTAACCCTAGATATTTCATTAGTTGGAACTTCAACTCCAATTAACCTGTCAGCCATTATTTTGTTTACTTTTTATGGGCTCACAGAGCAGGCAAAGGTCATACACTATACATACAACTCTATGCGAATGTTGTATCATTGAGATCCACCCTACAGTGGCGAGACATTTCAAGTAAATTGTAGTTTTATCAACTTTAAAAAAAATGTAATGTGGTTTTGTAGGTGACAAAAATAACGTATAGCGATAGAATTTCCTGCTTTTGTTTTGTTTTAAAACTAATCCTATCTCTTCGGAAAAACGTGTGCGTTATTCCGATGTATCGAATGAAATACATTGATGCATCGTTAAACATCGAAGGTAAGCGATGCATCGAATTGATTTTATTAATCGAATAGTAAATATCGATGTTTTCGATACATCGATGTATATCGACCATCACTAACTCGAAGGAAAAGTATATGATGGTTATTTATTCAGTGTGTTAAGAAAGCGTAAACTTTGTTTATTTATTATTAAAATAAAATTAAAACTTAGAACAACAACCTGAACGCAGATATAAAACAAATTAGATCATGACTAATTGACTTGCGTAAAAACAGAGCTATTTCCGTAAGAAAGAACTTCCTTTGGAGTGAACAGCGTTTATATCGTTGAGTTTTAGCAACCATAATAAACTGCGTCAGTAGGTGTGCTGGATGGAACGGATGAACGCGCACCCTTTAGTCGCGTCGTGCTTGCTCCAAGAGCTCCTATTAAGTCAATTAATGAATTAAACCTGTGATAAGTACAGTTGTATTACTGTGAACAGTCTGGTGGCTCAGTGGTTAAGGCATCTGATTTGAGATCGAGAAGTCGCCGATCAGTATCCTAGTCTTGGAATTTTCAAAGGCCTAACCCGACCTTCATCCTGCCACAGCTTGCTGGGTAATGTGAATTTCGTCAGAACGTTTTAGCGGTTCGGATTCCATGTTAAACTGTAGGTCCCCTGTACCAGGTAGGATTACCGCGTTAGGTTAGTTAGCCCCGACAAGAGGCACAATGCGCAACGATTCGAAATCTATGTCACATATTGGCCGAAAAATCCTTTGTGATCTCCCGGTCCACAATAGTCCGGTCAAAATAGACATTCACCCTTGCATAAGTTCCCAACAAGCTGAAAATTTGCATGAACGTTAGGGATACCATTATAATGAAATTGTGAAAAGTCCCCATCGATCCCGTGTGTGCAAAATTTTTAAACACGGTCAAATTTCACAAAAATGGGTTTTTCGTATTTTTTAGTGAAACGGTTAGTTTTATGATAAAAATATCTCAGACTATAATTGTAGATCATGTAATTATCTACAAAAATTGTTCTTATACATTTTTCCCTAAGATTTACCATTTCTGAGAAAAAGGCATTCTAAAATTCAGACGTTAGTGCGCCACCTATGAGATAGTGTACTTGGCGAAAGTGGTTTCCCCGACAGGCCTACTCCACGGTCTATTTTACTTGTTTCATGGAATGTCAGGTCTTCTTATTTAATTTCTTCTTCTTCTCCTCATCTTCCTCCGTCTTCTTCTTCTACATTCTCCTGAGTCGACGTAAATTGTTGTAACAGTGATAAATCAGTTTTTTCGTCGTTGATGTAAGTATGTTCTTCTGTTGGAGATTCAACATTTGAACACGATTAACCTTGACAACTGGTGCATGCTGTTGAACAAAATAAGCCCATTTTTTTGTAGCCGCATTTTGAATTACACCCCTTTTTGCAGTTACAAAAAATAGTGTTAAGGAGCTTTTCTGATGCAGGTGGGAGTGTGGATTGGTTCTAATACATTATCAATTAGTTTCCAACCCCATTCTTCTGGATCCAGTTGATTACCAAGCCATACTTAAACCTGGTAAACTCAATAAAATGTTGGTGAGCAGAAGCCGAGGTTTGAGAAAGACAAGCTAATTGCACACGTTTTTTATCACGTGTATGTTTTGCAAAAGATAAGCAAGTAATTTTTGTTGGAGCTCCACACACAGAAAGAATAAAACGAATTTCACTAATGATTAGAGTTTCTGAAGTAGAGGTCATATCCTCAAAAACTTGTGCACATCCAATTAGATATTATTTTTCAAATAATTTAAGAACTGTCGTTTTACCCCTCCGGAACAATGCTGATGTTGTATCACAGCCAGTCCTAGAGTGCAAAAACAAAATGTGATCTTTACATTTAGAATAAGCCGATAAAAAACTTGTACTTTAAAAGGTTTCCGATGGTTGTTCAGCCTTGCCTGGTTTCAAAAATTGGAATGCGAGCGGTAAGCAATACTAACAGATCACTATCTTCACCAACAACAACATTTAAATCAAATGGATTAAATTGACTTATTGCAGTAACTCAGCTTCATTGTCCTTGAGTGAAATATGCTCACTAGTAGAACTTTTCTTTGAGCAATGCAATGAGCCGAGACTTATTATGAGTGTTTGACAAAAATTGTTATTGGCTAGTTGGGACTGGCATAAATTGGTCAAAGAGAATATCAGAAGATGCCAATTTTTTTGTCACACGGCGACGTTGTTCTGCGGCTTTAATATTTTTTGTAGATCGGTATAGTCATCAATACAGCAGTTACTTTTTGACCAAAATATCTGCCTATATACTGAACATGTTTATCTGAAATGTTACTGAATGTATCCTCCATTGATAGTATATGTAGCATTTATGTTGTCATTACTTTTTGAAAGCAAACCTAAATGGCTGATTTTTGTGATTTCCGCATTGAAAGCTCATCGAATAAGGACGACGGGTAGGGAGCAAATTCATACTTAAAATATTTTTCAATTTCATCGTCAAATGCCGTAGTAATACTCATGCGTTGAAATAATAACATAGGATTAACATGAAGACACTCCCAAGTAGACAATTGAACAGCAGATGGATGTTGCTCAAGGCCACTGGTCACATAAATTGTGGGACTGGGTTTCTTTTCAGCTCATATTCTCATTACCATTACTATTTAATATAAATGTATTAGTCACGCAAACTTATTTTTATACTTATATTATGCGTCCAATGACGTACATAGACATCGTAGTCATCCATATTATACAGAATACAACTTTAGTAAATTGTAGAATGGCTTTTTCTCAGAAATGGTAAATCTCAGAGAAAAAAGTATAAGAACAATTTTTGTAGATAATTACATGATCTACAATTTTTGTCTGAGATATTTTTATCATAAAATTAACCGTTTCGCTAAAAATTACTAAAAACCAATTTTTGCGAACTTTGACCGTGTATAAATTTTTTTGTACACAAGGGATCGATGGGGACTTTTCACAATTTAATTATAATGGTATCCCTAACGTTCATGTAAATTTTCAGCTTGTTGGGAATTTATGCAAAGGTACCCCTATTTTTCAGGCTAATTTGACCGGATTACAATGCCATATGATGATTTCATTCTTGCGATCAACAATAGGATCTAATACAGACTCACAACTTCCGTTAAACTCTACATAAGGTCGGACATTGTCTGCCAGTCAAATAACAATTCATAATCGAAACTTTTAGCAGACGTCCATACGATTCTACAGAAAGATGTTCCTTCCCTTGACACCGAAGTCAACTCTTCTGCCGGCGGGTCAGAGGTAAGGGGATGAAGTCTTCGAAAACGCTTGCCACTCGCCGTTGGTCTTGTGAATGGGAGAAAATGCAACACTTCAGTTTATTTAACTCTTTGCGTTACTGGCTATTCCAGTCACTCATTGACCTATCGCGATACTGTTTCATTATTTCACTCAGTATGCGTAACTTTTGCATTTTGCAGAAAAGCATCCATGAAGACCTAATTCTTTAATCATGGCTTTTAGATGCACCATCTCCCAGTATTTTCTTTCATACCGTGATTCACTCTTTCAGAGTTTCAGTACGGCCTTTATTAGGTTTAGATGAGGCTTAATATGACTAAAAGCGGGATAATGTCTAAAATGTTAATTGAAAGACCGTAATTATGAATGCTGAGTAAGCCATAGTGGTATAAGTGAGATTTCCGACTGATTGGAATATTTAATTTTGAATTCCTGTAAGTATCGTCTGTTTTCATTTTAAAAGTTCTCATGATTCTAAGTAATCTCGTACATGTTCTAATTGTTTTTGCACGACTTCTATTGTTGGAGCGATTGTTGACGCTCGAAAATTCTGTACTGCCTATCTAAGCCCACGAAATTCCTAATCCGGCGAGCTGCTTGGATCGGTGCTAGTAGTACGCTTTGGCGATTGAACTAATAATGTCCTAAAAATTTTTGGAGAAAATCCCATACTTTATTCGTGTAATTGTTTTCGAGGAGTTCGGCGGGATTAACATGTTAAATAAAAATAAGTGACGGTTCCAGCGGCTATCTTATCGATGAAATGTTACTAAAGCATCATACTTTGTGTCCTTACAAAAACCTTTAATTCTACGAAAGAAATAACTAAATTAAGAGCGATCTTCTATTTGCAGCAACTAAGCACCGAGTTGTTTCATAACCTTGTTTCAATCTTGTGTAGATGAGGCTAGTTCTTACAGGATTGATCGTGGTCTGTTTGGTGACATGTTATTTAGATGGACTCTCGTAAATTTGATTATCGTGGACCTACACAAACAGTGGCCAAAATTTTCATTTGATGTGTAATATGATAGCAATTGGTATGATTAGGGGAGATGCACAATGCTACGCCGGTTGGCAACTATAATAACTCAATAGTGCAGGTATGGACAGCACACACCATATGTTTTTTTTTATTTCTTCCTATTTTTAATGATACATTTGTACTTTCATTTGTCTCGTCTCTTGTCATGTGAAATAATATAAATTTAACGGAAATGCTAAACGAGTAGCTGATACGAGGATACTTTCACAGGTTTCTAAAACGATAGAGCGACAGCTTATGATAGATAATTCATATACACTGTTCTTGGTACGTGATTCTAGAACGTTGTGGCGGCTGTTCGGAAGGCATTTCCAGTTCTGACGCGTATAATGAACATCCTAAGTCATACGTCCTCTAAAGTCATCTTCTTTTTGTGGATATAGAATAGAAATTTCATTAATACTGACGTTCTAAGGTATAAACTTACACTGTTTGTTGTGAAGAAGTCTGGACTGATTTTGTAGTATTTTACAAAATAAAATTGGGTATATTTTTGCCTAACAGGCTGGTGAGATTGTCACGTAAGTGGTTAGTTGAAGCAAAGGCTATTTTATTTGGGCTAGAAAGTTCTTCATTTGAGAGCTAAACACAAATGGGTTATTTCCTATTTCAAGGAACTGTCTTGATGCTGCCGGCGATTTGTTAGCACTAATTTTGTCTGCGTTTATTGATAGATTATTAAATATTTGGGATAAGCCTTGATATTTCCTTAGATAATGCTGTGAATGCAACTTAATTTGCGTATTGCGGAGATTGTGTGAGAGTTCCGTTGTTTTTATCAATCCAGATAATGATGAGCGTCAAGCCGTTGAAAGTTTTCGCACCAAAATAACATAAATAATCATACTATAAATATTTCTTGAGATTTCCATATATGAGCTGTAATAGGATTAATAGGCTATACTACATTTCTTCAGTTGAAATTGGGACGTTCAATTGTCTCGAAAAATTCATTGACAGCCAACCACAGACAGAAACAAAACTCACTTGTAGGATAACAACTCTTCTAAATTTATCTCTGTGAGGAAATCAACCAGGATAATATTTTGTCTCACGAACGATTTGCTAATAATAATAAATGAAGTTATTGTATATTTGGTTAAAATTGGCTGCTTTTGAAATTTCAAAATTAAATTCTAATGCTTTACGACTTGATATTTATATCTTCCCCTGGCGCCACCATAACGAGAGATGGCTTGGAGTAATTAATATTCGAGAATGTACCCCCATATACATTTTATGACAATTCCCCGCACTTACAGCAAACAGTTCCAGCGCTTACTTCACATTTAACTGGAATGAAGGTACGTGACGAGTCAGGCGCCACAACCTACTCTGTTCTCTAAGCAATTTTTGACACTTCTGTACCTCAGTTATTTCGGTCTGTGTGACGACATTTGACTAAAATTTCTATTATACACAGAAATCAGCAATCTTGACAAACCCATCAAATTTTTTTTCGTTCTTGTTCTAAGATAGGAAGTTATTTATATGAATCTTTTGCCCCTTGTCATTCACTCACTTGATAATCATACAAATTCTAAGCTATTTCCCGTTGTCGTACAAAGCTGAAATTTCGTTCAGAAATAACGTTTTACCTCTAAATTGCAAGAAAAGTTCAAATCTTTTATTTATCCCAAATTTCTGAACGCTTTTTATCCTGATGTCTTTAACTGCCTCAGATTTTCATTATAGATGAAGTTTACTAAAGTTAACTATGTGTGAGATTTTTCTTCGTTACACCCCTTACTTTTTAAATTAGTGAAATTCGAAATATTTAAACAACTGTTACACTCCATCATCATAATTTTACTACTCTTCCCGTGGTCTTAAAAACAGGTAATTTGGCACATATAAATGATTTCACTCTCAAATCGCAAGAAATGTCAACCCCAAACGTGACACGTTTCGTCACATATCTTCAGATTAATTCATTTGCTCTGGATGAGGCTAATGCCTCAAATTTCTGTTATGCATAAACATCAGCACACTTAATTAACACATTAAATTTTATTTTACGCGGTGCTTATCTTAAATTTATTGGCATTACGACTTAAAATCAACATGAAAGGTACCGTACTTTACTCGCGGCACCACAGACTGTACATTAATCAAACTCAATCAAGATCTGTCCAATTGATTTTGCGTGAATCACGTTAAAATAAACTAAAACAAATTTCTCATCTCTATAATTTGGTTTAAAAATTAAGAATACGGGTAGTTTATTCAGTTAGTGGAACAGTGGGCTGTACAATAATCAAACACAATCAAAATCCGACCAGTATTTTTATGTGAATAACGATTTTTTTTCATTTTTAAGCATTTTCACATTATATCACAATGAAACATATCCTATTTATCCGCGTTATCCCAGGCTACAAGTTAATAGAAACTTCATCAAATTCCGACTAGCAGTTTCAGCGTGACTCGTAATAATCCTAAATTTCTCATTTTTCGATCTCAAATCCAAGGGAAACATATCCTATTTTACCTGCGGGACAAGGGATGCATACATAATGGAAATTCCATCAATAGCTAACATATAGTTTTATCATGAATCGGTTTCAACGAAAGATTGTTATCAATACGATACATTTCTCTGCTTTCAGAAATCCCGTTTTACCCTCGTCATCACAGGCTGTAATTAAGTTGAAATCCCCTGCAAATTCAACCAGTAGTTTTTGCATGAATCCCGTCATTCTCAAGTTGCAGACAGACCGGTAGACACTAATTTAATAAACGTAGCTCTTTTTATAAATTTTTATCGATTGTACTGACGTTTTACCGGGTTACAGATTTATTTCATCAACAGATAATACAAATCTCGCATTTTTCTTGACCTGAGCATCAATTTGGAAGATACAAAATTCTATCGTATTCAAAGGGCACGCGAAATTTTCTGGTACTTCATAGTTTCGTGACAGATTTACACGACTTGCGAACAATGAGCCTGTCTGGTTGTGCCTCCTCATTGGAAGAAACTCCAATTGTTACTCATCACACGATTTTTCTTATAAGACGTTGAAAATACTCTCTCTATATTACGAAGAATTTTAATATGATCCTAATAGAGCTGATCACAAAATTCAACAAAATAATTTAAGGAGCGCTAAATGAAGATTTAACTGGAACACCATAAGATCTCGCATGTCTAGGTCATACAAAAATACATACTTCCAAAATAAAAAGTGAAAGATATAGTCCGTAGACCACCTGGATTACTGGATAGAAATTGAATACTCGTACAATGTGTATGTAGAAGAATTTACTTTTGCTGAAGAGGGGATGTATGTAGGCAAAGGATAAAAGGCCACTGTCTGTTCTACAAGTGATATTAAGTCACAGAAATCAAAGAAAGGAACTAACTTCTGACTACTGAATGAATTCCATCTCTAGTGTGGCTGGCCTCGCATTCGGAAGGACATCGATTTGAATCCCCGTCCGCGCATCCAGATTTGAATTTTCCATGGTTTCTCCAAACCACTCCAGGCGAATGCCTGGATACTTCCTTCATAAGGCAATGGCCGATTTCCTTCCCGTTCCTTGTACCTAGTCCCATCCCGCTTCTAACGACCTCGACGTCGATGAGGTGTAAAGCCATAAGTAAAATAAGAAATCTCTTGTGGTTTAATCAAATATAAGAAATACCACGAAAAATCGAATGTACACGTTGTCACCAAATTCTGACAAAATGTGTGTGCTAGATCAATCTCGAAAACCTTAAAGAATTTAATTCATGCAGCCTTATAGTTTCGATGGGGCGGGATGGCAGTAAACCACTTGTCCACTATGTCGAGGAATATCTTGCAATGAAAGGAGAAAACGGTAGTCTTGCTTTCTTTGACTGCTAATCCCTGTGGCGCAATTTCCCTTTTAATGTGTGAATTTATAATAATTCACGTTACGATCACACGTGAGTATTCATCAGTTAAACTCGTTTAACAAAAACTATTTTCAACAAAGGGCACTTTTAACAACTATCTACACGAAGCTATTTTGATTTTTTTATGTAATTAATTCGCTTTGTTTTAACTCCACAAATGAATTTGTGAACCTATTAACTAAATAGTACCAAACCGGTTTCCAAAATCTTATTTTCAAATATATATTTCCTTAATATCAATACTTTTATTGAACAAATTTCAGTTTCTGTTTCCAGTCCATCATCAATTTTCTGTATCTATTACAAAAATTCTAATCTGCTATGAAATCAAACATAGTATCATGATTGGGCTCCCACCAACATTCAGGTAAGACGCTACAAGAGTTTTATGATTCATATTTAATAAAAACTACTTATGAAGAAAATATTAATCTGATATCGTATGATGATCCTTTACCATCACTGAAAGATATTTACGTATTTTAAAACTTGGTAGTTTTGAGCCACATGGTTCATATTCAGAGACAAGCGACATTTGATATTTGACCAAACGCTAACTAAAGGGATTCATCACTGTGCTGAAAGTTTATGAAAATAAGAGTTGATGCAGCATTGCTGTTCAACATCACCAGCTGCAGTCATTATCTATGAATTCATCTACCCTTAAGTGAAATTTGGAGATATTATTTTATACTTAACTACTTTTCCTTTCCAGTAGACACCACGTGAGTGGTTTTTGTATTTTCATGTTGAGTGATTTTTTATGGGTAAGTATATTTACGTTATGGTCAAATGTGGTCAATTACTTTTCAAGGTTGTTTTATAGCTCATTTTTGTGTCGTTAATAATTTAATTTCGCCTAATTATTCATACATCTGTTATTGCAGGTATTTCCTTGGAAAATTTTAGTTTCGTTTGGAGTCTTTCTCCTGTTCCTTTATTTTGAATTGACGTATGTACGAGCTAAAACTCCAAATGGAATACAGTATGAATCATATTACTGACACTTATTTACTGATACAAGTTCCATTAATGGCTCTCAAGTCTAAACCAAGCTGAAAAAAAGAATCTTTTTAGTGGTCGTAGATTCAAATTTGATCAAATATTTGATGTGTATCTTACTATCGGCACATAGTGGTGCGTAAATGGAATGTGAATATAAATTATAAATATTAGTATATTGAACATTAAACTAAGAATTACTTGGTGAGTTTGATTCAAATAAAAACATGATTTAATTAACAACAAACAGTTTTGAATGAATTGAGTTTTTTCCTGTGTATTAACTGTATTAAATGCTATCAGGTTTCTCACCGGCGCGGCGGCTGCAATCAACTTGATGCGACGTTTCGAATTAGTTTTCCTACTTCATCTTCCGACGAAATGTTAGGCTTCCCCAGTGAACTATCCGGAAACCCAACAATTAGCCGAAATTTTATGCACGATAACAATTTCAAAACGTCGAATCAAATTGACGTCCTGGTTCGGAGGAAATACTGAAAATATTTCATAAAATAAACAGTTTTGTTGTGAATGATGGAATCTAAATTCAATGTATTCTCCAAATAGTGCCTAAAAAATTCGGTAACAGAAATAAGTACTGCTATATAAAATTTTGCTCACCAAAGTTTATCTACGTTATAGTAAGTTTGAAAGAAATTATTTTTTTAAGTAGGGATAAGCGCTTGGATAAATAAAATGTTACTTTTACTGCTAGAAGCATTACAATCTCAGTGATAATTTTATAAATTTGCAATTACGTTTGCTTTGCAAATAAATGTTTAATATATGTTATTATGTTGCTTAAAATAAAAAAATCTGTTTTGGATATATGGGTAATTTGTTTGACTTCTAGTGCATAAACCTAAAATATATTTTCTTTACCTTTCGCCGGAAGAAACACTATCACTAGAGTGATTAATCGATTTTTTGATTTTTCTTCCATACCTGAAAAAAGAGAAATATTGATTATCATATAACTGTATCAGATCAAGAAAGAACATTGAAATCTTAAATAAAAATAGTAGCTTCCATTAATTTTTTGACATATAAATTGGCTTCTTTTATACCTGCAATGACTGACATGTAAATTAATAAATGCATTGCATTATAATCGTTAGTTGAGTGAATAGGGTATTTAAAAATAATTTGTTGGGTCAGTCGTTCCTCACTGTTTCAATTTCATCCGTCATTTCGACAGATAGGGCTAACTACCGATTCTGAACATTTTTACTTCCTTTGTCCTAATGGCTCGAAATCATTAAATAAATGTAACATAGATATCAATAAAAATTTAAATGCTTAGAAGCACGTTGAAGATATGTACAAGTGTGTATAGACTGCTGTATTGTTCAACCAACAAACTGAAAACAAAATTGCTTTCTGACCCACACGATTTATTCAGCCTTATCATTGCATTACAGAGACATTAGTGTATTCTATTGTGTAACAGCAAAGTGTAGAACAGGCTTGTTCTGAATTCTGTCTCCATAAGATGTCCATTTCGGTGGAATATGTTACATGTTATCCCCTTTCCCCCTGCCCACAGTTACCCTCAACAGGCCCCCCGTATGCCGGTTATTCGATGGCGATTGTCCAGCTCGGCAGTCGGTCTGCAGGGGCAGACGTTTCGTTTGTAGCGGAAACCTTCATGCACTGTTTGTTTCTGTTTACGTAGGAATAAATAATAATAAAAAAAATTGACTGAAACAGATAAAGGCAGGTCACAAATTCTGACTCTACAAAACAGTATGGACAGTTTGTTACAACTTATTTGCTACCGGTCAATTAGCGTCCTGAGTCAATAACCAATGATATATTAGATCATAGATTCATAAAAAAAATACTGTGTTAGATTTATCATCGTGTGGGTATTAAACACGTAGTTGTTGTGAGGTTTTCTTTTTCCCCTAATGGCTTTAGGCCTCGTCGACATCGAGGTCATTAGAGGCAGGAAAAGACTAGGGCAAGGGAGCAAGGAATAGGATGGAATGCGGCAATGGTCTTTTGAAGGAATTATCCTCGCATTCTCCTGGAGTGATTTCGGGTGGTGTGTTTTGGACTTTTCATCCAGTTGGCACGGAAATAATTCAAAATTTCAGCTTTCGTTTCATTTTGTTTGGAGAAAATTCCTTTTTCAGCTATCCCATCATCGGTCGTTGCTCAACAACCAGATCGAGGGCAAATAATAAACACGTTTCAAAAAGCTTTCACCATTGGTTGAATCAGTTAGCGAGTATTGAGTGATCTAACTGCAAGGATTGCCAAAATTGATGTTGTCAAACACATATTTATTCTTATTTTCCAGCTTTCTCTCCATTTTCAAAGAATGATGAATGCTTGTGACTTAAAATTGAGATAAATTTTATTAACTATGAAAGAAAAAGCTCTTTTGTGAAACTCAATCTAAAATTCTTACAATACAGCATAACTGAAAAACAGAAGATTCTTTTACTGTTTAGATCTATGAAATACCGGAGTTAGGGAAATAGGAAATATTAGTAAACAAACCAACATTTCAAAACAGTTAGATAGGAGATGTTTAGTTTATTGGGTGCTCTTTTTTCAGGCTTTCGTTAGTGCACTCAAACACTCCTCAGAAGGTATACTATCAGCGATGAAAGAAGTTTATACGTAATGTCTTATAGAGTCTTATGAGTAGTATTTTTTGGTGTCAATGATGGCGTTACGATAACTGGTGTATACATTCATTTTTACAAACAAATATAAATTTTCAAAACATTGCAAAAATACATGAATGAGTTGCACAATTTATAATGTAATTCACTGTAGTAGCAGAGATTCCTTTAGAACACCATAATAAAGTATACTTTCGTAATATAAAATGGTCAATACCATTTCCGGCATGGCATAGTAATGAAAAAGCGAAATTAACTTGATAAGAATATGGAAACAACACATTTATTGTATTCCGAAAAGTGTGCAAAAAGTGTACCATAAAAATTAAACATTTCAAACTATCTGTTGATAAGTCCCTACGTGATGTACTTAAAGGTGTCTAAGTTTTTTAGTTATTAGTATAATTTGGTAATACAGTGTTAAATTAATTTAGGGTATTAGCAGAAATACCTGTTTTCCCTCAAACGTTCCAGCAAGAACAAAAACGCTTATTCGTCTTTTCAGAGATATCTTTACAGGAAACTGAACATTTTACAATTCACAGTTCTACTAATTAAACAGATTGATAATAGATTTAGAATCGTTTTGATTTCAAACTATCCAACCCACCTTTTTTCAGCCAATAATAATTACTATACAGGGTGAGGCATTTAAAACTGTTTATCGGTATATTTCGCAAAATACAAATCCTATTAAAAAAAAAGTTGCGATAAAAGTTGTTCACCTTGAAGAGGGACCTCCATTAACATAACGCTCGATCCCCCTGCACCACCCCCGGGGGCGGGAGGGGGGGGTGAATTTGAAATCTTAAATAGAAACCCCTATTTTGTATTGCAGATTTGAATTCTCCGTGAAAAAATATGTATCTTTTGTATGAAAATTTTTTTTCGCTTAATGATAGATGGCGCTGTAATCGACAAAAATGAAACTGAGTTGATGATTGTTGGAAAACGGTAATATCTCAAATAAATACACATCAGATTAGGAAATTAGGAACAATTTAGAAAAAAAATTGCTGTAATTCCCCTTGCTTCTCACAAGTATTTCATTGCAGCAAAAGTACGAAATGATGTCCGTTGTTTCTAATGCACATTGCAACTATGTGTCTGATAGACAATCCGACATTTAAAAGTGTCTCTGCGCTAATGTTTTCACATTCATTGATAATTCGCTGCTGCATATTTTCTGGGGTTGTTGTTACATCCATCTAAACTCTCACTTTTAGCCATTCCCACAGGAAAAAATCGACAGGAGTCAAACCGGGTGAACGTGCGGGCCACGTTTGAGGACCTCCTCGTCCAATCCATCGACCCGGTTAGTTTCGATTCAAAACTTCTCGAGATATTCGTGAATAATGCGCTGGGCATCCATCGTGTTGAAACCACATATCAATTCTTGTTTGAAGTGGAACATCTCCCATTAGTATGGGTAAAACATTATCTACAATGTCGCTGTACATTGGACCAATCAGATTACCTTCTATGAAGTATGGAGCAATTACCTGCGTATCTAAAATACCTCACCAAACGTTGACACTCCATGGGCGTTGATGTTCAACTTGCCTTACCCAATGGGGATTCTCCAATTATCAATAATGCATATTATGTCGATTCACTTCACCACGATTCGTAAAATTTTATTCATCAGAGAAAAGCATCTGTGAAATGAAATTATTATTCACTGCCAGTTGTTCCTGTATCCAGTTGCAGAAATTCAGGCGGTTTTGAAAATCGTCATCATGCAGTTCTTGATGCAGCGATAAATGAAATGGATGCCATTTGTGTTCATGCACTTTGCGTAGAAGACTTCTTTGCGAAATTCCTGATCCTCGCGTAATATACCGAGAACTAATGTGATGATTTACAACAGCTGCAGCTAAAACATTCACTGTGTTATTTTAATTTGTCACAGGACGCGGTAGGACTTTTTTCCTAGGTTTAACACTTCCGGTTTTAGTAAAATAATGGACAATACTGCGAAAAGTCATTGCAGACGGCACATGCTTATCAGGGAACAGATTAGCATACCTTTGACGAGCTTCTTCAACATTTCTATGAGCCTCAAAGTACGTGGTAATGATATCGACTCTCTCTGCAATCGTTAACATCGTGGAACAGTTGCGATGAGATGTGTACAGTCCGAATCATTGAAGTAACATGCACAGTCTGACCACGGACTGAGACGCATGATCACAGTCTGTGCTTATTCGATTGTGGGAGGTGTCACAAGATGGCATTATAAAAATATCAAAATAGTACTTCGATTTTCCTGACCTGATGTGCATTTGTTTGAGATATTACCGTTTTGAAACAATTTTAAACTCAATTTCAGTTTTTGCCGATTACAGCGGCATCTATCATGAAGCGAAAAAAATGTTTCATACAAAAGATACATATTTTTCACGGAGAATCCAAATCTGCAATAAAAAATAGGGGTTCCTACTTAAGATTTCAAAGTCACCCCCCCTCCCGCCCCCGGAGGTGGTGCAGGGGGTCGAGCTTTATGTTAATGGAGGTCCCTCATCGTGGTGAACTACTTTTATTACTTTTCTTTGATCCGATTTGTACTTTGCGAAATATTTCGACAAACAGTTTTAAATGCCTCATCCTGTATATTGATATTGGCTATATCTTGGCCATTCCTCTGAATCTTAGTAATTGATTAGAATCGAAAACTAATGATGTAATTTTTACCATATGAAAAATTCTCTCAAATAATTTGGGGTTCATCAATACCTTACATGCGAAGACGGTCAACCATCACGTATAGGTATTTAGTCAAATCCTACGTAATTAAAATAAAACAAATTGAAGGTTTTACGCGGCTGTTAAAATACTCTTTGATGAGATGAATTGATGGAGGGCCTTTTTTTTTTTAGATCTTATGCAAAAGAATTACATAATAAGTGAGGAGAGACAAAAACTTAACAGTGAGAAATGAAAGGCGACAGCAAAAGAGGTTGAAGGGATTTATCATTTGATAACGCCAAGACTTGATCGACCATAATTCCCATAAAATCCAGAAGTAACTACTTCGTTAGGTTTTCTTAAAATAGTAAAAAGCATTTGTTCAGCTTAGCTGAGAGAAACAAGACTAGCATGAAGTATCTTACAGCAAAGCTTGTAATATACATTCCTAAAAGACTGCAGGAATTTCGTTGACGTTAAGCTGATTAATAAAAGATACATGACTAAAGTGTTAATTAGTGAACTGAACTCAAAACCGTATTGGGCATTCATTAACAAATGAAGGCATTAGAAATAAGTCTAAAATATTGTTAAATGTCCTGGCAATATTAAGGACTTATGAGCAATAAAACATTTCCTTACGAGATAGGTTTACCCAAATTCGTGGTTTCACGAACAAACATATGATGTGCTCGTCTAATATAAAATAATATTGGGAACACAAAATTGTCATGCTAAAAACATAGTCTAATGACCCCGTGTTAGAATGTTTGGTGTTAATTTTCCTATGCCATCCGTTAGTAGGAATGCACCGACACATTACCTATCTGCCCAGTATTATTTGCTGAAGACTTGAGTTCCTTCTGATAAAATTAATTGCATTACGAAGAATAAAAAAAGTTAAATTGCCAGTATCAGTGTGCACATGAGCAAAAAGTGAAGCTTCTATGGGTCATACACACTTTTTCTGTGTGTTTTTCACTTTTGACATTTTTTTGTTTCTTTCGCACTCGAGTGGACGAATGATACTATCGTTATTATGTTTGTACAGTAAGTAAGTACTTTGACCAAATTATTCTCGCAAACAAATGAAAATTATAAAAAACTTAAAAGCACACTTTTTTACATTATAGAATGCTGCACCAACTCTTAGTCTGCAATTTTGTATTTGGAGCTTATATGCGGGAAAATAACTTTGACAAAATAACCATTCATGCAGTCAATACGATGAGAGAGAAATCGTAAAATAATATATTTTTAAACAAATAAAAACTATGTTATTGTATAGATATTAAAAGTTGTATATTGATGATAGTGATTATTATTATTAATTTATATGGCTATATATAATTATTACTGTTGTTATACTTCAATTGTATTTAGTGAATTTGTATAATATACATTGGTAACTGAAGAAGAAAATATATGTTTCACATCTTGTATGATACATTATCTCACATGAGCTTACGTACAGTGGAAACCACCTCCAGCTGCTTGCCTTAAGGGCGCATGTACAGAGCGTTGCATCCGCAGAACATTTCGGCGCATGGCCAATAAGGCGTATTGCGAAATTTTTTCCTGCTGAAAGCAAAGAAGTTTTACATCAAAAAATAAACTTCCAATGCGGTGCAATAAATAGTATTATCTGAAATAAATTCTGACGATTTAAAAACCTTATTCGTTTAACGCCTTGTTTCAAAAAGATAACTTTCATTTCGGTACTACAGTAATGTTCTAAATCAATAAACAAAAAGGGGATGTTAAATTAACGACTAATGTATCTCATTTTCCTTTCTCAGGAGAATTTGATAAACTGTTGTTTGGCGACAGTGAGAAAGAATTCTGGACAGGTTAGACCCACAAGAGTATATAAGTTACTAATATGGAGCAGACATCGACATTACAAAGGTGAATATATATATATATATATATATATATATATATATCCTTGTAATAAGAATAGAACTTCCCTCCAGACAAGGTTAAACGGTGTGTATGTAGCCACGTAAAATAACAGTACGCGACACGCGTATCAGGGCTGCCTATGCCGCCACGTGGCCCAGGGAGCTGTTTTACGCCCTCTTAGGCAGCCGGGGCCGACGCAACTATCACTCGCGCTGTTCCGCTCCTCTTCGCCGCGACCGATAAATCTGGGTCGCGCAAACCGAATTGTTGCTCTGCCGGCTGCTGGACTACGAGCCGAATGGGGACGGCCGTATAAATAAACAAGAGGGGAGGGGGTGGGGAGTGGTGAGGGTGGCCGCGGCCACCAGCGTCCGGCAGAGCAAGCAAATGGAGCATGCTAAAGCGTTATATCTCCTGAGCGGGCGGCATGTTTACTGCCTGCTTCCTCGGCTCGCGGACGTAAATTACAGACTATTGTCTCTTATATGGCGTGATAAAACAATCGAGTAAAAACTTTTCGCTAACCATTACAACTGTGTAAAAAGTCTCTCAAACTCTGCTGTCTTATATTTCCGCATTCATTTTTGGGTTAGTGGGACTATTCCCAAGGGCCATTATAATGTCTCTGTTTTTACGCATGTTTTCCGGTCAGTATGAATAGAACATCAATGTTACCAATTTGAGACAGTGCAATATAATAGTGAAGCAGTATGATATTTATTTTTTGTCATTACTGACCAATGAGAATTATTTAACAGTTATCATTTATTCTGATTAATAAATTATTAAAGAGAAACAAAAATATGAAAGGTGTTTATAATATACATATTTTGATATAATCCTTCGTAAATTTGCCGATTAACATTTAAAAGTTTTTAAGTCACTTTTTGACTATTCAACTATCAGAAAATATGTTATTTCCTAAAAGAAAAACATAAGTTTCTATAATGTCATTGCTCATTTACGGACACTTTTTATCCATCCCTCAAATTCTTCCAAGTCACCGGCAAAAATAATCACTTACCAGTAAAAATAGCGCTACTGCGTAAGTGTATAAACTTTCACGCTGCAGAACAGGAGAACAGGTGTACTCACTGCATGGTCCGTGGGAGGAGTGAAAAACAAAGTAGCATTCAGTTGGAAGTGGTGTATGTATTGGTATCCGCACGCATACGCTTCTCACCTTCTCACCTAAATTATTCACAAAAACCCAGGTATTACGTGGAAGTATTTTATACTTCTGGTAAATTACGAATTAGTTAAACAATTTTTAATCTTAGTAAAATTCTATTAATTTGTAGTGTTCCGTTTCTCTTCGTAAAACCATGAGTTGGTTAGTACTTAGGTCTCGGTTGGCATTTTCAAAGGCCCTTAACCCAACCTTCACTTCTGGCATAGCTTGCTTGCTCCGTGGATCGAAAACCAAGTCACCTGGCGGCCGAAAAATACTTTAGGATCTCCCGCCCTTCAATGAGAATCGATTATTTGATTTTGTAGTGACTTAGGCTAACATGACACGTGGCAACTTCAGAAGTTCCAGAAACAATAAAAATTAAGTGACAATCGATGTTTGCTGGACATTTGCGAAAACGAAGCGGCATATCTGACGAACGCTGCTTTATAAGACTCATTCAAAATTTATTTCGGACAACGGCAGGGATGTGGAGGGATCCTATAATAAACCTTATCATTCAACAATTAATCACTTTTTTAAGTCATTTAAACAGACGTTTCTTAGAACATGAATTCTAGCATAGCACAGAAATGACCTTCAGATGAATATTTGTGATCTATTTCGATCCAACTGCAGAACAGATTCGAGAGTGCAATAATAAAACTATTTTTATTTGTTTCACGTCTGTCAATAGGACCTAACTGAAATTTGATAAGAAATCAAATACTTGTATTATTCAAATCTAGCAAATTATAACGTCTTTGACAGTGAACTGAGATTGGACCAAAGAGGGAGAGAGAGAGAGAGAGAGAGAGAGAGAGAGAGAGAGAGAGATAGAAGATGAATATTATTATCAGCGGTAGCTTGGAACAATTTGACAAAAGCAGTAAATCTGCCTAAAAAAGAGCAAGATTGAAGCATTTTTTGTAATACAGAAATGTTTTAATCGCTGGTATATCAACGAATTTATTGAACTAGTTATATGAACGAAAATTATGAGCTGGAAGTTATCTACATTTAAAGAGATAACAAATGAAACTGAATGAATAGGAAAGTAATTACTTATTAATTAAAATGGGAGAATATAAATACTGGAAAGAACAAGTCGTATAAAAATATGTAACTAATTATTAATTACGTATAAACAGTGGGGAAAGATGTGTTAAACGGATATGTTTTCTGTTGTGATTGCTTTTAGTTGCAGAGGTAAAACAAGGCGGAAAGTGCGGAATGGTGAGGTAAAAAAAAGCAAAAAAAAAAAAAAAAAAAAAAAAAAAAAAAAAAGATATAGAAATGGAAGGCGAATAGAACGTAACCACACAACCTTCTTGACAGCGTTTACGATTGGCAAACAATTCTCCATACATCAAGCGAAGTAGAAACGACTGTTGGCGTTGCCAAATGTCGGCGAGAATCATTCGATCACTGTCAGCGGACAGCAACACCTGGCAGCGTCACAGAGTACCGCGGTGGAGACTGCCAACAGCCCGAGTCCAGCCGACGTTGCCAGGCGTACCCTGAGGTAGGTCAAACCCGAAGCCTAGCTTATGCCGCCTTCCCTACGTCCTCAACTGGACACTTATTCTGCTATAATATCACGAGCTGTACAAATGCTTACAGCAGATCAGTCCGTGAAGACCCTTCACCTAAGGCTGAGCAAAATTCTTTCACAGTTCAATGTTGTGTGATCATTTCACCGTACTGCAAATAAATAAAATCAAAATACTTGTTTATTTTAAATTCGTAATAAGCATTGAGTTATGAGTTTCATAAAACTTTAGTTTCAATTCCACACACCAATGAATATTATTATAATTAATTCTGTCATTTTGATCGTTACTGCATCTGTTAACTACCGGGCGTTGCCCTGGTGAAAGATCTTATGCCATTTTATCGGGTTGTCATGTTATGTAAAAAATCCTCCTACTCACGGCAGCCAACGTCACACAACTGTTTTGCTGGTTGCCACCGACGGGGAGAGGGTAGGAAACTCTTTGCTACTTACGTTGTTGTACAAGAGCGTTGAATATTTAAACCTAAGGAAACGATAAGTTTCCCTTTCATGCTTCATCCAGATTGTTTATTTGAATTTTCAAATAATACGAAAGGTGAATGGAAATATTTTCAAATACACACGCACGCAATACGTTCTTCACTGAAGACGAAGGGATGGATAAAAAGAAAAGTGCTCGAAGCAAATCTCCCAAACACTGTTCAGCAGTAGTGTGTCTGGCCACCCCATCACCATAGGTCGAAAGGTATTGTAGGTCAGTTTGCAGCCCCGTGTGACCTAGCTGCCCATTAGTACCGGTTAGGCGGCCCTGGATAATCATGCTAAGTCACACCTAGCCACAAGCATTACTCTCAATTAAGGCGCATTAACGCCCACGTAGCCAACCGCATTATGTGCTTACCATGTGATTACAACCAGCTCGCTAGAGTGAATGAAAACAATGACGGTATAATTAATAACAGCGGGATTTTATGTAAGTAAAATTGCTTCTCAGCATAGCAGATAAAATAGAATATGGTTCATAGATGCTGAAAAAAAGTACACGCACATTATAAAATTATTATGGTGCCAATATCTCCACTAAGTGAAATTTGTCTCGTATTAAAAACTTCACAAAAAATGGTCTTGGTTGGTTCTGCTATAGTTCTAATGACATTAATAAATTAATTATTAAAAAACAAATTAATACTCTACTGCTGTGAGGACTAATAATGACTATTGATATTAGAGACAATATCTTGAGATTTTTCACGCTCAAGCAATTTAATGCTGTTGAGGTCATATTCTCGGCTGTTGCTTGGTTAATTGATTTGTTGGTAACTAACACCAACGCAACTCTTTTCTATGCTTTACGCATGTTATCGAGGCTTCGTATTTTTGGCTGATGATACCTCGATGCCATACGAAACGCGTACCACAATAAATCACCAGTAAACAGTTGCACTGATGTAATTTAGTAAATTTTAAATTAAGATATAATAATTTCATAAAATAGTAACAGTATTCTGTGACATCCTGGAATTATTTCAATGCAGTTTGAAGGGCGGTACCATAAACTTAATTTAAAAGAAAGAAACAAACGCCTACATTGCATGAAGAACAGGAAAACCCGAACACACGAACTGGAATCTTCACGTTTTATCTCATCGTCGTATGGTACGAAAGCACTGATAAACCAGTTCTTCGAGCATGAGACGATGACCGAACCAAACGTATATCGGGACATCTGTCCAGAAATGGTTGTGATTTTCCGATGACAAGTAATATCGGGAAAGACTGCCCGAATAAATATCACAAACAAAAATTGTGGTTACAATACGTGAATTGTCTCACAGAGAAGATTTGGCAGTTGGTAACAAACTTTAATATTTAACCAGTATAGATATGTGGTGATAAATACATGGAACAATCAAGTGTGTGTATTACGTTTGGTCAACGTTGAGGTCGTTAGAAGAGAGAGAAGATTTAGCGCTAGAAATGCAAAGGGAAGTTGACTACCATTCCTCAAGTGATTACCCAGGCAGTCCTCTGCAATGATTTTGTGAAACCATGGAAAATCGAAATATGCATGGCGGGTGTGGGATTTTAACCCGCATCCGCTTGAATGCGAGACCCAACCAATATCACTCACACACAGGGCTGTGTGAACAATGGAGGGCGACCAAGCATCAGTGAGCTCCGTAGCAGGGCGACGGAATTTTAGATGTATCATGTGATCAAGTCAGAATGTGAAGAGGAAAATTAGAATGTTCTATATGTATTATGATGCGAAAACATATTCGTCATACTCTCTTGTATTAATTTTAAAAATCAGCCGCATGAAAAAAGAAAAAAAAAAAAAAATAGCTCGAGGATAACCTCAAAATAACGTGGAAAGAAACAAAAATTTAGGCCACCTCAAATTCTATCTCAAAAATAATTTGGAAGATATCATTAAAATTTTCAAGCAACTTTAACAAATATGTAAACGAAGGCTTTCTTGGCGTGTCACTGAAATATAATTTCGTCAAGCTGTGACAATCAGAGCTGCAGTGCAACTCTGGTTGCCACAGCGTGAGAATCAGATGGCCGTAGAGTATCCAACAAAGTTCATCTTTCATCTGCTCAATCCGGTAACGAACCCGTGAAAATTATATTTCTTCTATAACAAATACAGTGAAGCTGTGATGTGCGTACTAATTAAATAATACAGTGGTCAAAGACACATCACACAAAGATATCAAACCTTTGATGAAGGATCGCTGATTCTTGTAGATGCTGACTGTCTATCGAATACATTGTGAGCAACTGGATGTAAATCAGTCTCAAGTATTCAGGAGGTTGAAGTTTAAACGAGGAAAGTGAACATAATAGATGTGGTGTGAAATTTTGTGACGTATTTAACAGTAAGAAAAATCCATGATACCAAGTTGTCGGGCTATTAGTAATTTATTACTGAAACATAAACCGTTATTTGAATTCTACACTACTGATTTCGGTAGTATTCTTAGACGTTTTTTGGCTGACCAATAAGCACCGTCTTATCACTGCATCTGTCATCTGACCTCAACAATTATTAAGCTGAAACGTAATTCTATGGTTAAATTAAACAATATTGGTTTCCGTTACGAGTCATCTAGAAACGTTAGAACATCTTATCAAGAACTGTAGTCGCAGTGGACTCAGAATAGATGTAAGTAGTACCCAAACAGTTCAGTCCGTCACCTACTAAACTCATTTAAACATTCATAGCGCCATCCGAATAGCAGTCTTTGGGTTCTTATAAGAATAGAATGAATGGCGATACAGTAAGGTTGTTTGTCTTTGGCTACACCCTTATGGCTCGTATCAGAGTTTACGAATATATATCATGATATTTAGCTAGAGGTAGCTGGGTATTCAGATTTCATACTCACAGGGAGAGTTATTCAAGACTGTGGACGGTAAACATTATTTCGAGATGAAACTGCCTGAAGATCTTTTATGTAGATTCTAAGTATTTTGAATATTTTGTTAGAGG
This sequence comes from Vandiemenella viatica, assembly GCA_031002005.1. Classification (NCBI taxonomy): domain Eukaryota; kingdom Metazoa; phylum Arthropoda; class Insecta; order Orthoptera; family Morabidae; genus Vandiemenella; species Vandiemenella viatica. The sequence continues at coordinate 373,564,013 of JARYHS010013630.1, forward strand.
TGCTTATTTTAATGCTGCGTTGCGAGATGGAAGGTTATTACTATTCCAGGAATCACTTAAATTATCTTGGAAAATTGTCTGAAATGTAGGCTAATACTTAAATGGCCATATCCTAATCAGCAAGGTTAGTATGAAGGCGTATACAGTGTTGTAGTAATCTATGGCCTAGCTGCTGGTTATATTTGGTTGTATCTTTGTTGAGAAAAATAGTTAAGAAAATTAATTTAGTAATGTCGTTCATAGATCAATGTGGATTACGAACAACAGCGCACCTCACAATTAACAAGCATATATTGCCTGACCTGACCTGAAACTAAACGAAATCGGAGACATGGAGTCTTCAAAACTATCGTCTCAACACTGAGCTATCAAACTGGTAGCGCACATGTCAGTTCCTGATGTCTTCTTCATGAATGTGTTGATCGCAGGTTCAATACAAGTAAAAGTAGATTCAGTCCGGTTATGCGGTTATGCATTATGAATTATACAACCTTATTTCTTCTCCTATTACCTTCTAGAAAAAAGCTCACATATTTTCAATGGCCAGCACTCTCAGCCAATCAATACCTCTAGATGTACGTCAGTTTAATAACTGTTACTTATTATCAACTTTATCATATAAATCGACTATTGTTTCTGCATATGCAATAAAGTTTCGAGAAGTACAATAGTTATTTACAGTGTTATAGAAAGATTATTTTTTTCTTTTTTACTATTTCATTCCTCCCAGCTGAAGGCTGGGAGGGGGGCTGCTGGAGGATCACGGAGATCCTTTTCAGCTTACTACACTACGGGGAGGGAAGGGAATGGAAGGTCGGCCGTGGCCTTGTAGGGAACCATCCCAACATTCGCCTAGAGTGTCTGAGGGAAACCACGGAAAACCTCAGACAGGATGGCCGAACCGAGTTTGACCCCGGTCCTCCCGAATGGCAAGTAACAGTGCGAAATCGCACTGTCATTGTTTCTTGATTTATGCTTATTAATTACAGTATTTGCCTAGGAATTTAAAAATTTCGGGTGTTAAACAACCATCCAAGCCGTATTACAAAGCGGATTATTGTTTCAATTAAGTCTGTATTTACGACGTAAGCGACGTGTGTGATTTCGCTGCCTCTCTCGGATGTTGTTGGTTTGCCGATTTGCGTGCCCTGCTATAGGCCCATTAGGATTGCCGTAATTCCCCGTCGCACACGCAATGCGACCAAGTCCAGGCTTATCCTCGTTGGCGTGCGCTGGTGCGTGCTTTCATTACCAACGCTGTTTTTACGCGGTTCCACCCGATTATGTTGTGGGTGGAGTTAAATTTTTTTCCAAAACAATTAAGGAAGTATCTCTTTTCTCAATTTATTCTAGTTTTTGCGTCCTATCGGCTAAAACATCTGCCCGGAACCTCCACTGAATAATGATGCGATCGAACTGAAGTGATGGGTTAAAAGGCTCCGAGGGAAAATATTTTTTATTTTGTTAACTTTGATGAATAACGTTTACAGGATTTAAGGGAATTATGGTATGTTCCTCAAGTTAGAGCGGTAAGACAAAAGCGGCACATCAGTGTGAACGTATCTCTTCAGTAAGACTGCGGAGGGAAGCCAATCAGTGATTATAGCCCATATACACAATGGTTACATTCAGTTCAGTCACATCAGACATTTCGCAGTAATTCTAGACAATAAAGTCTACTCAATTCACTCAGATCGATGCGGGACTATGCCACAGTGTTAGTAGATCCGACCTCCGGTAGTGAAAGAAATTCGCTAATTTTTATGCCGTATATTAGAGTTGGAGCTGGTACAGGATTCGTAAACAACCAATTAGACACCAAAGTTCAAGGTTAATTTTCAAATAAGATTTTGCTTCTGGCTTTAGACCTCGTCGAGGTTATTACATGCGGGAAACAACTGGTGCAAGGAATGCAAAGGAAAGTCATTTTGAAGGATCCATCCCGACATTCGTCTTGAGTGATTTGGGTAAACCATGGAAAATCAAAATCTGGATGGCTGGATGTGGATTCGAACTCAGGTCCTCCAGAATGTGAGGGTAGAGCATTACCTCTCACCCACCATGCTCGGTTTCAAAAAACCCTACAGTGCGTGTGGAATGACGGAACATGATACTATTCGTATTTATTGGTCTTCCATCCGTCAGACAGGGTCGTTGAATTTGGCGTTACTTACGTTTTGTTACGATAGAGTAGACCCAACTTGGCCGACACCGTGTTTCTCTTCTGCCTTCCTTCGTCTTAATATACGTAATGGAGACAACGTAGTATACTTAATAGCAGCTGCCACAATCAGATAGACATACACAATGATACTTCCACACACACAGGAACGAGTTGCCACCCTACTACAGTATGAGTACTTTGGGAGGGATCTTTGACGTTCCTCTGCGCAGAACTTCAAAGATACATGTTATTACGAAATACAAGGATTCCTGAAAAGCTATATAATTTATGTATAAAATATAATTGGGTGTATTACAAGAGTCTTGAGCTGATCAATAATTTACGAACCTGGTAAAAGTGCAATAACTAAACACTGAATGAAATAACACTATGCAAATACAACTTGATTGGTCGTAATCAAACTCCTTCAGTTACCAAAAAGGTAAATTGAATGACCAAATTTTATTTGAGGATTCTCATTAACTCCGCCTGTCTTCTTCTCGCTTACCACCCAAATTATATATTACGGGCGATCCTCTGATCTCCACACACCATACCATTTAATTATTATTCTTACAAATTTTTCTGGTTGTAATACTTTTCAACTACGACAACCAACCAAACAGCAGGGAGTGATTACATATTTCGTTTCTAAAGCCAAAATTAGTTAAGATATGTTACTGCCGGACATTCAATTGCACATGCGTCGTCAAACTGCTTTTGTTATTAATCGTTAGTCAGGAGATGGCTACCTTTCATGGCGAAGCAGTGGAGACAATTCATTCACTGGGTTCGTGTTCACAACTAAGATGTGACTTGTCACTATCGGTGTAGTGTTTTTTTTATGCCTCGTCTACGGCTAAGGTCATGGACAAGGTCAAAGAACGGGAAGGAATTTAGCTATGGCCTTTTTTTGAAGCAATCATTCCGGCTATCGCCTGGAGTGATTTGGGGAAACCATGGAAAACCCAAATCTGGATGCCCGGACGGGGATTCAAACCCGCTTCCTCCCGAATGCGAGGGCAGTACGTTAACCGTTCACCCACCACGCTCGGTCCGGTGTAGTGCTCCGTATTCTATTGATTTATTGTACTTGCTTGACTCTAATATCAGTCTTTATGTTTGTACCATCTTCTAGTTCCATCATGCGACATGTTCTTTCGACCCCTTTATAGATAGCAGGTAGCAGTAGCTTAATATACATACCATTTTCGCTTACTATTTTCTCTTATTTACCAATCAGGATTAGGTTAACATTTTATACTGACTTTAGTGGACGTGTATCAAACTGTTACTACAACTGGTCTACACAAATAATATTTTTTGCTTTGAAAACGTTGCTTATTAACATGGAGTGTATCTGTATTTTCTGTATGGATAAAATCTTGTTTTAAACTGACGGAACTATTGTTGTTAGTTATCTGGATCTTCGTATTGGTACGAAACAATTTTTTAAATGACAAAAGTTTATTGATTTTACGTGGCAGTTCTTGATCAACGCTTTTAAAGCTGGCAAGGCCACCTGATTTTTTATGTGCTCAGAAAATGAATTAATCACAACCTGCAGTCTTGCATGTCTGCGCACCTAACATTGCGCGAGTTTCTACAAAACGTTTACTCACGCATTTTAGTACACGTTCACATTAAAATAAATTAACTATCGGGTTTCACCCTCGAAAGAACGGATGTTAGATTTTAGTCCGGTCATCCTTATTTCACTTTTCCACGGTTTCCACACTCGAATACTATTAGATATATGTCTGTTAACTGCAAAGTAAATTAAGGAAAGCCAGATAAATATTCTTCTGAAACATGATGCTGTGTGAAAATTAGGGGCAGTTGTAACACATAGAATAGTTGCTATTTAGATCTGAGCACACTAAACAAACATCAATACAGCCATATGAAATACTAATTGTTTCTTGGGCTTAATAAGTATATAACAACAAAATTGCGATGCAACGTACTTCAGTTCTAATACTTTAAAGTGCGTGTTTAATTATATTGCTAATATATAAAATGAATGCAACCTAATTCTGTCATTAATTACAGTTTTTCGACACTGATAATTTTAGTCATAAACTCCAACTTTTACAACTATGTATCACGCACAGCCAGTGAACATAACGCACGCAACAGTTTTCTGCACGCATTGGAAAGCAGACCAAAACGAGAGTTGTAATGTCTGCGCGGTTAATATCAACAGTAACAGTTAGCAGAAAATTAGGCGTAGCTGATAATCATCATTAGTAATAAAATTACGGGTTAATGAGATAAACAGAACATAATATATATTAGTCTTATCGATGGTTTCTTTCGCTATTGGTATATTTTCCACCGACGTTGAAATTTTGATGCTGAGAAGTTCCCGACCGTCAAAACTCGATTAATTTTCCGTAACAGCTTCTGTGCTAACAAAGAGATCTGTAACTCAGGAACAGTCAAACAGTTCTTAACATTAGCTGATCAGCATTTTTCATTGTCCTGAATTAATATTTTCCGAAGGGTATCATTTAAAAAAAAAAAAAATTATAGAGGTGATACTAATGCAGAGAAAAAAAAATAAACTTTAAGGAGTGATACTAACGCAGAGACAAGGTCTGTGTAAATAAAAACGTTGGTCGCCAACTATCATTTGTGACAGAAAACTGTGAACATAGTTAAACATCAAAATTTTTGTACAATTCGTTTATTTTGTAACTGAAATGCCAAATGTTGGTTTAGTTAATAACAAAAATGCTACATTTGCAAAACAACATAAAATTGAGTAAAACAGAATATAATAGAGAAGATATTTATCGCCTGTAAAACAGTAATTTTAGAAACTATTAGGTAAATCACACTCACGGTTTTTTGGATATATGTTATTTATTCATTTCAATTACTACAATACTTATATAATTTTCAATTAACACACACAAAATCATATAGACTTTTCTCATCTCCAATAATCATATTGCTTATATTTTTACTGGTTTTCAACTTTCTTTAAATACAATGAATCATTTGTGCAAAATTTCTATTTTATGATTTCAGTTTCCTTTTTAGGATTTAAAATTCTTCGAACCAGTTGTTATCCTTTTTATTTTGATGTGCGTCTATTTGACTTTGTTTCTCTATTTATATGTGTGTCTGATTGACTTCGACAGATTTGTAAACAGGGTAAAGCAAGTACTATTGACGAAATAAGCTCCAGTTTCATAAAACTTTCCCAGTCATGAGTTATAAATATGCGCACAGCGTGGTTTCATTGTCAGTTATGAAATAATTTATGTAGCTCGTTACGTCTGCGTTATTCGCTTTCCAGCCATGTGTGAAGTTCTGAAACTACCGAATGAAATTGTTGCAGTCAGGTAGAATATTTTGATGAGCATAGGAAAAATAATTTAAATCAACAGCTTAATGTAACCAACATTACTTAGATGTCACGAAATATGGTGTAAAATTTCAGTTCGATTACATAGTGACTTGCCTGAAACTTCTTAATCCTGCTTTAGAAACAAAACGTTTAGTTGTTATATCTTTCAAATCTGTTCCAAACGAGTTTTACACATAATATTCAGGGGTTGAAAAATAATGTTCTCATTTAATACGACTGAATTCATATCACAGATGCAAGTGTGTTTTATTTAACAACATCATGTTTGTTCTTACTAGGGAACCTGCATAGAAGGTAATTTGTCAGATTTACCTGGCCTATACTGAAAGAATTTTATGAGACAAAATTGAAACATACGGCGTTAGAGACAGATAAAAAAAAGCAACAACGTGTTACTATCGCTACATTAAAAGTGTTGGATAAACATCCGTTATGAGAATATAATGTAGTTTCATTGTGTCTTTCACAGCCTAAGCGCCCATTAATTTCATCCATGAATCGTATGCAGTTTCTGTGGTAACGTCTATAGTCTATTATCAACTAGCTGTTCCATTACTATGCTTTAAACATATTAAACTATTTAACTAAATTTTGTTTATGGATTGTAATTATTATATGAATGTTATTAGCTGTATGCGAATATGCTATTAACTTCTTTTAGATGTCGATTCATCTTAAAATTTTATCGCTTTTCGATGAATTTATGTTTAAATTTACCGCTTTTTATGCCAAACGTAGTAGTTTAAAATGATGGGAGTAGATGGCTGCAATGTGATTTTTCGAAGGTTTCAGTGCTAATATAAAGCTGGAAAGCTTCAATATATCCACTTCCGTAACATACCAAATAAATAAATCGATATAATGTCGATTGTTTCACAAAATGTCTTCCTGTTGTTCGTGAGTATAACTGAAATTCTAATGTTATAAGAAAAGTTTTTGTCTTTTAAAGTAAAATGTCATCTTTCAGAAATTTGAAATTGCCGGAAGACACGTTTTGTTTTGTTTGCGGACAATACATTGGATCTAAACAAGTGAAACATAAAATTGTGTTTGGCATAAGGTACTATGAGGCGTACCATGCTTCGGTGTGCATGCATGGTAGTGGAACAGTTTTTGGGCAACAATAGATATGAGAATTACATGCAGCTGGTAGAAAGTTTGATACTGAGTTACCAAGTTGTTGGATGTAGAATGTCTGTGAAAATGCATTACTTGTTTTCTCATATTGAATTTTAAGGCCAAATTTAGGAGCTGTAAGTAATGAACACGGTGAACGCTTTCACGAAGACATTTACTGCGTCGAAAGAAGGTATCACGGACGTTGGAGCTGTGCTACGATGGGAAACTATGTGCGTGCAAAGTGGTCAGGATTACATAAGACGAAAAGCCATTTATTTTTAAAAGACACTGTTGTTGTTTGAAGGGTCAATCTTATTAAATATTTTTGCAATTGTTCCTTTTTTTTTAACTGCTTTACGTCTCTCAACAGCGAGGTCTTTAGAGACGGGAAAGGATGGGGGCAAGGAATGGGAAGGAATTCGGCCATGGCCTTTTTAGGGAAGCATCCCGGCATTTGCCTGGAGTGATTTGGGAAACCATAGAAAATCCAAATCTGGATGCCCGGACGGGGATTCGAACCGCCGTCCTCCCGAATGAGAGGCCAGAACGCTATCCGTTACATCACCACGCTCGGTGCAATTGTTCCTAGAAATTCTTGAGGAAGTGTATGTTAGATTTCTGTTATTGACTCTTGTTATGGAGTGCAATGAGAATTAAAGTTATAAACATGTAATATTAGTTGTTTTTAAGAAAACTGAAAAATTTATTATTACAGCCAAAATATTAACACTTAAGGAAAACTACTTGCATATTTGTAATCAACATCATAAAACCTATCAGTAAACATTACAAAATTAAGAAAAAAAACGTGATCAAATTTTGTTACTTATTGTTACTCTTTTGTTATCAAGATATAATGAAGCCAACTACAACATGTTACTTTAATTGTATTTTATAAGAAAATTTGTTGTACAGTGATTAGAGATTACCATTAAATGATAACATTGTACACCGAGAAAAAGAAATAGGATATTGTCAAATTGTTCACGGTTATTAGGAAAATTAGTATCATGTTATCAAGTGATAAATCTTATGACTAAGCTAACATCAGCCAAAATGAGGAAGGACATTGTGAATAACAGCTAATACGTTTATGATACCTATAACGTTTCACCATCCAGAGGAGCTAAAAGACGCAGGTGCACAGATACAGACAGCATTCTGATCGCATGTAGGCGCAGTGAATGTTGATAGATAAGCAACGCCAGTACATTACCAACAGATTTAACGTTGTAAACGTTATAAGTGCCCTGCTTAGATGGGGAGGTAAACATACTGACGCTAGTTAGAAGATTCTAGACGATTACTGTTTGGTATACTGAGCATTCATAAAAGTGCAACGTATACACAGCACCACTAAAAGCGTTCCAGTAAATTCTCTGTTTATAGGTTAAACGTAAACCATATGAATGTCCGTAATCAGCACTGAGTTATGAAACTGGAATAGTATGCTTGTGTACTGAAACTCCCAATATTGCATGTGGTGATTTCTTTCATGCGCTCTTATGATGCAGATTATGTTATACGAAAGATATTTTCTGTTTCAGAGATAACATCTTCATTGGTTGGTATTAATGTGTTTTTTTTTTTTTTTTTTTCATGTGTTATGCAAAGATTTTCTTAAATCTATTATACTTTTCTTTTATCTCGTAATTTGATATGTGATGGTCAGATAAACACAATTTTTTCATAAAAAACAGTTAAGCATCAGAAAAAATGATGTTTAATATATTTTATAGTAATAAACATGCCTATATTTAAGAAATGAATTGTTTCCAACAAATTGCGAACAATCAGTTTGTTTATATTGGCCATTTACATAGTCAACTGATTTGGGTAGTCCGTATGCCTGTAACGCCAAATTCAACTTCTACCGGTGTGTATTACTAAATAATCCGCTGTGAAGAAACTGGTTCTGTAGTTTTGAATACCTTCTCTCCAACGTATAAGGAATACAAATTTTTCACAGAACGTCAGTCGAAGTTAATATATATTTACGTTTCTGTAAGGCCTTGGTGGCCTCGCTTGGTACCCATCACTCAATGAATCAGTGGCGCCTTTATTCTAGATTATCTGTTGACAATTGTTACGAGTTAAGTATACATCAAGAAAATGGGAAGACTTTTGTGGGTGAAGCAGTATTTGATGATACTTCCCTCCTCCTCCAGCCGCTCTCAAAAACGAATAAATTTTCTTCTATAAGATTATTTCCTAAAGCATATTTTGTTCTAGATTTAGTGGCAAATGGAAGATAACGCAATGTGAAAATATGAAAAGAAGAGCGCTATAGAAAAAATTGTGTACATGTAGGAATTGTACTTTTAAAATCAGTTGAATGTCATCGTTTTCCACCCTCGCTGTGTTCTACCCGCTTAATTGATTTTTGTTACACATCTCCTAATTCAACGAAAGCAATGTTTATCTTGTATGTGTAAGTGTGATTGAGCCACATCAGTGGCTAAAATACAACAAATAAAATAAGAATTTTTACAAGAATTCACCCACAGGATCTACTAATGAAGCATTGTTTTGTAGTAGTGAATGCGTGATTATCAAGAAAGAAAATGCTGAAAATTACATCGTTACATTTATTACCACAACTTAGTTTTTTCACTGATCTCGCAACTGAGGATAAAGAATCGATACACACAGAGTATGACGCCATCTGCCTGCTAAGTTCTCATCCATCAAGAAACGTTTGTAATGTTTCGTAATTGAGATTTATGTAATTACACGACGGAAACGATGATCTAACCAGCATTCACCTGGGTAATTATGCAAAATAGATTAAAACATTGCCAACAGGCCAGTGCCAAGATTTAAATCCACATCGCTCGCGTGCTTTTCCTCTTCTCTAGTAAGAAAGGTTACAAAATTATTCTAAGTGGATCCTAATGCAAGGAATCCTGTTGTTTGGCATTTATCCTCAGGTAGTAAGTACTGAAACTATAGGCAGCTGTAATTTTGTCTTCAAAGGAAGCACTCAAGCCCATAAACTGTTAATACTGTTTTTGGTTGCAGTATTAATTCTATTGTTTCACAAATTAAGTGATATATTTGCAAATTAAATTTTTTATTAATATTTTTTAACTGCTTAACGTCTCTTAATAGCGAGGTCTTTATAGACGGGAAAGGATGGGGAGCAAGGAATTCGGCCATGGCCTTTTGAAGGAAGCATCCCGGCATTTGGTTGGAGTGATTTGGGAAACCTTGGAAAACCCTAATCTGGATGCCCGGAAGAGGACTCGAACCGCCGTCCTCCCGAATGCGAGACCAGAATGCAAATTAAAATATGGTTATTGTATTGTTAATAGAAATACGACTGACACCACGTTTCAATATATCTCAAGCAGGGTCGGCGCTAGGAATTTCTGGCCCGGGGTAAAAAGTGGAACCATTTTTTTTTTTGGCTCTACAAAATGGCCAGGCGACAATGGGAGTATTCTTGGCTTCGTGGCCTAAGGGCCACTATAGTCGGTGATCGGGCCTCCCATCAGGCGGCGGGGCGCGGATACTTTTGTTCCTGATTTTAGTGTTTATTGCGTTCGTAACACATAAACAGTCATCAGTAGTCAATAAAAACTATTTTGGAAACTGCTAATAAAAAAGGAACTCTCTCTGTTAGTTCCAGTCATTACTACGGCTTCTGTGAACGGTTGCAGGTGCTAATTTATCCAAAGCTTCATCGGCCCCGCTGTTAATCAAGTCGCTCAAAGGTGTCGCTGGCGGAAATGGTTTCAGTTGGCCGACTTCCTGGGCTGAAACGTGCAGTTAATGAGGGACGGCTGTGGTGGGGGCAGGCGGTAATTTGGGCCAGACGGGTGGCCCGTCACGCTAATGGCGTCGCAGGAAGCAGCAGGGTGTGGCCGACGGCGCTACTTCCGGCGCCGCTGGCGGAGCCACTTCCGACCGAGCAATACTTTCACTCTGTCGTCTGCCTGTCCGTATTGTGTTAAAAGCACACTCAGAGGGAATTCAGCGGAAACGAGAGACACGTATACAATGCTCGAACAGGATATAAAGTTTGAAATGACATCACAATTGATTTTGTTGGGCTGATTACCATTATTTACTGTCTAACAATTAAGAGATTTTATCTGAAGCACTACATCAAATATTCTTCCTAAGGGACCGTGCACAAACTACGTGCCTCGGTCCAGGGGGGAGGAGGGGTTGCCTGGAAGGCTACGCTGGGCTACGTGGGGGGAGGGGGGGGGGTTCCGAGCCAGGCCACGTAGCTTTGCTTTCATAACATTTTTCACAGTAAAAATGAGGAATAGAACTCACAACAGCATTTGAATTTTTGTTTCCCTCAATTAATTATCTCGGTATGTAATTTACAAGAGAAAACAGTACAAAATTTCTTCTTGAATCAAAAGGGAAAAAAGCTACGTGCTACGTATGTGTGTGTGGGGGGGGGGGGGGGGGTTAGAGGCAAAAGCCACGTAGGGCTACGTGGGGGGGGGCTTCACAGGAGGCCAAAATGGAGCTACGTGGTTTATGCACGCTCCCTAATAAAATGATTCTACTCAAGAGGTTTCCAAGCTAAGCAGCATATCAACATTTTATGTAATTTGAAGAAAAATGTATTTTTTCCTTTAAAAAAAAACATACAGATGTGGCATATAGATCATAGTGGAAGAGATAAATATGACTCTAATAAACTATTAATCAAACAGGTCCATGAAAGTCTAATCACCGAGGGTGGTGGCTGGCCGTTCTCGCCTAGCATTCGGGAGGACGCGTGTTGGAATCCCGGTCCGGCCATTCAGATTGGGGTTTTCCATGGTGTCCCCAAATCACTCAAGATGAATGCTTCGATAATTCCTTTAAAATTCCTTCCCGTTCCTTGCCCCCTGTCTAATGACCTACACGTCGACGAGTTGTACAGTCATAAGCAAAAAATAAAAGTTTAAACGCTTTCATAGTGGAAAATTGGCCAAAACCTCGTGTATCCGATTCTCTCATACCATTTAGAATCATCGTAATGGTTTCGTTGACCATTCGAACTTGACACGTTGTGTGTCATGGAGCGCGGAGATCTTGGTTTACAAGAGAAGGGTAAGACCTGGAGCTAACGGATTCCCATGATTTATGGCATGGTGATCGAAGACCACTTAAAAACACGTTTTTAAGGAGATTAACGTCACTACTACACAGTTTCCGAAAAACTGAGGTCAAATGTCATCGCGCAGGATCACGTTAGGTCCGAGGGAATGGATAAATAATCAAGAAAAGAGTAAGTTCCCTGTATACGACTTTTACAGATTTCTTTGTGTAAGAGGTGATTACGATTTTATTGATATTTTTCTCTAAATCTACACCTCATTCCTGAATATTTTAAAGGGAAGAAAATACTGTATTTTCAAATTACAAAGAAGCATGACTGGCATTCCTGGACTATTCAATGAAATTATGTGCCTTAATTTATCAGGATGTGTATTCCCATTCCGACATATATATATATATATATATAAAATTAACATTATAATTGTATATGCTAGAGGCGATAGCCTATTTTCATCGATCCTGGTGGCATAATCATAACACTGCTGTTCTGGCGCTTGAAAGATTTTGAAATCGCTGCTTCGTATGCAGTTCTTTTAAGTATTGTAACTATGTTATTTACAAGGAAACTTCTGATTGGTTACGAGTAAAACAACTTGATGAAGCTGTTAAAAATTTATTTTATACCACTTCCGTATATTTCGTAGCCATTTGCCAAATGCTACGTATATTGAGACTGCTGATGCAATGTGTACGTAGAAATGGTTTGTTCTTCAAGTTTTTTACCGACATTTTTTATAGGTCTTCCGAAAGTTTTACGTCTATGGAAGTGTGTATGGTTACTTTATAACCTGTAAATAATTTTTCTGTACCAATGAACCCTTTACCAAAGTGAAGACGTACAGACCTGTTAACATCAAGTTTTGCATTCGTTGAGAGTTGAAAAAGTTTTAGAGTCTATAAAAATTTCTGGGCCCTCCCACCAGTGGAGTGAGTAAATTTGACGAGACACCGTGAAGTCGCCCTCCGGCGTCATCTTCCAGTGAATTTTTATAGCGTTTGTAAATTTTTTCATGTCTTCTTGCGAGTTGACATATAAACCCATCTTTTTACATTTGCTTGGCAGCTTATTCGTTTCTGTCACAATGAAAACTATGAGTAGCGTTATCTATTAACAGTATCAAAGGTTCTGCTCAGAAGTTGAAAAGTACCATTGACAGAGGGTATTCTTGTTTCACGGAGCACGTTGTTTTGAAAGACCTTGTCAGTATAGCATTTATTTGAATTTTTGTAGAAACGCTAGTTATTATTTTTTCGAAAGCTGTTGTGAGCTAGGTAGCTTTAGCCAATTTTCTTATTACCTCCAGTAGATAAATAAATCCATGCAATCTTCTTCCTTTTCTAAATTTATCGATTAAATGAATGCATGGAGTTTTTGTTCAGCCTCTGTAGAGATAACATCCCTGTATTTGTTCCAGTCGTGAACTGTACGTCGTCCTGGTGTTTTTATAATTGATAACTACTTAAATGTTTGCGTACATAGGGTTCTACTCTTTTCTTTAGCGTTCGAGTTAATATCATGAAGTCTAAATTCAGCAATGTAATTGACCTCAAATACCTCACATCATTATTTTTCTTACCGTTTCGTAAAAGCACTACTATCCCATCGTTGAATTCTTATGACGAAGCGTTGACTTAGTATAAACCATTAATAATTTTTAAGTAATTTCCTGCTTACTAGTATGGCAAAAATTTAATTCTACTTGTATTAGGCCTAGTCGATTTATTTCTTGCTGCTTTCTTGATCGTGGATTCCACTACTCCAGATAAATTATTCATTATCAATTAAATATATTGTTAATGGATGTGTGAAAGATGTTTTGCTATTTCTCTTTCACTGGAAATTTAGGAAAATACGAAAGTGTAGCACTAGCCATTTCCCTTTGAGTTTTTAATAAATCACCTGTAGTATCTAATTTCGTGATAAACACGCGCAGGAATGCGGCGCTCTGGGATTATTTTGCCCATGCAATATTTTGATGTGTGAATTATATACTGTTCCGGACCAGATGTGACGGTTATTAAGTCGGTTGTTTCGTGTCTGTCAATTATAAAAATGTTATGTAATTGTGTGAAAAATTTTGAAAATCGCAGGTCACGTAGGAGGGGGGAAGGGGGGAAAAATTTCACTGGTACGTATGAAATCAGCAGACGTCATTCTTTCTCTAGTTCCAGGTTTCAACTTAGACAAAATTTTGTTCTATGCCGACGAATCTGGAAACAATGAGATTTTAACAAGCACCACGACAGGAGGAAACAGGGACGCGGGCGCAATTCTTGGCAGAACAATGGTGAACTGAAATGGAGGCTTGGAAAGGATTCACTTCATGGCTGATTGTGAAAGCAATCAGTTTGGCAAAGGGAGCGTCCATAAATTACGTAGCTCCATTTTGGCCTCCTGTGAAACCCCCCCCCCCCCCACGTAGCTTTTTTCCCTTTTGATTCCAGAAGAAATTTTGTATTGTTTTCTCTTGTCAGACTATTGTAAATTACATACGGAGATAATTAAATGAAGGAAATTCACATGCTGTTGTGCGTTCTGTACCCCATTTTAACTGGCTTGTCTCTGAAACCCCCCCACGTAGCGCAGTGTAGCCTTCGAGCCAACCCCAACCCCCCCCCTGGACCTATCCACATAGTTTATGGACGCTCCCATAGTGGCTGAACACTGCTGTTTCAAAACTGCAGCGGTAGACTGCCAGCACATCACCAGCTCACGCAGAGTGGCGACTCTGCATGTTCGCCTGAATGACAGCCGGCATACATGGCCCCATGAGACACCGAGCGGTAGCGCTCTGCCTAGAATTCGGGAGGACGCGTTATCGAATGCCGTTCTGGTCTTCCAGACTTGCGTTTTCCATGGTTTCCCAAATCAAGACAATGAATGCTGGAATGGTTTATTTGCCTGAAATCTAATTGTATGTTCTCAAAAATGACTCGATAGACCGGAAAATTCCTCTTGCTCCAATGCACATTAAATTGTTTGCGATTTTTCCGAGTTCTGTCTTTCTTTGATAAATGTTAATTTTAGCTATGCCTTCTTTCCTTATATCTAATATTCCATTTCCTCCCAGTAAATTTTCACAATAATCCCATCAAGCAAAACATGTCATGCTTGTTAGGAATATAAAAGGTTTTAAAACAATCAAATTAACTACCCCACTATCGGGGGGTAGTTCATTATTTCTATCGTGAGAGTCTCATCTTTTCTTTTTGGGCTGTTGTTAGTTGATGCAGTGATGCACTTTCTTTTTACGCTGCTTATTTAGCTTTTATCTTACCAATAGACCATTTATGCTTATTTCCTTGAGCCTCGTTGTTTTTTACCTTTTATATCTACTTGAAGATATTTGCATCTCGATTAGTGTTTCAATACAAATCTCCTTGTAACGGAATTCAAAAGTCTGATTTAAGCAGTTTACAATATGCAACCACTGATCTTACTTTATGTAGCCAATATTCCAAACTATTTCTGTCCTGATTAATGCTTCATAAGGAGGACTGTAAACATGTCTGGTAAACGTTTCCAGTTCGAAATCGTTGAGGAGTGAAGTGTTCATTCTCTGCGACCCCTTATCTCTTCAGACTGTTAAGAATAACATGAATATGGCAAACATAAATGCAATGATCTGAACAGTTAACAGGAGTGATGTACGTGTTGCCTATTTCATCGCTTATGTTTTTAGTGGCGTATAATTTGCTCTAACATACTGTCTGCTGAACCGATGACATGTTAAACTTTTGAAGATACCCCTGAGTTAGTGTAAAGGTAATCGCCATAAGTATACCGTTAAACAGGTTATAAGCTCAGAATAGCTGTAAAAATTTAGGTAGGGCCTACTGTTTATCAGGTGGATGAAACAATCAAACCGCCATTCATTTTTGACGGTTCATTCCTTAGAAGGAAGGGCCCTATGTTTTTGCATAACATTGATCTATCTCTTCGTTTATACGTTCAGTAGTTGGTTTGGTAGCGTAGATATTAACATTCAAAATGTCATTTACAAAAGCAGAAATTTCTCTTCGTATTTCTATGTCAGCGTTGATGCAGAGAATACCATTTCTGACTAAAATTGTTATCTCTGCCCAGTTATAGGGAAGACTTCAGTAAAAGTGAAAATTCTTTCATATGTAAATCTAAGAGAGTGACTTACGGAAGTAGTGCTACGTGAACTCAGTTGTACATGTAAACCTTTGAATCAGTGTTCATCAACCTGTGGTCAAAATGGTTCAAGTGGTTTGCAGGCAGAATATCAGTTTGCAAATTTAGATATCGTATTCGTACTGTATAAAGCTACACTGATCAGACAGAACATTATGATCACCTACCTACTATCGACATAAGCCCGTCAAGGCGATAGTAGCGTCACCTGACGAGAAATAAATACTAGTCAGACACACGCACGGTGCATGTAGTATCAGTGAGCGTGTTATCCGTGTTTAGAATGGGGAAGGAGCGCGATCTATCCGAGTTTCACCGAGGGCAGATTTTGATGGTCCGGAGGCTCGGCACGAGCATTTCAGAAACTGCACGACTTGTCGGGTGTTCGAGGAGTGATGTGGTGCGTGTCTTCAACAAGTGGCGAAAGCAAGGTGAAACCACGTCCAGACATCGAGGGGTTGGGCTGAACCCCTCATTACAGATGTCGGACGTCGTAGACTGGGCAGACTGCTAAAGCAGGACAAGCATCGAACTGTAACTGAACTAACAACAGTCTTTAATGCTGGGCATAGTATCAGTGCGTCTGTAAACGGGCAACTACTACTGAAATGGTTACGTTACCAACGTCACTGGACGTTGGCGCAGTATCAGAGCATTGCATGGTCTGATGAATCGCGATACCTTTTTCATCATGCCGATGGGAGGGTGCGAATCCGTCGTTTCTTGAACCCTGTACTGCGGGACGGAGACAAGCTGAGGACGGCTCAATGATGGTCTGGGGAGGAATCCATGAGTCCAGTGGAGATCGTGCAAGGCACTATGACGGCCAATAAGTATCGTACACTGGTTGGAGACCACAAACATTCCTTCAAAATTACCATGTTCCCCAGCGGCAGTGGCATTTTTCTTCAAGATAATGCGCCATGTCACAAGGCTAGGAGTGAGTTGGAGTGGTTCGAGGAACAAAGTGGCGTGTTGCAATTGATGTGCTGTCCCCCTCCCCCAACTCTCCAGATCTGAACCCGATCGAACACATCTGGGATATGATTGAACATGACGTCACTATCCTCGCTGTTATCGGTGCCAAAGGTGGACATGCCGGCTAGTAGGTAGGTGTTCTGAGTGATCGGTGTATAAGCGGGTAAAAACTGCAATCCCAACGTTTTAAAAGCCGCTAATGTTTCAATAAGCGTGAAAAAATTTTGCATTTCCAGGATGAAAATAAAGCAATATTGTTCCTACATTAATCTGTACATTTCCAGTTGGCATTAAAAAGAACGCTGTTCGTCTTAAGAATTAAGTAAATGGAAAATTTCTAATTGTCTTCTAGTAGGTGTGAGGGACCGCAGTAAGTGATAGTGTGTGTGAAGTACAGAAAAAAAAACAAAAATTATGTTTAAGGTGTTGTGTCTTTTATATTATTTTGTACATATACATCGGTAGTATACTATAGAATCCAGCCTATAGTAACATCATTATTCATTTGGTTTCTAAACATTAAGAGTCTGGTTAATATGTAATTAACTTTTAGTAGGTCACTTCCAGCCTTATATCCGTGTTCCCCAAGGAATTCTAAATATGCTTTTAGATTTATTATGTTATAATAACACAGTAAAATAGTCTCAGACGTTAATAACATACACATAAACAAAAAATTAGGCCCATATAAGTAAGTTGACAATT
The DNA here is from genome assembly GCA_031002005.1 of Vandiemenella viatica. Classification (NCBI taxonomy): domain Eukaryota; kingdom Metazoa; phylum Arthropoda; class Insecta; order Orthoptera; family Morabidae; genus Vandiemenella; species Vandiemenella viatica. The sequence goes on from JARYHS010013630.1 coordinate 373,581,587, forward strand.
TACTGATCCTCGGGATGAAAAAGGTTGAGAAACACTTCACTTTTAACTTAGTAGTCATTCTTATTTGACAGTGAAAGTGAGGTTGTGCGATATTGTCTTCCATGGTTGGCATACGTGCCTCATCGAAAATTCCACATCATTTGCTCATCATGCTTATTCCGAGTCAGAAACTATTAGAGTTTTGTTTGATCTGTTTGCGATGGCACTGATTTAATCAACGTTCTGCTCGTTATTTGGTGGCCCGGGAGTGTATGCTGAGGCGTCTGTGTTAAGGTCAGGCCACACTAGACCACACCGAGTCTGCACCGTCACCGCACCGACACTTTTTTTTATTGTTGTCGCTCAACCGATTGCAGTGAGTTCAAACGGTACTGCCTGTCAGCCAACACTCGGCCGGGTGCCGGGCGTCATTAGATTGGTTTACTTTTTTACGGTACGAGCCGGTGTCGGGCTGGTCTATATGAAGAAGAGTATAGAAAGAACTTCGAAGTTTTCGGTCCTTTATGACTAAATGTTGTTTCAGCATTACTGATTGCTTTAGAAGTGTGTCATTTTTTTCAGCCTCACTTTAGGTTCATCAGATGTTCGTGAAATGTATGTAGAGTCCTTGCATGTTCGCATTAACAAATCAAAGCTCTACCAGAGGTGAAGGTAGATTTTAAGGTTTGTAAAAATTGCATCCGACATCCGGATTTTGAACCAGGGACTTTCCGTACCCAAATTACGTGCTGCAAGAATATGAATATAGACGTACTGAAAAATATGTATTCAATCATATAAAAGTATATTTGTGTTTTGGGATATCAAAAATAAATTATATAAAATAAAAGTACATTTATTTTATTATATTTGAATATTAATTTTTCATTACATCCTGATTTGTCTCTTGACTAGATGGCTAAAGTGTACGATTGGCGTACTGAAAGTTTCTTGTTCAAATAAATCCCTGTCTCAATTGTAATTTTTATGGGTCTTAAAATTGACATTCACCTCTGGCAAAGCTTTGATTTGTTAATGCTAAGATGCTAGGACGCTCTGTTGTTCGAATTTCACGCTAATGTGTAGGTCTCCTTTTCATATTAATTGACATCGATAGAGGGGTACTGCGCGGCTGATAATAAACTCTGTGACTGGAATTTGTAGATCACATGAAATTAGTATTATTTTAGAGAATCTTTGTGATCTTTAAATCAAAATGTATGATAATCTCATTCTTTTTTGTTAAAAAAAAAAATATTTATTGAATCGTTAAATGTGAAGTGAGTGACGCTTAAAACTTCATTGTGACTATGTAGAGATACACGAGAATCTTTCAATCCAGTACAGTGTGACGATCATTTATTAAAACTGCTTTGGGATACAATTTTTGTGCATAAGATATCAAACAATTAGGTAATAACAGTAGTCAGGAAAAAAAGTATTTTAACGTACTTAATTACTTTCGTAGAATATAAAGTACGCCTAAGCAAAATGATGTACCTTACTCTAAATAAGGAACCGGAGGTAGCCGCAGCTACGATCCGCAAATCACTTTTAGGGTAATTTTTTAACATTGATTCTGTGAAACAGCCAAGTGTGTACGTTAAAGGAGACTGAAGACCGGGTAGGAACCCTTCCATCACACGGCCGTGCTACGGACCATTGTGGACGCGACGGGGGGCTAGTCGACTCTCGACTGAGCGTTGGTGCGGTGACAGTGCGGGCTCGGTGCGGGCTAGTAAGGCCCGACCTTTGCAGTCCCTCTCAGGAGATGTCAGACAGGGAGGGCTTGTGTCATAAAGCTGGCCGCCCTCGCAGCTGTGGTGGCGAGTCTGAGCCAAGATTTTAATAAGCCTGCGACGCCGCTCTAATTACTCGGGCGTTTAACCAAAGAAAAAGCTTCGTTATGGCCCGGAAGCAGAGTCTTTAGCAACGGGTGGCCGTCTCTGTTCTCGCTGTAGCATGTCACAAAGCCGGCTATTTTCTCATTACGCAAATAGTTTATGTTCAACATTAAAATTTATTGCGCATTTAAAAATGTTACTACTTGGTGAAATATGGGAGTAATTGACAGAAACGACATGAATTATTTTCTATCTTCGTGCCTGGAAAGATAAAAACTTTAAAAAAAAATTAAAGATACGCCAAGGAAACAGGTATAGAGTAAAAAACATGCCATGAAACACTAAACATCTATAGTAGAAATGTTCTGCGTGTTAATAGACGATAACGAAAGTATGTCTCAATCTTTTTTGCTAGAATACCCGTTACCAAGGCATTAAACACTTAGATTGAACATGAATGACTATGTATGGGATGAAGACACTATAATAATGAATTTGTCACAAAGTAAATTCTATGCCCTACTTATATCCAAATTAACCACTAAAGAATTAAAATAATTTCATCAAATGTCAATATTAAGTTTTAAATAAGGACGGTAATTTTGATTTAAATATAAAAAAAAAATTGTGTGATCCAAAGATGGAAAATCCATAGTACGTTTATCCAATTCCGTAATGAAATAATCCATTTGCTCATATTAAAAAGGAAAGCTGTATCAAATACTCACCAATATGTATTATAGCTACAACTAGACTCTTGGTTGTCAACATTTCCCCTTTAATTAATAACGTGTTTTACAGCTGTGTTTCTGTTGCTTGAAAATTTGGATAAAATAAAAAAAGTAAATCAGTGATAAGAAAGTTATTTGTAGAGATATGTTGGTTGAATAAATCAGAAAGAATAAATATTTCTACATTCACTTAGCTGCAATCGTGTACTTCAGGACTGTTATGTAGACGTAAATTCCCAATTATTAATAAATTATTTTCTTACAAGACGGTGTAGTTATTTGTTTGAGAGCGAAGCTAGAAATTGCAGTGGAGGCCACAATTCAGTGAGGAAGTTCACTTTCAAGCTTTTCTCTTTGTAACAGGTATGATAAATGGGTCTGCTCTGTTTAATTCAAATCTTGTCTCAGTATGTCTTCAATAACACAAGCATCACAATACCCAGTTCGATGGCAATAGATATTTATTTAGATCGTCTGTGGAATGAGAAACTTGAATTACCGGAGTACTAAACTTATTCCGTAAGTCATCACGAAGCAGCTATGGTAAATATCGAGCTAGTTCTCTGTAACATCGTATTTAACTTAACTATTCAGAATAGTTAATAATAATTATATGTAATATTGTTATTCCATAATAACAATATGGTCTTTACGATAACTAAATTCGTATTTAAACTGTGTAGCATTTAATTAGTTAAAAAACCGTGGTCCTGAACCCGAATGTTGATCGGATCCTCCTGAAGAAAGCGTGTATCAGAAGTAAGACGGTCAGTTCCTTTCCTCCTTACCTAGCATGCCGAGTGTAAGGGACCTGTAGTTTTACGTGGAATACGAACCACTGATGCGTTCTGGCGTATGTCACATTACACACAAACCTGTGTCAGAGCTGAACGTTAGATTTAGGGCCTTTAAAATCGCCACCGAGACAGGGATTCGAACCGGAAACGTTTTGATCTTCCGGCAGACGCCCTGAGTTACCAGACCACTCACTCTAACAGTATTCTGTACAATATTTTTTTTAAATCTTATTTCAGCTGTAAATTATACTTACAGTTATGAAATGATTGGTGTAAAAGATATTCTCTCCAGTTATATCTCATTACTAGGTGTCAGAATTTTGCCTCACTGTAAAATATGTGAAATAGTGGGCAAATATCGTGTGTATAATATGTTTCTGAGAAACACTTACGTGAGTTTTTCCCACATATGGTCTGTTTCTGAAACTTGTTACCGAGGGTGGTGGTGTAATGGTTAGCCCTCTCTCCTCGCATTCGGGTGGACGCCGGTTCGAATTCCCGTCGGGGCATCCAGATTTGGGTTTTCCATGGTTTCCCAAATCACTGCAGGTAAATACCGGGATGCTTCCTTCAGAAAGGCCATGGTCAAATTTCTTCCCATTCCTTGCCCCCCATCCTTTCCCGTCTCTAAAGACCTCGCTGTTAAGAGACGTTAAGCAGTTAAAAAACCTTGTTCTGAGAAACAAATTTTCCCACAGGTATCCTACATGCCCTGTCTACTGAGTATGAGGTAACAGAGTATGTTTAAAACAGATACCTTGCACAACCATCAATTCTCCCGCCCAATAAACCGTCAGTGTCTAGAAAGCGTGTTCTCCTCCGTACAAGCTCCTCCGACGTATGACGCGGCATAAATCATGTCGAAGCTAATTTTCGGAGTGCAGTCGTGGCGAGTGCGATAAGAGACCGGCCGGGTAATAACTCGGGCAGCATCCTGCGAGTCCGGCCTCGGCAGATTTATCATCGCAGGTAATGTAGCAGCGGGCGGCATGATGCATGGCGCCTGCGCAGTCGATACCCCCACGCAGGATCACTCGGGGGACCCATTCATACACACCCACGGGCGGCGAAGGGCCGACTGTTCCGCAGCGGAACCGCAGCAAAGCAGAGCTCAACATGCTCGATATCGAGGTAACGAAGTCGCAACAATAAATACGGTCCATTCCACAGCATCACCGAAATGCGACGAGGATGTACCAAACTACCTGCCCATCGGATTCGACGAGTGTGAGAACGCTGTCGGTGAACAATATACACACACTGCTTTCAAATTCTGTAGGGCTAAGTTTGAACTGGAACATAATTTAACTGATTTTTCGCTCTCCCGAACAGTCACTCGAACTCTGAAGAACGATTCTGACCACTGAAGTGGTTACGCTAGCATGGATTATTATTATTATTTCACAACATATCTCGTTGAAAGATGCATGAAAGTTATATTCTTCAAATGTTAGGTGAGAACTCTCTCTTGAGATTAATATTAGGTTTGGTAATGGAAGAAGTGAAGGGGTAAAGGATATTTACTTGTTGTTCACTAAATTATTGGAACAGCCAATTAAATTTGCTGACTACTTCAGAATGAAGTATTCCGACCACCTTTAGAAAGAAAGAACCATTCGAATTTCAGAAAATATATTTCTCCAGAAGAAAGGTTTGCTGTCATATTGAGACAAAATAAATTTCGGGAAATGTATTTTTCCAAAAGAAAAGCTTGCTGCGACTTTGAGGTAGGTATCTATATTGATTTTTCTTAATGGAATTTCCTTCCATAATTTTCTGGCAATTCCTATTGCAATACGATTTTGACGACGTATGGGTTTCTATCTTGCACCAAGGTGATCAACAACTCCATGACGATTAGGAACACAAAAAGTAAATGGAACAAAAGCAAGCGTTAAAGTAAACAAAAACACAAGAAATCCAACCGATGCAAGTATTACAGCAAACCGTAAGATGCAATTTTGCGACAAAAGCGCGTTCGACCGAAGACCGGTAGAGTTTGGTGGAGTAAGATCGAGTAGATAGTGTAAACACTTCCACCAGAATCCATACTATTTCGTACCTTCGTTTGGCCGATGTCGGTCGTGTTCGATATAGTGAAAAATCGGTGGAAGTCGGTTCGAATGCAAACATACACTAAAACTTTTTAACCTGCCAAATTAAATGAGTTAAATTAACTGAGTTTAGAGACAGAACATCATATCTCCAGTCTAACGTGATGGGGAAGAGAATTTCTAACATGGTTGCGAAATTTAAGATTTCACTTTCCAAAAAGTCAAGTGTGTACAGGGAGTATCTGATGGTCGGTATTTCCTTACCTAAAAGACGTCGCAAAGACTGGTCACATGTACTGTCTGTTCTAGACCTACAATTAGTGAATAGGTGTATCCATGAAGAATGGGAATGCACCTGATACGTGTCTACGTGATACCTGCTGCAGCATTTGGCGTTGACGGGCTGTGAAAGCACAAAACCGACTCGGATGGCATTACTTACAACACAACATCGGAATAAGTGATTTACCTGGGTTTGCGAGTATTTGCATTGTACCCTGGAGGTCTCTAGACAACTTTGTCTCTTGATTCACGATTGTATTTTAAAGGTGCAGATCAGCGAATTCGGGTGTGGTCCAAGCTCAAGGAGCCCATGTAGCCTTATTGAATAATTCTAGCGCAAGGCGCGTTCATGAAAACGAGAAATATTTTAGTCTCAAATATCAATCTAAAACTCATGAAAAATTTTCTAAGGCTGTGTGCAAGGAGCATGACACATTGTGGAAGAGAGGTTTTGGAGTTTTGGAACACCTAAAAGAAAGAATATGAAGCATCTGAAATTTAAGTGAACAGTTATAAAATGAAATTAACGTTCTTTAAAATAACGGCCAAGGAGGAGGATAGTGGGTTCAAGATACGCGACTGGGTAATATTGTAGTGGAGGGAACATGAAATTAAATCAGAATTGGAAGAGATAAAGGATTGCATTAACCAGTTAAGAGACTCATGTCAGAGAAAAGATAATCGAGGATACTGTGTATGAGTAATTGCTTTTATAACACAACGGGTGCGATAGAAGAGGGAGGCAGTATAAGTTAAGGTTTGCAACTATGGAGATTAAATTTTCTAACCTTGTTGTATATGCGATAACATATGAATCATTGAGATAGCCTATAATTGTGTTAACTTAAATGATATGTCATCTCACGAAATGATTATTATACTGCCTATATACTTCTCTTTTCCGTCGTGAAACAGGTCGAACATGAGCTGTTCGTATGGTAGCACAATTTCGTAGGAAACAGGGAACCTTTCTTGAGGTTGTTGGCTACGAGATGAATAAACTGTCTCACGGTAGTACCCATATATTCACGCCTGGGATGTCAGCTTTGGTGGACAAATATTTTGTTATTTTCAGATCGAGTAAAATTGTTACCTGAAATAATTTTGGTATTAAACAAGATGATATTATAATGGAAATAAATGACTAATGCAATGAACATTAAATTTATTTTTATACTTATAGTTGAATTAATCTACAATGTTATTCCGTATTTTTAAAAAAAAGACGAAACGAAAATAACCATTGAAAATTGTGTACACTGCGTATGAAGCATGAGTTCTATAATTCCGAGTCTCACGGGCAATTTGCTTAAGTGTCCCGCATCCAATAGATATACGATTAATTTTCTGCAAAATTGTTAAATAAATAAATGACTATCAAGCTGTTTTATCATAAGCTCTTTCCACGTAATTTTATGGTGTTTATTAATTTAACCTCCAGCCGGTAGCTAAGATGATTACATACTGCTGAACAATCTTTCTTCATGTCGCTTCAACTTCGCATTCTTATAAATGGAATCGTCTTGTATAAAACAACTCAAAGATTTCTGCTGATAAGTACTTTATGGTGACAGCTAATTTAAGTGCTCTCTATTCTTTTGACACAACATACTTCATTGTTCATCGTTTATAATTTTTGTTTTTGTGATTTATTAGCTACTTGCCAACATTATTAGCCGGTGTCTATAGCTTCAACGCTGATAATTTTTGTTCCTTAGTTTTTCTCGACACATTCAGACACAGCGTTGTTTCTAAGTAATGGTCACTCTGCATGATCTATAAACGACTTTCTCTACTTCTTTTCTAGAATCCCGTTTCGTTTTTATCCATTATTAACTTATCCTTGTCCTGCAGACACCTGAATTACGTTAGTTAAATTAGGTAGTCGCTATTAACAGATTAATTATTATCCATTTGTCTGCATATCAGTTGCCCTAGATCCTTTTCTGCAGCAGAGTGGCGCCTCAGAAATGTATTCATTTTTTTTCTTCAAAAATCGTAAACAAAAATATTCAAATGGCATTAGATGCGTGAACGCACTCAAGCACAAATGCTACTTTATTTATAGAAAATATCAGCACGTATTTAACAATTAGGCTTGTAATTTTAACTTAGTAATATCCATGTGAAAGACGTCCTACATTTCCACTGAGTCGTCGTTTAAATGCGTCCTTTACAAATAATTGTTTCCAATCCGAGTCACTTAATGCAGATATATTACAGAGTCTTGACAATAATTCAATTGAGTGCTGTCCACAACGGTAAATTATCTCTCTAGCAACCGTTTTCCTACTTACTACATTTATTTCTTGCTATGGTTGAGTACCGACCAATGGTATTATTCCTTTTTCCTAAATAAATCTTGACAGATCTTAAATTTTCAATTTATGTACAACATATATATTTAGACTATAGATGACATTTGTTTAAAGCAGGGGACTTTTTTATTATAATATAAATGAGGAAAATAAAAATAAACATGTATCTCAAAATGTCGTATGCCTTATTAATAACGCAATAAATTTTTCAGAAAATTAGTATTAAGCACGAAAAATTTACCGGTGATTACATTTTTGCAGTTTATGACTAAAATGCACTGGCTTAAAATATCATTTAACAGTACCGATATTGTTTGTTATGTTTTAAGTATGGTCGAAGAAACTTCCTGAATAAAGTGTGACACATTCATTGCAGAATATTAAAAGGCGTTATTAATGGAATCTACCAGCTACGGACAATATATATATATATAAAAATGTCGTATTAGTATACTTCTTTGAAGTTTACCTCATTCACTATATTTTTAATTTGGTTAAAAAAGTAATCAGTAAAGCCTAGGCAGTTCTGTGGAAACCAAAGGAGCTGCTCTGTGCGTAATGAGTCCCTTGGTAAATGTTCTACTTTGCAGTTACAGTCAATTCAAAGAAGTCTCCAACATTCTTCCCAACTCACTTCTCTTTCAGCCTCGGGCGACCCACCTACCTGCCGACCCCGCCTCGTTAGGCAACCCGCCATCCATCACCGCGGCCTGCGAATCTGCAGCATTATGAAAGGGCGTGCGCTGATGAGCCACCAGCTGTTCATCTGCTGTGGCGTGACCTCCGTGAAGCATCAAGCGCCCTCACGTCATTGTACGGAGCCTTCTACATACGGTAAACACACACGACACGACATCGAAAACACAGAACTTGTATGCGTATCTGGTCTTCATGCTGTCGCATTGAGAGTAACCTCATTAACAAGTGCGAATTTCTGGCTGCTCCTTTCTTTGTACGATTTCATAATCACTTTTACGTGCTACGTTTATAATTATCTCAGGGAAATTGAATCACTTTTAGCTGTAACTGCATAAGAAAGCTTCTTCGTTGGCTTTTCCGCATGGTTTATCTACCTAATTCATCTCACGCCACCTTAATTTTAATTAGAGTTGAATCTGTGTATTCATATTCCATAATTAACCTTCGTAGGCACTGCATGATCACAGCTATGATGCCATAAGACATATTAAAATATCTGTCGGAGGTCAGTGTTATGGATACTGCACAAGTTACCTCATATACAACAGAGTTAGTAATTTTTTTTTTTTTTTTTTTTTTTTTTTTTTTTTTTTTTTTTTTTGAGCTATGGGGAGTGCCTTCTTATAAATTGAAATTTGGGGTTCACATGCTGCTGATGCGCAACCTCGATGCACCGCCACTGTGCAACGGCAAACGCCTACAAATAACACAACAAACATCTGTTGGAGGAACTGTGTTTGGTAGTCTCCCACATTTAACCCCCAACCTCTAAGTTAGTTATTATTTTTAAACATGTTGCACATTGCTTCTCTTGTGAGACAAGTTCAGTGGTAGAATGGTATGTCGATGGCTTCCCCGTAATATTATGCCGACTACGTGCTTTTTGTGACACTCCTTACATAGCTTACAGCTTTATACATCCAATTCTAATAATAAAATTCTATTGCACGCATACGAAATCGCGGGTAACATTTGTTCGTATATAATTTCTCTTTAAATTTACTAAATTTTTATTTTCAATTTTTCAAACCAGACAGTAAGTGACGTATTTTTACCCCGCACACAATGTCTCCATCTTTATAAGGGTGATGAGGCTGCAAATCAAATCAACATAATGAAACATCGACGGTAACCTAACTTCCACCTGCCCGCAAAATCAGTACGTGCAGTCGATGGTACTGTACTTGTTGTCCTGTCAGAATGTAGACACTTAAAGCAGGTGTAGCCTACTGGTTTAATAACATGCACATAAAATTCTTGAGTTTAATTTTTCTTAGAGGTAGGAAATAATGTTTTTATTTATCTGAAAGACAATAACGAATGTGTTTTTTTTTCTTTTTGATTATGGCTTTACGAACGGGAAGGAATTCGGCCATGGCAATTTAAATTAATTATCCCGGCATTCGCCTGGAGTGATTTGGGGAAACAGTGGAAAATCCAAATCTGGATGACCGGACGGGGATTTGAACCCGCGTTCTCCCAGATGTAAAAACGTTACCGCTCACCCACTACGCTCGGTTGTGACGAATTTAGCTATGGATATCGTAAACTTGAAATAGGATAAAGGAATGAATAACTTAATATGTATCTGAACTATACCAATAGTTATTTTTTTACATTCAACAATAATTTTTTTTTCATAGTGTTAGATGTTCCCACCATGAACTTAAATATAGCTCAAATTGTTTTTGAAACAGGGCTATTCTATTACTGTTTCCCTTCGAATGTTTATTCACTCCTGATTTGCGACCGCTATTACTGAAGGCCAAAATTTGACTGAATCATGTTTGTTTTCAAGTTTTGGTCCACATGCAGTCAGCCAGAAGAAGCCTCGAATAATTAGTGGGTATTTTTACTACTGAATTGGTTTCCAGTTTTCCAGTGTTACTTCAGAACTCCCATTTTGTGTTAATCACTATTCTTCCAATACGGAAACGAGAAAAACTTTTATACCATTGTAGGTGTCGAATTTGTTCGATATCTATTCTTAGATGGCAGATTGTAGTTAGTAGAAGATCCTGTTGTTCATTATATATATTTTCTTTTTCTTGCTTTAACAAATTCGTTTAATAGACATAGTATCGATATTAACCACTAAAAGTTTGGCTCACGTATGACTTCCGAAAGATCCACAGGATTTTGATTCGCAATATTCCCGATAAATAGCTTTCACAATCTACTAATCTACTAACCTCTTGCTATAGTTTTCTTATTCACCTTCGGGGTGTAATGAAGTTTATGCACAAAGTAATTAGGTGTCACTTTATTCTGACTGAAAAGAAAGGTTTGATCCGTCAAATCAACTAATACAAACCAAGGGAATAAAAAGTAGTCTAAACCTTCAAATAATACCAATCTTTTCTCAAACTGCGGTAATAGGGAAGAGGAATTCAAATTCTTTCTTACAACATTCTCTTCACTTACTTTCTCAAACGTTGTCGTCTTCGCATGTTAATCAACTTCAGCTGAAGATAATAATAAAGTCTTTTTTCATCACTTTTATCATCACTCAATGTGAATTTGATTTCATACACTTTTATTTGACTTGTTTCTACTTGTCACGTCACGTTTATCTGGACTGTACGTTGTAGTAAGATCAAGAACAATACTGATTTTTTTTATTATTCTGATATAAAAAGATTTTTTTTTGTATTCCTAATTGCAATCACTAAAAGAAAAATGCAGAAACGTACTGAAAGATATTTTTAAGATCGGAAATTGAAATCTGGGGATCGATACAATGAACATTCTTAATTCGTATACCAAAATAACACTTGATAGCGCTGGCTGTGTATATACATCGACATATTTTTATAAAATTTTAAAAGTTGTGGCTGCGTTCGGAGCTAGTGTTGATCCATGTGCCGATACGAAATCAGATGGTATTTTACAATTTAGGTACTAGGAATTTCGGTGTACGCTAACCGGTTATCAGCCGCTGGAGATGTTGTGTAGCGCTGGAAGGCGGTGAGGGTTGAGAGACTGCGGTCTCGGGCCCGACCTCCATAATGCGGGACTTGCGCCTTGTTTGCAGAGGCATTAGGCTGAAAACTGGCTGTGGAGCTGGGCGCGGCGAGGGAGCGGGCGAGCCACTGCTGCTCCCGCCGACGGAATTATAAAGCCACTACCTGTTCGCAACACAATCAGCACACATTAATGTGGTCTAGAGGGAATGAGTCTATAGCAGAATGAGAATGCTGTATAAACATCTGGCGGTCATGGAGAGGGGCCATAAATAGGATTAAAGTTAGATAAGGCTGTCTCCCGAGTTACATTCAATGCTTCAACTGAAAATGTGCTGAAAGTGTTCAAAATAAATAATTAGCAATACGTCGGTAATCTGACGAAATTTTGTTTCTGATAGAGAATGATCAAGTATACTATAAATGTTTTAAATGTATCTGAAGGATCGTAATAAAGGTGTACGTTTTCCAGAAGAAAGGACACATCCACAGAAATAATAACCTAAAACAATAATCCCTATCAGCAATTTGAACTCATTTCGTATTTGGTTAGAATAATTAGTGTGATCAAAGAAGGAAAAAAAACTGTTAACTGGAAAAATCAGACAACCTTCAACACTCTAAGAAATTATAGTACTAACCTGACATAAAGGAGAAGGTTGATAAAACTTAAATGTAGTGTGTGCCGTTATATAACAATATGAAATGGACAATTAAGCACCAGAAAGACGTCGCATGAAACTTCTAGAAATATGATGCTTATGAAGGATGTTAAAAATTATCTGACTGTACAAAGTGATAGATGAGAAACTGTTACGGAGAGCTGGAGAATAAGTGAGTCGTATGAAGCACGGCCGAATTTACAAAATCATGTCACTTTCTTTTACCGGGGTTGCTCCGATTATGTATCGCCGTAACTTTTTAAAAAAAAAGATTTATCTGTCTCGAGCTTGCTCTCGTTACTGAACTCGTGTGAGACCGTCTCTGGTGATACACTTTTCCGCGACTTCAGTTCTTAGCTGTTATCATGGAAATAACAGCATAAAAGTTACAACCAGTGAAACTCATACAGACAAATACCTTTACTTAAAAAATTAAAAAATACGACTGTAGTAAACCGCACAAAACTATAACGTACAATATGTAAGATACATTTTGAAGTAATTTTTTTGCAGAGTTTCGTGAAACACTCTGGAGTAATTCCATCGCGTTTCAGCACTTTATAACGGTATCCTAACAGCTGATCTTGCTTGTAAAGCCGATAAATGTGTTAGAACACCAACACAGCTGCAAGCGTGCAAAAGTCGTCTGCGAATAAGCCATTGCTTTTCTATAGCCAGCTGACACGTCGACCATCTGAAAGTGCAGTTCCACGTCGCCCCTGCGTCACGCAACGATCTGTCTCAGCGAGTTCACGCCTCGGGACAATTGTCTGTTGAACATCATTGCAAAAAGATGAGTGCAGCTGATTAGATACACATTTCTTCACGAAAGACTTATTAAAATTGCTGTTTGACGGAGAGAACGACAAAGTGAGGCCACACCAACCGTACATTGATTTGAGTTGTTGGATACGCAACATATGAAAACATTAGATGACCTGCTGAAAGTGTAATATTCGTACAAACCAATCTTCGGATTTAATGCTGGTGACTATAAGTGAATACAACGAATTCATTAACATTAATTAAGAATTATTTAAGCTATTGTTCTACAGCACATATGATCCAAAGATATCAAAAATATTCCGTTATTACTGTCGCAATGACTTTGGTGCAAGTATAGAATTTGAATAAAGAATAAGGTGTTTCTACCAATGTTTGCAAGCATGTAAATAAGTTCCAACCAAGAAGAAATCCCAGGCACTAATTTTCATGTATTCGAAGTATGTACGCAGTAAAATAGACTACCATTCGTGTTTGTCGACTTACGTTTGTCTAGCGACAGTTTGCAAAGAAACGTCAATGAGAAATAATCGGAAAACAACACGAAACGATTAATACTAGAGGGGTCTGTATCAGTATTCGGAAAATTCAGATTTATTAGTTTGTGTTTTTCATTTATAATTGGAAGTATAGTGCCTGGTTTAGATAGCAATATAATTTGTTTGTTTGTTTATTCTTTTTGTTTTGTTTTCCTCGACTGGGAACAAATAAACTGACACCAGTGTAACCAATACTGAAGCACGGTGGACAGTACATAAATTCGGACTGGCAATTATGCAATCATGTAGGTAGTTACGTCGGAATATCTATCTAAGGATACTGATTACGGTACATCTTCCCTTTAAGACTAAAATGTTTGGTTATCGAAAATTAGCATACATTAACAACAAAACTGAAATTCGTTGAGGTTTCAGGTTTTTTTTTTTTTTTTTTTTAAATCCATTTCAGGAACTGTTTCTGGATGTATTATACCGTCATATTATTTCCAGTAACGCAAAAGATATTTTTATAAAATAATAAAACCTCGTTGCAATGTCATTGATATTTCATCACAATTTATGGAGTGTAAGTTACGAAATAGGAAACGTTTTTGGAATTTAATGCAAACACTTTTTATTTGAATACGTTTGAGAAAATTGCATATTTACTTTTCATATTTCAAAGACATTTACAAAATCGGATAATCAAGAACGCAGTCAATGTATCTAATAAGCAACGTTTGTTTGTTCATCTTCAAAGTGAAAAAAATATCTCTATCCTCTCGTATTATTTGAAAATAAAGAGCTCAAAAAATCATGTAGCTTTGTCTCTTTACCTTGCCGGAATCTAATATCAACAACGTCCTCTACAAAGAGGCGAGACTTTAATTCGCTTTCTTGGGTGAAGGACAGTCGCAATAGGCACGGGATGAGCAGGATTTAATTAAACTGGCGTAAACAAGACGTGGGCGTTTGGAGTGGTCTGCGGTGAGTCGGCAGTAAACAGAGGGCGCTCGGTTCTCCGTTTTACGCCCTCTTTGGTCCGCCATCTGCTCCGGCCAATCTACTGGTCCACAGATCCCGGGCTCTCTCGCCGCCTGCAATTCTCTCTGGTTGAAACTTTACAGATTTTCTATCACAACCGGAAATACAAAAGAGGTGTTAAGCTTAGTACTAACACGGTAACATAATAAGGTTCAGATTAAAAAAAACCATTACTGCCACTAAAATTTAAACACATATGATTCTAATGACTTACAGCAGCGGTTCCCAACCTATGGGTCGCGACCCACTGTTGGGTCGCGGCGTGTGTTTTGGTGGGTCGCGGAACAATCTAGGTTTTTGCCACAAAAATATATCTTTTACTTCATCTATTTTTGAAGAGGAACATTTGAAAGGCCCAAAACTCTTAACAGCTGAAGAAAACTCGCTAATAAAACTATCTTGTGATTCTTCTTTAAAGACAATTTTCAGGGTAAAATCTTTAATTTCCTTCTGGATGAATGTACAAGCAGATTATCCAGAAATATCTAAATTAGCTGTGAAGTTCTTGATGCCATTCGACATGGTATACTTGTGTGAACGAGCTTTTTCTACTTTATTGTTTTTGAAAAACAAATATAGAAATAAACTATGTGTAGAAAGTGTCTTAAGGTTAAAATTAAGCAGTCATAACGCCAGTGGCGTAGCTAGGTCAACAAGGGTCCCCGGTGCAAAAAAAATATTATTTTGTGCCCTCAGGCCAGACGGGCGACCTTTTTTTGCTTTGTGTGCTGGTAGGGGTCCCCTGAACTGAGGATGGGGGCCCTTGAATTGTTCTTTAGGGCCCCGTGAGTAGTGGTTGGGGCCCTCCTGAGCTGCGAGGGCCCTTAGTGAGGGGCTCCTGTGTTCTCTCAGGGGCAAAAAAAAAGGTCGCCAGTTTGCCTAGAGGTGCACTTAGGGGCCCCTTGAGGTATGCTTGGGGCCCCCTGAGCGTGAGGGCCCCGGTGCAATGCACCGCCTAGCCCCATAGTAGCTACGCCCCTGCTTAAAGCTGATATCGATGCCCTCGTCAGTAAAATCCAGTGCCAGAAATCTCACTGTTTGTGAAGTTGTGCTTTTATAATATTTTAAACGTATATTTAATTATATTTGTAATAAAGCGGGAGGCAGCTGCACAAAGCATCATCTCATCAAGTTGAAGGCTGACATTCCAGAATTAGTTAAACCTCTATTTGCACATTAAAATGCCACTGATGTGCCAAGTCATATCTTGGTGGAAAACTCCTACAAATCCCATTTTAGTGGTTGACTGACAAGTTTAACATTGTGTTTCCTGCTCCCGGTCTTCCATATTTTCATACATTTGGGTGCAGTAAAACACAATGATAAACTTACCAATCAACCTCTAAACTCTGATCTGAAGGTGGTTTCCAGTGACTTGTCACTGGAAACCACCTTGCATGGCCAGTTGCATTTTAATATGCTGATCGATTTACTTCTAATCGTGGAATTTCAGCAGTGAACTTGATGAGATTATAGTCTGTGCAGCCGCCTCCCGGTCTATTATATGTTTGTTGTTTTATGTATTATCAATTCTTGTTTTTGTAGATAGTATATCCTTTGTACGAAAATTGGCCTTTTCGTAGGATAGGATAGACGATAGCTTATCTAGGTCATACAACAGTTCCCATTCTGATGTTAGATAGACTCTCATATTAGGTGGGTCGCGAAAAATTTTTTGCTTAAAAGTGGGTCGGGTACACTAATAAAGGTTGGGAACCGCTGACTTACAATCGTCCTTTTTTTTGTATCGCCCTAGCGGACAAAGAGACCACGACACTGTGCACGGACGTCCGGTGTGTAATCGTGAAGGTGGGAGGAAATGTACCCTACTCGTGCTGGAATCGGTTTTTTAAGATCCGGAATATGTATTCTATTGGAGGTCTGTTCTGCTGTCATCTGTATGTGAAATGTGAAACGTGTAACTGTGTTTTGTGTTGTAATTATATTTTTGTTTCTAAAATCTGTAGTTGATAAGGTGGAGATTGGAAACCGTCAGTTATTCGCTTAATGATTGCGAGAATTTGCCTGACAGCCGAAATCAGAACGAGCGGTACGGTGCCTGGATTTAGTCCTGGTCCCGTTGTAGTCTCCTGTCTAGTGTAGTGGTACCTTAACAAGCACAGAAGTATATATTTTAATATATATTAACACAAAACATTTCAGTAGTTCAAGTAGTCTGAATCTAAAGCTCTAGTTTTAAGTCTATTCAGTGAACTGAAATATTGCAGTTATCTTGATGAAGTTGTTACAAACACCAAGTCTAGAGTTAGCTTAACTGATAAGAACCACAGAAGTCATTAATATACTCTGTAACTAACTTTTAAATAGAACTAATATTTCTTAATCATTTCTCCACTTGTTACGCTTATTGGGTGTATGATGCACACAAAATAAATTAGCTCCCGTTTATATTCATATTTTTCGTAACTTAGGGTTCATTGACCCAAGTTCTTATTCACCTTTAATGGTCTCGAAATCGACAGCAAAAAATAACTTAAAGAAACACTTCGTGACATTATGCATGCAAAGTGATATTGTAATAAACTAAGAATTTCTTTATTTCAGCTATTTTTAGCTTCTGAGAAATCTGAAACTTTTGTAAAATTGAAAGTGTGAGTGAAAAGACGCAAGCAGCTTGTTAACAGATATGGCTTTCACTTACCGCGCTTTGCATGGCTTGAACTGGGTTCGTTGACAAAGTTATTCACTCGTTTAAAAAAAAAAAATCCACAGTCACATTTTAGTGTTGTGCAGCAGACTATTCAGGACTAAGAGTAGGAAAAGGAATCATGGATGCCTTTGAAGATTAGCTACATGAGAAGATAATTTACCTTGCCAGTTTTTTTTTTTTTTTTTTTTATTTCATTCTGAGCCATATATACGCTGGCGGAAATAGAAAATGTTACACGCAAAAGAAGTTTTTATAAATCTATGAAATTTTGCCCCAGTATCATCATATGAAGAGTATTGAATAATTAAAAATTGAAAATTGTACATGTAATAGTAAGCGAATTAAGGGACTACTTAGTATGCAAAATTGATATGTTATTTAGCTTATAAGTGGTGAGCACTGTAGTGTAGCATCGTATCTTTTTACCCACAGCTTCTCGGTGACAAATAATGCAAAGCGGAGAGTGATGACCCGGTACATTCAAATGTTTGACTTTGACAGAGGATAGATAGTTGGTATTTTTGAAATGGGTGAATTATTTCTTGCAATCTTCCTAAGGACTGGCCGTAGTTCAATGTCAGTACAGATTATTGTTACACAGCGGACTCAAAATGTTTCTTGGTAGTCACAGAAGAACAACAGAACGTGAAGACCGCCAAATTGAGCGCATCTCCGTCACTGACATATTAGCGACTGCCGCCCAGATCCAAGCTGTGTTTACAGAGAGTCATCCCTCGGTCAATTGTAAAACAATTGATTCAAGCTGCCACGAACGTCTAACCTGGTGCACTGCAAAACATAACTGGACACATAAATGCAATACAGTTGTGTTTAGTGATGAGTTCCGATTCTGACTGTGACAAAATAATTAGGTACCGAGAACATGTACGCCGACGTCACACAGGTCCAGACCTGGGTTTGGGGGTGGGGGCAATCATCAATCTTTTACGACAGCAGGACTGAGTTGGTTGTTGTTGAAGACACAAGGACAGCCCGCCAGTGTGTGCACAGTGTAGTACACCCTGTTGTGGTATCCTTTATGTCCACTATAAAAAACGGTATTTTTCAACAGGATAATCCCCGTTCCTATACTGCGGCCATCACAATACAAGCCTTGGAAGGGATTACAACCAACGATGGGCCTGCATGTCTGGGGTGCCAAAGTTAGACACATTAGGTCACATAGTCATCCAGTACAAACTATTCAACATCTGACTGCACAAGTCATACAGGCATGGAGAGACAACTGAACACTTACTGATTCAGTGTCAGCAAAAATCCATGAATGTATAGGTTCTCATAGTTGGCACACTTCTTACGAACTCATGTATGTAAAGGGAATAAACTTGATTTGATCTGTTTCAATTTGTTAGCGCTTCTGGGTATGACACTGGATATATGTGCAGTTTTTTTAGAATCCCATCATTTCGGTCTGTGTGTAACACTTCCTATTTCCGACAGTTTATACTTTTGTTGATAGGTGGTATTTTTACTTCATTACAAATAACACAAGTCTTGTGCTCTAAGTTATTTACATTGATTATTTGCTCTAATGAGAGTGAAATTCAGAAATATGTTTTAAATGATTCCGCGAGTTCAAGTACTTGGGTGCGTCCTTCAGAGAGGATGCTATTGCATAACAGTTTCAAAAAAATATATATAAAAATATAAATAAATAAAAAACTAAAATTAAATTAAATTAAAAAAATGAAATAAACTAGAATGTCGGTTACTCTGAGATAAGAGATAGTTTATATGACGACAAAGAATAAAATGTAGAGAGTCATTAATAACGCTAGTGTGTATGGGTTGCTACTATTAAAGCTGTCACAGTTAAAATTGGATCTTGTATTTTTCTGAAACCTCACTTCTCGAATGTAGCTCGGTGGAGAGAATAAGAAAAGGAACGACATAAAAAGTTTTGAGTTCATGAAAATATAAAAGACAACATTTTACTATTAACGTGGGGACGAACAAATTCACCAGACTTGTCCCTCGGCGGCGTATCTATTAAATCCAAAAAATAAATTCTCGAGAAATACGACATATATGGTAAATCCAACACATGAACGGCTTAAGAAATACAATCCATCATTTTGAATAAAAGAAAAGGCGAGGGTCAAAACGGGAAACCGTTATTACTATGCCCTCATTCCACTAGTCACGTCATGAATCCAGCTGTGCTAACCAATGAGACAATCTGTTGTGTTATGTGGGTGTGAGACATGGAGTGTTCTCGAAATCATAACAACAACAGTAATAGATCTTGTAGAGAATCTTTGATGCATTCAATCTTCACTGCAAAGGGCTGATTCTACACAGTCATGAAGTGGAACATTTGTATAAAGATCCGAATAGCGTGGGCGTGATGAGAAGCAAACGCCTCGTATCGGCAAGGCACGATACACGAAAAAACACAGCTAAATTTAGTATAAAGATCCTTGTTTTTTCTTCCCTTCTATAAGGGACAACTGGTTTGGCCGAAAAAGAAGGACGAGTGATAGACTCATGAACCACTTCAAGCAGATCTGCAATAGGATCAACTGGTGGCTTGGGATATAAACTGAAACACTGTAAGAGAAATATTTTAATTGCTGGTGATTATCTGAGTATAATCTTGATGTAGTCATAATGATGATGCTACAAATGGTTACATCACCGCCAGGAACGTGATCTGGACATTTGATTTTTATGGTTCAATACAAGCGTTGGCATCAGCATAGGCTCATACGTAAACTGAAACGTAAATACTTCTACAATTTATGCTGCTACGCTATTGACGCGTTAAGACAATTTTAAAAACATAAGTCCAGTCGCAATACATCCTTAAAAAAATATTCTACAGGTATGTAAAGTGAAATAAATTCATCTGACTGTAACGGAAGGAATACAGGACTTCGCCAGTATCATGGATGTACACAGTGTTAATCGCATAATGCGATGGATATAGAATTAATAGAGTGAAGATTTTGCTCTTTATCGGCCTTGTCCAAGACTAATGGTGCATGTCAAATGACTCTGATTATGTTATTCAGGAAAATGGCTAATCGAGGGGCACCTAAACACCAGTAAAACTGGAAACTTAATGAAATTAGGCTGGTGAAACGTTTAATAACGTACATAGAGTGTAACAACTGTTATGTAGAAAACTAGTCTAAATAAAGCTAGCATTACTAACCATGATATATTTAGGGACATTAAAATGCGATTGCGTTGCTGGAACAATTGTTTACACCTAAAGATCGATAGTTGAAATTGCCGAGATTTGCTGTGGAAAGAGTCCGTCGCTAGTAAGAATGATCCAGTGGGCCCATAGTTGGTTTAATCTGTTAGATACTATCCTTATGTAATTGCAAACAGTTGGACTGCCGATTAGCTGGGATAGTGTTTCACAGCTACGGTGCAGAGACGGAATATTGTACTGAATTTGTGATGACGTAAAATCAGGGAGCGTAGTGTTACTGAAAAGCCGAATTGGCTTGGCTCTGTTAGTGGATACAGGTAGAGCGCACCACTTGTTGGTGCTTTCTTCCCTCTGGAGTACCTCGTTAGTAGAGTGGCGTGCTCTAGCACGTCCAACGCCACCACGTGCATGCGCCAACGATATTAGCCAACGAGACGCCCACACGTGCCACAGTGCAACTACTGACGACGTAGTACAGCTCATTTGCAACGTATTGTGCTGCAATCTCAACAGGGTGTATCTTATTCCTGAGCATTACTCCGGGCGTCAGGTACTTCCGCTATCCTATGACCGGAGCCTCGGATTCTGGAGGACTCGGATTCGAATCTCCAGCCAGTCAACCAGATTACGGTCCTTCATCGTTTTCCCATATCACTCTAGGCGATGCTAGGATGGTTCATTTAAAGGCCATGGCCGAATTCCTTCCTGTTACTTTCCCGCAGTCTTTCCCCACCTCAAATGACGTCGATGTTGTCGACGCGTAAAGCAATATGCAAAAAAAAGAGGCTATTCTATGAACAGTAACTTTCGTGTTTATGAAGTGATTAACTTCAAGCTAAGCTGTGTGAAAACAGTAGTATGAAACAGTTCCTTGCCCTTCTTTTTTAACTCTACTCGGAGAGAAGGATTTTAGCACAGAGAGGCTAGTTACTCAGATTCATTTAGACCGCTGTGGTAGTTTCCACCCACCTGGTCGACATCGTCCAGCCTGACACAAGAGGATAACATTTTAGGACCTTTAAGATGTGTCCATCGAATGTAAAACATACTGATATGTATCAAAACTTCTTCCAAGTAATTTTACTTGCTAAGATGAGAGTCTTCGTTTTACTGCCAAATACCTACTAGTTACTGTTCGATAATATTACAGTTTGATTGATTTTTGGGACTTTTTAGATTACTTGATATTGTGTAGTAACACTTGAAGTGTTAACGTTTTTCTTCTGTGTAAAATCTGTCGTGGTGTGAATGATATTTTTTCACTCGTCTATCTACATAGTCACAGTAATACAATAGTACACTGTTTGTAGTGAATGTAGTACATTCTAGCTATTGATCAGTAAGTGATAAATGGTTATCAGTTAATCCCTACGCCAGATCTCTTTCTGGAATTACTCTGAAGATGTGTAAGTTTTGACTCCGGAAGATAACAAAGAAAGACTGCTGGAAAGTTTACCGACGGAGGCCGGATCCACTAGAGCGGCGGAAACAAAGGCGGGCAGCGACCAGTATGTATTGTGCTGGGCTTCCGGCGGCTGAAACATAATGCCTCGGAGCGGGGTGGAACAACACAGCGGCAAGTTGGAATGAACTATGTGCAAGCCGGCCAGCGGGGGACGTCCTTCTAAGTCTGTTGATGGAGGCCATCCGCCAGACTAATAGCCACACAACTTTCTTAGTTGAATAAATTCCAAGCATATCTCAACATTTTCCTAATAACCTGTCATCATCGCGTTCTCATTAACCTAATAATTCCGTAGCTATATTATGTTCTCCGATTCTGTTCTCACTTCGTATGTTGCATTACTTTACCTGTGTCCTGGACCACTAGTTTAAATGTAGTCAATGAATGAGTTGAGAATGGTAATATCAGTAATCTTATAGTTATGTACGGTTGCAGTGCGATGTAACAGTAAAACAAGAAAAAGAAGTAAATTTTATCTCCGTGACATTAAATTTCCTGAAATTTTCAAGAGGAATATCTTCATTGAAGAAATGTAAAATGACAAGTGTTTGAAAATTCTATGAAAGAAAATAGCTTGTTTATGAAGCAAGTCAGAAGAAAATGGTATATGAAGTAATGAATAAAGCCAACTCACAGTTGCTATCAAGCTTAGTTAGCAGCTAAACTTAACCGCAATGCGATTTCATTGTTTTGTGGATGCTTATCATAACTGACGATCAAATAGGCTACATTTACATAACAAAGAACTGAATGTGCCTTATGTGACACAAAAGAAATCACAAGGCGACTGTTTATAAATGGATGATTTATCTGCTGAGATGAATTTCTTGATAATTTTTGATGGTAGCATGTGTATAATATACTACAAACTATATGTTTTATGGCCAACCCGTTGGATCAATTGGTTGCAGCATTGTGATGGTGTACGAAACTCACACGGGATTAGCTCGTTCGTGTCCTGGTGGTATAAGAAATTTTCATTATTAGAATTTGTCCAGCAGGGGAGGAGAGAGGTGGTGGTGATCAATTCCTAATCACCAAATTGTGCACCAAAGTCCTGGATTAATTCCCAGCCGTATGGTTATTCACCCATCGGATGGGGACATTAAGTCTGGCGATCCGCTTGATGTATTTCGGATGAGTTGGTCGGAATGGGCCGGCACCTGATTTCACCCACTCCCTTCTTTCATATCTCGTTTCATACGACACAAACAATACTCTGTACTGAACACAAACACTATCACAGTAATGCACACCTACAATAACACATTTGAACACACTTTGGCGAAGACAACGAGAAACCACACCAGTTCAACTTCCCAAGAGCCCATGGATGGTTACATCATTCATTCGGAATCGGTCATTGCATCATAATCAAAATATGCATTATACAAGGTTCGGAAGTGATTTATATGACACATTTAATTCAACGGTAACCAAATGAAATAACAGTAGCCGAACGAATTAATCTGTTCATGAGGACAACTTGTCCCATTATGGATAAATTGGGTTGGTCAGCACGCTTTTCTACGAACGCCAAATCGACGTAGTACGATCCTGAGAATATAGTTTAAGTTTTATGAGATATTGACTATCTTGCGACAAAAGCCTACAGTTCAGTCAAACGTCGTGGTAGTGTGTGACACACACACAATTTTTACACTGTATACAAGTACTGCAAAACTTTGTTATATTTTTCAATTCACTGACTGAACGTTGGTGAAACTGGATGTGAAATCATATATAACTGTGAAGAAATGTGATTAAATGTGTTCAGTTGTCGATTTTGAGAAGAAATGCATGTAAACATAGCTGAAGACAAACATAAATTTGTATTTATACAGGTGTTTTGCAAATTTTTCTTCAATATTCCAGATCTACTACCTTTAGGAAAAAGTTCTGGAAATAATGAGGGTAGATCTCATTTTGAAATTGTTCTATATCACTGAATAAGTAGATATTTCACGTCTAAGATTTATTTTGAAATCATTAATTTTAATGTAACAGCCAAGTTTGCACTAGACATCACCAAATGTTTTATGCAATTTCATTTCTCGTTTTTTTGGCTGAAAAATATCACACTCTTATAGTTCCATTTACCAAGACATACAACAAATGTTTCAAAATTCGTTGCGGGCACTTGGTTTGTGAGCTGTACGTTAATTCATCATTAGGTTATTAGAATAACAGTTTCAATGTATACAAAGATATCCGTTTATTCTCAACCTCAAGATAAGGTAATGTTAAATATTCTCAGATATTTGATAGCAAAATAAGGCTGCCTTACGACCAGTGTAGAACCTACGAAATTTGGGGTACAATTATAACAATATAAAAAAATTGTATTCATTCGTATACATGATTTTCCAAAATAATTTTATAATTTTCTAGTTAGGTACTAAACAACAAATTGCAGAAGAAAGCTGGTTATCACTTGAGGATCAGAAAGATAGAATTAAATTTTTAATAATTACTTCACAGTAACTGCTCAGCTAGATCATTTCTCCAGTATCTATAGTTGCAGTGTTCTTAACATACAGAAAGCAAACTTTTCAGTGGGTGAAGGTGAGCTTAATAACATTTATAAATGTCGACTGAAACCACGGACTTTCATTTTTAGAGCCAGTCACCAAACCACTGGGCTATAAGACAGTTCTAACTGTCAGCAGCAAACTGCAACTGCAGTTTTTTCGATCTAAGAAAATATACTCTTAAAAATTTTAGCAGGCAAAAAAAGTGTATTTATAATTCCACACTGCACTAATCACGAGACAACTATGTCACAGCCAAACGCCAGGTACTTTTAACGCTAAACAATTCGGTAATAATTCATTCAAACAATTCACCACAACCCTCCGAATTGTAAAATGTGAAGTGGTATAGAATTTTTAGAACATCACGGTGAAAGTCGTGAATGAAGAAATGTTATCTTCGTTCACAGCAGTCATATTTACACCCACTGTCAAGAATCTAGACGACGAAGGAAATTGAACAGCAGTGACGTATTGGACTCGTGTAGCGTGTGGAGATAGGGAATACTTCGATTCCTCTCTCCGAATCGGTCCATTTATCACGCCTGCCCTACAGGTAGTGATTCCCCAGGCTTCCTTGCCTTGCTGATCCTACAATACGTGAGTACGGCTCTTTCCATGGCCACGTTTGTAGCGCTCCATATCTGTATTCTCCCTACATCACACGTCCAAAGCAAACTCAACCCATAATTGAAACTCACACATTGTTAGGATAACATAAAAATATCTTTTATGTTTCAAAATCAATTATTTACCAAATACTGTGGAGAGTGGCACTTCATATGACCAGAATATTTGGCAAAACATTCATCCCGCTTCAGAGTCTTGCTATATTTGCATACAGGAAAATCACAATTGAAATATTGTAATTATTAAGTAAAGAAGACAAATTCAATATAGTTCATTACTTTCGATTTTTTTTGCCTGAGACATATAAGAAGAAATACTCGCAAATATTACCTCTAAGACCATCAAACATAATTTGCAGATCTATGCGAAAATCCAACACAAGTTACTGATAAAATGCAGAGTAAATATTGAATCCACATTGCTTCCTTAGTTTATCGACTTCAGTACTATATATTAATTATTTACGATCAAGTAATCAGATACCTTGAATCAAATAGGGTGATGTTTCTTTGAAAAACGGATAAGGTATTCTTGACATATTATGGATAAGCGTTTTGGAGTTAGATAATTCAAGCAAACATTGGTCCTTTTTTTTTTTATTTCCATTCCTACAAAACATTTCCCAGAGTTGAGCACCGAAAATTTTACAAATGATTTGGCATTAATAATGATATCGGCAAACGTCAAAAAACCAACTTTACGAAGATCTTAACGATTCGCTTCTCTGAAAGATTGTGTAGCACTGAAATATAGTCTACAATATAACTGACCATCACTCCCTCCAGTTCTTCCGAGTAATAATGGGTCATGCGTGTTCACTATACATTCTGCAGCCCTGGCTTGGTAAGGCCGGAGGTGTAACTAGCTGAGCATGCCAGATCTTTATACCAAAGTATCAGGACCACTATTAATGACTTTGCCAGGAAAACAAGTCTTATCGAGTTTTTTTTTTATATAGATGTAGCTATATGTACAAAGCTACAACGCACATCTCCCACGCACTTTTTTCAGTGAATTGCCTTTTCATAGTTTTAATTCAAAATACTTATCTTTCCTACAAATTATGAGCCAGAAATATGATTATACTGTATTAGGGAACGGTATGAAGTATTAAACGTTTTCCGACTATTCAGAAATGTAATCTCATCGAACGGTGGTCTACTTTAAGCGAGAGGAATATGATTATGATTAGAATTTTTGTATTCCTATTTTATTAAGTTTTTTTAATATATTCCACTATTATACTGTATAACAATTAAAACTATAGAAATCTGATCGATCATCTTAAAACAATTGCTTATTGTAGGGGAGAACTGATGCGTTCCCTCAAACGTATCAACAATCTTATTATAACATTTTTCAGCAGTTTAATGTCGTCTTCTGTATGAAAGATACGATGGAATAATATTTCCACGTAAAAAATGTTCACATTTCACAGTAAAGTTGACTCCAGAGACGCAGAAAAGATCGCCTGTGAATCATAGATAAAAGGCAATACTTATACCACCGTTAGCAGAGGAGAGATCGCCAGGTTCCGTGTGATGCTGGTAATACAACTTTCACACAAGAAAGAATAAATCTACATTTGCTATGGAGCAAAATTACAGAGCAGATGATAATTGTGTCAGTATTTCAGTTTTTAGAAAAATTAATTTGATATTCCATTATCATATAGATACGTTATATGAATAATGGACAAAATTATTATTAGATATAAATTCTAAAATTCAGATACTTACACATAATTGATATGTGTTGCAAAAGGAGAATCAACCTAAAAGAATGACGGAAGGCAAAGGTTATTTCAATCTTTAAGAAACGAGATGGAAATTCATGTGATAACTATCCAGGAATTACTTTGTTAAATACTGGATATAAGTTATATGAAAAAAAAAGATCGGAAAGTAATTACACATGCACTTCTATTAGAAGAACAAAGTGGATTTATGAATGAAATATATCCTGTATTTATAATATTATCTCCGAAGAAGAGAATTTAACTTAAAACTGATATCACTTTTGTCGATTGTAAAAAGGGGTTCGATAAAGTAAATAGGGAACGATTATGGAAAATAATTCAAAAGAATGAATCTTCAAAACATTTTACACAAGTTATCCATGATATGTATGAGAGGATAAATATTATATTCGATCTTGGATACAAACTAATAAAAGAGATAACAATTAGCTAAGGAGTGCGAAACGTTGTGGTCTGTCTCGAACACTCTTTGATATAAATTATACATTATGAATGTAGTTAACTTTGCTACGATGGCTCCTGATAATGAATTTTTTAATACAAAAAATAAAACAGCCTATTTTGTATTGAAGGACTAAACCTGCCTTCACCAACGGTAGTAATTCCTAATGGTCTTGACGATATGGTGAAAGATTTTTCTATAGGGTGAATAATCCGCTTCTACGATAACCACCAAACCATAATGGGTAATCGATTAAATGGAATTGCAATTTTACTGTCAGCAGTATGTACGGAAGCGGTATTTTCAGAAATAAGAAGCAAGCGTCAAGGATGAGTTAAGGGCCTATTCGAGAAAGGGGAGCCCTTCGAAATTTCAACACATCATAACCAAATTACTTTATCATCAGCGGTGACACAAAAAAAATACGGTTACCTACCCGCGCGGACTATTTCTAGTGACCTACCAGAAATTTGCTAGCGACGTCACATATGTGAATAAATATCTTTTAACATCATTTAAAAGAATTGATTTTTTACTATTTTTTATGGATTAGTCCCTTGATATATGTAGCGAAATACCAATTTTTCCGACAGAATTTGCTATAATTTAGTAGTATCACCAAGATTCTCGAGAAAAACATGAATATACTCATTCTAACATAAAAAATTCAGTACTGTGGTTTTGTACTTACTACCATCAAATTGTATTTTAGAAACTGAGTAAAAGCCAATCTACAAGCAGAAAATGTACGGAATAATGGCTATGAATTTTCAGGAGAAATACTTGAAGATAAATGCTCAAAGGCGATTTATAAACCTGTAATTTGATTTTAGTTTAAAATAAGCCAGAGATTATACCTACCAGTTGATAGTTATCTATTAACGAATGTTCTGTTTTGTCGTACTAGTGAGAGTTCACCTCCTTGTTATCTTTGCATGTGGCTTGTGACCGTCTACCAGCTGCGCTGGCGGGGTGCCAGTTCGCCGACCAACACACCATTCCAGAGACCGAGTATGCTGGCCCGCCGTTGTGATTCTCCCTCCCTGCGCCTCACATGTCGGCACACCAGCCGTACTCTGTGCTCGGCGGGTGGGCGACTACTTGCTGCGCTCGGTACAAACTGCAACCACGATGAGACAGGTCACCACCGCAATCACTGGGTCCTTTGCTGCAATCTACAAAGCTCTCCAATTACTGCAGCTCGGTTTACAGGATACTTGCGCCACAGAAACAAATGTAGCTTTTGTGCTAGACGATAATGGTCTTTATAAATATATCTGCAGTGCAGGATTATTTACAGTCTCTTGTATTTCTGTAGCGTCCACAAACTACATGGTTCCATTTTGGCCACTTTTGAAACTCCCTCCCCCTCTCCAAGACAAAGGCCTAATGTGACTTTTGCCTTAATACCCTCCCTACTAGTGTGGAGCGTAATCCTTTCTACTTATTAATTCCAGGAGACATCTCAATCATCGTTGTTTATTAATTGATAAAATAGAGCAGTATATTATGTACTTGCCACGTAAAAACACTAAGACCATCTACATTTCTTGTTTATTTTGCCGAAGTTCTGACAACTTTTTTTATATATATATATATCCTATATTAGAAGGGAACGGTTCTTTGTATTGCTTACAATCTTCCCATAGCTTATTGATATGGTTTTTGAAAATAAAAACTCGCTGGAAATCATTTCCGATAAGTCTTGTAAAGTATATTGTACAGCGCCATTTCACACAAGCAGTTGATTCTAGTTACCACATTCCTAATGGATTTCAGTGCGTAACACGCCGTCGTGTGTCGGTTAATTCAAATGCGCAGCCTCCGTGCTGCCCTAACACTATGACTTCAAGTCGCACGTTGACGTAGCACTAAAATACGGAAATAAATAAATGACAGAAATAAATATCTAGAAGATTTTGTGCATTATGTAAATTATTTTAACTATGAAAATTAAACAAACGAAACGCGTGCACCCCCCCCTTTTTTTTTGACCGAACAACGAAGTTTATGGACGCTCCTTATTAGTGATTCCTATAGCCATTGGGGAAATTGAAACAAGAGAAGTATGTTTCACAACATATAGTATTTGAAGTTAGGCCGAAATATAAATACCTACAAAAGTAGCATTGATTTATAATCTTATACTAGAAGCGCGTACTGAGAAACAGCCAAAGAAAACTAAAGATACCCCCTAAAAAGAACTCTGATGGTTTAAATAGTGAAGGTAGAGATCCATGTTCCCTTTCAAGGTACAATGGACGTGGTGAGGCCAATACGCATTTCTTTTAGTTTTATACAGAAGTGTAAGAGACGCTATTAGACTATTCATAATACAACAATTGCCATAGTCTACCCACTCACATCTGCGAGACGCATTTAAATGCTTGCAGACAATGGTGTATTCAAAGGAACAGCTAATCGTAAATACGGTAGGCGGTTGCGATGCAACCTAAATTTCAGAAGAACTTTTGCCTCCCACAATTCAAATTATCATTATAGAAATAGGAAAGGTTACTAATATTTTTTTTTTTTTTTACTACCGACAGAAAAATCGAAAGAAATATTTTTCTAATAGTCTGAAACCTTATTTAAAACTGTATTTTCTCTTCAAACAAGCCACCGACCGATATGTAAATTTAAGGATAAATTATCAGAAGATTCATGCCACCAAAAAATTAAAAAAAATTATCGCCACATTTGTAATTTACTATAAGTTACTATTCTCAACAGTAAGGTCCAAAAAATTACGGAAGCGTTTCAAATAAAAATTGTCCCTTCAAATTTATTTATATTCATTCCAGTTCCTCTACATGTATCCTAGAAACCATGTCAGTCTCTTCCACAACTAGACACTTCACCCTTAGCTGAAGCAAAAGTGCTACATGCAAGTCTATTTCATTGTTTGTGAAATTAACACAAATTTAATATTAACATCGCTTGGCTTAATCGTCTGTACTTCGGTAGTTTTCTATGGCCCTACAAAACACTGTTGTCACCTTTTCAAAACAAAACAAAAAAACGCTTAAATTAATCTTTTGGGCTTGCCGATAATTATTCTGAGGCCTTACTAAATCATCTCAGGACTTACGAGATTTGATACACTACTCGGCCAGTTTCACTTAGTCCCCCTTCAATTTTGATCTAATTTCAGTACCTAACAAGATAACCAATGCTTCACGCTTGTGAAAGATTACGGTTTCACAACTTTGTCTTCTCCTGAGGGCGTAAACATACGCACCCACTCGGATTCAGCGATAGACAGCCACTCTGCTGCCAGCTCCTGCTTATAGACATCTCCACAATTTCTGACTATGGCACAACCCAGCCAACGCCTCCACAAGCAGTCGTTTTCCACTAAACACTGGTGGTGCAACTTTTTCCCTACGAGTTTCTCGAACCATTTAGCCACACTCTAAAACAGCCTAATATGGCCCAATAACGCTCAAATAAATCCGTAAATAAACTTTCGGCATCTTAGGCCATACAGCCAGCTTGATGAACCGTTTGCAGCTAATTAGACACACCACAGGACGGACATGACATTCATAGACACAACACTTTTTAGATTGTTTGCTGATGATGCGGTTATTTATAGGGAAGTAAGAAATTTGGCTGATTGCTTAGAAATTCAGCGCGATCTGGATGTTATTTTGGCTTGGTGCGCTGATTGGCAACTTACTCTAAATTGTAAAAAGTGCAAGACAATGAGCATAACTAACAAAAAGAATCCAATTGTTCAGAAATACGACGTAAACAAGACAGTTATTGATTAGGAACATGAAATGGGACATACACATTAATTCGTTAGTAGGTAGAGCAAATTCTAGGCTGCGATTCATAGGTCGAATCCTGAAAAATTGTAATGAACAAACAAAGGAGATAGCGTACAAATCTCTTGTGCGTCCACATTTCGATTATTGTTGTGCCATTTGGGACCCGTTTCGTAAGGGGTTGATCGAAAGTATAGAGAAAGTACAGAGAAGAGCCGCTCGATTCGTTATCGCTTGCTACAGTCCTTATGAAAGCGTCACAGAACTGATTAGTAGATTAGGTTGGGAGTCTCTGGTAGATAGACGACACACGTTTCGTTTAAACTTATTGGTAAACATGCGTACTCCCACTTTCACTTTTGATTGTAGTGAAATACTTCTTCCACCAACCTATTTGAGTCGTAAGGACAGGAAAGATAAAATTAGAGAAATAAGGTACCGGACTGATTCTTATATGAATTATTTTTTCCCTCGTACCATTAGGGATTGGAATGCACAGGAAAGAGATTAGCTTTGGTGCTGAGCACCCTCTGCCACCCACAACTTTGTGAATTGCAGAGTATATATGTAGATGAACACTTAAACACGCATGCCCGCGGCGACCATCGGCATTCGGAACTAGCACTCCAGCCCCTACGCAACCGAGACTGCCTACCGTAAAGTTAAAGCACGGTGTGAACCTTCAACTGAAAATCTTTGGCTTCATATGGATTTATAACTTGGACCTCCACTTTGTCATGAAGAGTCTTGGAGACGTCAATATCAATGGATGTAATTAAGATACGAATTATTTGGCAACTGGTAGAGTTCTAGCTGTTGTGTTATTGAATTACGACGATATCTAAAACTCCTGCTATTAGTACACATGTTAGTAGTCTGACCAGAAGAAAAATCGCACAGCCTCACGATAACTGAAAAAAAATCGTTTAATTGTTTGTAGTAGGCCTATATTGTTCGCAATTAATACATCCTGGAAAAACGAACATTACGGCAAGATAACACCACCTATAATATCTGAATTTAAATGGCCACGAAATAAATGGAGCAAATTATCAAAATAGCTTCCGGTGTTAATTATATACGAAATGGTTACCAGTATTTACAAACAACTATTTACACAAATAATATAGTCAAGATACGGTGTCACAGAATTACATTTATGCTATTGTCATTACAAATAACTTCCATAAACAACATTTGTACACAACCTGGCTTAAACAGTTTGTAGGAGTAAAATTTGTAAGTAGATTTATTTTTATTAAAGTATTTCTTGGCAGGACAGCTGTGTACTTGGCACTACATTAAATGCTGTAAGGTTGCCAGTAGATGTGCAGAAGACTGCATAAAATGTGCATAGAAACAATTTTTTTTTTCTGAATATAAGCTCAATAGGCTATGTTACTCAGGATTCGGTAACTTGTTCCCTATACCCGGGCGACCAGGAACTATTCAACAAACTTAAATCTTAAATCTCTATACGTTTACTATAATACTATAGAAACACAATTAAAGTACTTTTAGGCTAACTTTGTTTAGCACTTTTGGGTAACAGTTCACTTCTCAATTCTTGCTTAGTAATAATTTACTTACTCCTATTATCTGTTGTATATTTAAATAGAGAAAATAGATCTTTACAAAAATCAGCTTTTGCTAAAAATCACATATATAGTTATTATGCTCCTAAATAAAAAAGAATCTTGGAGATTAGACATAAAAATCTTTATACAATCAGTCGAGAATAGAATATTTTGGTAAATACTGATATGGATGCAATTACAAGAAATTTGTTAAACATTTGCAGCTGTAACAAGTTTTAGAAATTATTATAGTCCTCCGATTCCATATGTGACTGACGGTGATCAAACCTCGTAAGATACGAAGTATTACGAAGCGGAAGGCAGCCAAATGCCCAAAGCCGGCGGCCGGCGTGCAGGAACGGAATGTCATTTGCATTCCACGAGAGAGTCTGGGGAACGTCTGGTCTACTTTAAGAGCTGCGCTACTTCAAGGCCACTGTTTCAAGTACTATCCCAAGGCAGCTGATAATTATTCAGACAGACTTTAAATCATCACCACTAGCGATTTTCTTTTCAATTTGACAACGAAATTACGCCGGTTTTCTTGCCTACAGGTTGTTTTATTGTGCTTTTTTTTTTTTTTTACTTATGGCTTCACGCCTCGTCGACGTCAAGGTCATTAGAGGCGGGATGGGACTAGGTATTAGGAACAGGAAGGAATTCGACCAAGGCCTTTTGAAGGAAGCATCCCGGCATTCGCCTAGAGTGATTTGGAGAAACCATGGGAACCCAAATCTGGATGCCCGGACGGGGATTCGAACCGGCATCCTACCAAATGCGAGGCCAGAGCTTTACCGCTCACTCACCACGCTTGGTTTATTGTACGTACATAAAATGGTCATTGTTACTAGTATGAGATGAGTTTCGATGAATGTTTTTATAGCTCCATTTTAATGTACTTTAGGATATATTACGTTTATTCAATTAATTGCTCTTATTTTTGAAATTATTAAAAAGCCAAGGATCAGTATAGATATCTAGCTTTTCGGATACCGACTTTAAACACAAATTGTTTTCATTGGATTTACCTATCGTTACTCCAAAAGGATGTATAGTGATGGTGATCATTTTTCCTTTATTTCTCCATTTTATTAATTAGTTTTACGTAGTGTACATAAGGAAAATGAGATTGTTTATTGCAGTTCATGGAAGATAAAATTGTTAAAATCTCGGAGTATTCCTTTACTACGATAAAAAACGGTTCTTAGGTTATAAATGAAATTGTTGTATTAAATAATAATGGCTTTTGACACTGAAAGTCGGATGGGCCAACTGTGGCTATTAAATTTTGGTTTTTCGTTTAACCTCATAAATTTTTATCGTGTCTAAAGTCGTACAGAAAACTTTATAAAATTAACTGAGTTGCTATTTAAAATGATTGCTTATGTTTTTAGATGAAATAAATGAAATTTATATTGTTATTAATCGTGACTTAATAATTGCTTGTTATTTGCACTTTCCTATATTAATTTTGTGGGACCGAGGTCATTAACTTTATTATCCTTGAAGTCTTCTTGCCACTTAGTTTTATTCCGTGTATAAAACATTTAGCGATCGGATATTCGAATTTTTGCAACGCGTGGTTAAAGCTGCAACAGCACTGGTGCGAGTTACTTTGTATAGTGTTTCCATTCTAGAAAAACAGATGCATAGCGTCACACATGTTGTTGCAATTTTAGAATTTAAATTAACAAAACAATAGTTATTATTAGTTTTTACGGTCTGAGATGTTTAAGGAACGGTTTTATCCAAATTAAAGCGATTCATTTTGTTGTGGTATATTTGTGCAGGTTTGCTCATTTCATCCAGTCGTTGTTCAACGGGCCTTTTGTTATTGTATTCAGCAGCCGTTGGTAGCAGTCGCCGACTTTTGTGTTTAATTTGAAATGTGCTAGAGAGCTTTTGTTTTTTCTTTGAATATTTCCAGCGTAGCTTCAGCAGCTGTTAGCAGCAGTTGCCGACTTTTGTGTTTAATTTAAAGTGTGCTACTTACCTTGTTTTTATCTCTGAATTTTTCCAGTGCAGCTACTTCATCAGCGAGTGGAGCTTCAGCAGCCGTTAGCAGCAGTCGCCGATTTTTGTGTTTGATTTGTAGTTCCGTTTTTGGCTCTTTCAGGTGACATGGATTATGCAATGTATTCCAGCAGGCGTCTGGCTCTCAAAGAGATTCTTACTACTATGGTATCTCTTCAAGCACAGGTATGGAACATCCTAGACGAGGAGTGGCAGCGCATCGAAGAATTTCCGGAACCAAGTGTAGTAGAAGCGGCAAGTATGGATTTACAAGTACCTGTTGCAGAAAACGCCTGGCATCGTGTGGAACGGAGAAGGCGTCGAAATTCCCAAATAACCGACTTTAAAATATCATCTTGCCATTAAGTAAAGTATTTTTAGTGTTGTAAGAGGATGAATATTTAAGTGCGAATGGTCAAGAAGCGCAGCAGGGACGATTTGTCCGCAGACCCCGAGCGATGCCAGGAAAAGGTTTGCTGGTCATTGGCAACGTCCAACGTCTGGAGAAACCGCTACGAGTACTGGCCACGAAGAACGGTGCATACTAACATTCATTATGTTTGTCTTCCGTACCACGTGTCATGAAGGCCATTCCAAAGCGATTAGAGAATCGAACTGTCATCAGTTAAGATCAGCAGCGCACGTCGGTACTAATGACTCGTGTCGTGTTTCTGTTGCAGATACAGTTAATTCCATGGAAAAATTGGGCCAGAGGGCGTATGAAGCCGCGCGGAAAAATTCGGTATCGTTGCGGTTCTCCATTTGCAGTGTCGTGTCGCGCATCGATTGTGGGGAGACCGTATGGTGGAATATTTTCCATTTGAATTGTGATTTGCAGGAGCTGTGACGTAGAAATAACTGGAGCTTCGTCGACCTTCAACCGATGATAGCTGGGACGCATTTGACAGGTCGGGTGTCCACACCAAGAATGGCGACCAAGTTGGCTGCTAAGAAAATATGGAACCGCCTTGATATGAATTACATTTAGTAACACCGTGAGGCCCGAGTATCCTTCAGTTCTTCGAAGAGGATGTTCCGATTACCTAGATCTTGGTTCTGGTAGCAATGGCACCAATAAATTGAATATTACATCTCCAAATATTTCACCCGTATCCCGTCAGAATGCGGATATGAAAAATTCGAATTTAGACTCCACAAATAACAATACAAAGCAGCTAAGGATAATGGTCCTAAATTGTCGGAGTATTGGAGGGAAAGCAGCAGATTTTCACGCTGCAGTTGCGACTAATGATGTCGATATATCGATATAATACTAGGAACCGAGAGCTGGTTGACGCCAGAGGTTGAATCTAGCGAAGTATTTTGGTCTCATTTCAATGTTTTTCGGAAGACAGAACTGTGTCAATGGGCGTGGTGTGTTCGTGGCCGTTACCAAACCGTTAATTGGTCTATCGTAACTGAAACGGAAAAATTTTGGGAGTTAATACGGTTCTACGCCAAAATTTAAAGTTCGTTATCGGTTCATCATATCGAACTCTGGATTCTGATTTGGCTAACGCGGAATACTTCAGAGAGTCACTTAATAATATTTATAAAAACTTCACGGGTGTATACTGTTCGTTGGCTGTGATTTTTACCTACCGTCGGTTAAGTGGGACAGATGCACGTTGTGGTCGGGCGTTATAGATAGGGTAGTAACCAAAACGTTCCTAGAATAATTTGTAGAAAGATCTCTTGAACACATGGTCGAAGACCCTATGCAGTGCGACAAAGATTCCGCGTCCATTTTCGATCTTTTTCTTATAAGCAATCTTGATATTGTAGGTACAGTTTGTATAGACGGTATAAGTGATCGCAAGGCGGTTGTGGTAACTTTAAAATCTAGTTTGAATTTGAAAGATGACAAAGAAAAACTCGTATATTGCTTCGATAAGACAAACGATGCTGGTATGGTTGATCACCTGGCGAAAAATTTTGAACCATACACGCTAAATACAAATGTTGAGCAACTTTGTTTTAATTTAAAACAAATAATATGGATGGGATTAAATCAATATATTCCTAAGAAGTTTATTAAGGTTGGTAAGAACTTTCCGTGCCGACCCCGGCAGCGTAGGGGTAGCGTGTTTGCTTCTCGTTGCAGGGGTCGCCGGTTCGAGTCCGGCCTAGGGCATGGTGATTTTAATTAAGTGTTGTGTTCGTCTTGTGTTGTCCTTACACATTAGAGAAAATAATAATACTTATGAGAAATCTGTACATTGTAATAGAAACAAACACATCGAGCTGGCTGAATGGCTAACAAGGCCGAATGCCATTTAAAAAAATAAAAAAAATAAAAAAAAACTTTCTGTGGTTTAATAGGGAAGTGAAACGTTTACTCACGAGGCAAAGGCGTTTACATGGCACGGTGAAGATATGAGGGGATTCTTTTAATCGCGCTAAGTTAGTCCAGTTGCGAGCGGAAGGCAATTCGCGATGCGTTTAAAGAATTCCAAGCCAGGAATTTATCCGAAAATCTGATTACTAATCCAAAAAAGTTCTGGTCGTATAACAAAGTAATAAGAGACTCTCGTAAGGTTATGCCGTTGCTGATTAAAGAAAATGGTGAATTATCAGAAACAAGCGTAGAGAAAGCAGAAATTTTGAATGATATATTTAAAAAAGCTTTCACGATAGAAAAATCAGAGGAGATTCCGATATTTAACAATCGTACCGACAAAATTATCAATGATCTCGTTCTTGATGTCGAGGGAATAACTAAACTGCTTATGAATGTAAAAACCAGTAAGGCTCCCGGACCAGATGGTATTCCTACAAGATTCTACTCTAGGTACGCAAAGGAAATTGCGCCGTATTTGATGAAATTATATACCGCCTCCTTGGATCAAGGAAAAATATCAGCCGAATCGTGCAAAACACAAATCAGATAGCAGAGTGGGGACTCGAACACACGTCCTCCCGAATGTGAGGCCAGAACGTTAACCGTTATCCCGTCACGCTCGGTAGCATATTTAAATCGAAACAGTTTCTACGGGACTACTATTATTATTTGGCAAAAGACGATATTTATAGAGAACTTTACAAGCTAAATAAACCCTCCAAACTGGTATATTTTCTTGTAAAGAACATGGAGATTGTCCTTGAAGTAGAAATTTAAAAATTATCTCAAGTTCGATTCACACGAAATCAAATATAGCATTTATTAAGTTGTGATTTATGTAAGTTACGAGGCGATTAGCATTGATCACAAACATTTTCCTAAAATAGGTGGCGCTATGAAAACAGTTTTATTCTTTCGTTAAAAGTTAAATATGTTGGAGACTCCTGCTCTTCAGGAATGTTTTTGAGCAAATTGCTAAGCTGGTCGTTGTTAGGGCGCTAATGAACCCGACGTTGACACGCCCTTAAACACAAACAACAACAACATAAATCTTCAGGAATATTTAATTCTACTGATAGAAGAAAAACTAAATATTTTTGTTTGACTATTTTGTCCCTTTAAGTTACTCAGAGCAATTTCATCGCACCCTGAAGCTTGTTTGCATAGAAGATCTTTTTATAATGAAAAGGAAATTTATCTCACAATTTCAGCGAAAATAAAGTTTTGTTACGACCTTAGCAGATGGATTTCCAAGAAAAGTGAACAAACCGTGAGCTCGTTAAACCGACCTTTTAATAAATTACAACTTTTTAATGTTGATGAGGGTTTCTTTTCGCGCTATTAATTTGTGAAAGCTATCCGGCGACAAAGCTGACATTCATTTCGAATTCCCGCCGCCCGGATTTGGCGGAATTAACAGTGGGGTTTAGCACCAGTTTTGTGTGCCGCCTTAATCTTAGAAATTAGTCTTGTGGCGCCCTTGGCGCTCTCCGCCCTTGAGGGATAGGCGCGCCGCCGCAGGTGAGCGGTAAGCCTTCATTACCACACCCAGCCACCGCGACCAGCGCTATTACGTTCCCCAGCCAGCTAGACGGATGTTCTGTTAGCCCTCCTGCGGTTCAAGACGCCCTCGGCTGGTAAGGCTTCTCGATGAGTTCGCCAACAAAAATTATTATTATTCTACCGTAGCGCTGTGGCGCTTCGTTCTTTCTGTCGGTCAATGAGATTCATCAACATAATGCAATGTACTTTTCTCTTAGTATCAGAGGAGTATCACACCACCATCGCCACTTTGGCTCCTCACCCATCCTCCAGGCTCAATCACCAGAGGTTTCACCGAGCGTGGTGGGTGAACGGTTAACGTTCTGGCCTCGCATTCGGGAGGACGTGGGTTCGAATCCTCTTCCGGGAATCCAGATTTGGATTTTCCATGGTTTCACCAAATCACTCCAGGCGAATGCCGGGATACTTCCTTGAAAAAAAAGGCCTTGGCCGAATTCCTTCCCGTTCCTTGTCCTCAGTCCCATCCCGCCTCTAATGACCTTAGCCGTCGACGAAGCGTAAAACAAAAAAAACAAAAAAAAAAACAAAAACAAAAAACCAGAGGTTTCTTTATGTCTCACAAAGATTGCTTGGTGCTGCCCTTGTCTTATTGACAGTCGTGGAGAACCAACACCCTACGACATTTGGCGATGCCCAAACGATCCATGTGCCTCATTTCAATAATTAATTAACAAATTAATATTCGCAGGGAATCTGAAGGCATGTTCCTTCGCAACAAAAAGCAAATTTAAAATTTCACATTTTTCACAGATGTCAGTTTGAAAAATTCCACATACTTTACTTTTCGGGTTTGGCGCTGCGTGTTTCTTGTTAATTTCGGTCACAATCTGGGGACTTCGTTAGGGATGCTTCAAGTTAATATATTCACTTCGTTTTCCGGTACACTGGATGCCAAACCCGAGGAGAAAAGAAGGTATAATTATCCAAGGAAGAAAACAGCCACAGATTCAGAGGTAACGAGTAGCAAGGATATGTAAATATTTGTGTCCGTCTCATTAACCATGGAACACCAGATTACCTGATTTCGTATTTGTGAAGTTTATTCAAGTATCTGAAATCTTGAGCTGTTACTGCAAAATATGTATATTACCATTTAGCTAGGGTATTTCCATGAAGAATAAATTCATCGCTTCCAATTCCGTTTGCTAAGAAGAAACAGGGAGACAAAACTTATACCAGAAATTTATATAACATTTTACCAAGCGATTTGAAAGACCCAATGTCTCTGTGAAAATACACTTTCCGTATCGTTTTCAGTTGCAGGTATGTTAAACGCATTCTTTCAAACCCGCATCAAATGCAACGCACTGCATATAACACATTAGAATTAATTAAAATATTTGTTTACGGCTACTTGAAAAACAGGATCAACACAGCCTTGAACAAGATCTGTATTGAACAGACATGTTAAGGAGTCATTGACAGATTTGCAAGTAGTGTTTTCCGGAGAAACGGAAATATGATGTTTGTATCCGGATTCGAAGTGTAGTGATCTGTGCCACACATGATAAAGATAATTTGTTTATTACTGGTTTCATTAAAAACGAGTGCCGAATTCGGTAGCCAGAACAAGACGGTAACCTGGACTTAACTGTCGACAAGCGTTATGGCAAGACTTTGTGTTACCATCAAGACTAGGATTTACTCCATCATCAGTTCTGCGGGAGGCTGCAAGGTCGCTAGAAAGGGGGGGAAGCTGCTTGGAGAATGGTATTGCTACCTTGGCTTACGACTAATTGCAAAACAACCTTTCTGGGGAAGCTACACGAAGAGGGTTTTGAGAAAACTACAGCCCTCCAGTCTCCTGGCAAAATCTTTAGACAACTTCGTCAGAAGCACCTAAAGAGAGGCATTAATGTGCGTATCAACCCGTCGACTCGTTGAAGATTGGGGGTGGAAGAATAATAAGCAGGAGCGTTGACATTGATTTGTGTGTGTGTGTATGTGTTACATGTATTAATGAATTACAAGTAAGTACGAGTATAAGGTGTAAGACTGCAGGTGTCGGTGAGGAATAAAAGACACGGCGGCCAAACTTTTTGTACTCTACAGAAAGCGGCAGATCGTGGTCTACCTATCAGATCAGGAGGAAAATTATTGTCCCCCAACAAACGGCTTCAATAGCTGTTTCCTAGTTTCAGAACGTGCTCCGAATTACTTAATAGAAATTGGAGGTTACCGCTTATGAAAATACGGAGATTTTTGTGGCACGACGCCCGAACAGTTTACGTAGTGATTTCTTCGAAGTTCGGAACGTAGGAAAAGAAGATTCCAGCCTATATCAAATCTGGACTGAAGGGAAAAACTGATAATGTTACGTGTTTATTTTTATATGTAACACATAATATAATGAGATGTTAGCATCCATGAAAATTATTAGCTGAGCTCATGAGAGAAACGACGCAACCATAGCATGATGTAGGCCAGATGCTGGATGGAAAACAAACTGACCGGGCTTGTGGAGAAGTACACTTGCAGTAGCGTGTAATACTATGGGAGCGTCTATAAGCTACGTGGCTCCATTTTTACCTCCCTTGATCACCCCCCTCTACCCCCCCCCCTCTCCACTCTTGTGGGGCGTAGCCTACGTATTTCCCCACTCATTCAAGAAGACATTTTGTATTGTTTTCTCTTAACAGACTATTATTAAAATTTTGCGCATTTAATGAACACAACCGATAATAGCGTTATACACTTTTCTATAATTATAAATATTCTGAATGAAATGTTAACAATAACCACTCCTGCAAATGATCAAATATTGGAAAAACTAACTTTCTCAGGTACGTTATCCTTTCTCATCCATTACTGTTCATTTATTAATAAAATAAAATTAAAAAAAAATAAGCTGAGAAGAGCTGCAGTTGTTTCTTTTTTGCAGTTCTTTCGTCTTTCTACATCTACATCTACATATATACTCTGCAATTCACAAAATTGTGGGTGGCAGAGGGTGCTCAGAACCAAAGCTAATCTCTTTGATGTGCATTCCAATCCCTAATGGTACGAGGGAAAAAAGAATTCATATAAGAATCAGTCCGGCACCTTATTTCTCTAATTTTATCTTTCCTGTCCTTCCGACTCAAATAGGTTGGTGGAAGAAGTATTTCACTACACTCAAAAGTGAAAGTGGGAGTACGCATGTTTACCAATAAGTTTAAACGAAACGTGTGTCGTCTATCTACCAGAGACTCCCAACCTAATCTACTAATCAGTTCTGTGACGCTTTCATAAGGACTGTAGCAAGCGGTCACGAATCGAGCGGCTCTTCTCTGTACTTTCTCTATACTTTCGATCAACCCCTTACGAAGCGGATCCCAAATGGCACAACAATAGTCCAAATGTGGTCGCACAAAAGATTTGTACGCTATCTCCTTTGTTTCTTCATTACAATTTTTCAAGATTCGACCTATGAATCGCAGCCTAGAATTTGCTCTACCTACTAACGAATTAATGTGTATGTCCCATTTCATATTCTTTTGTACTATTACTCCCAAATATTTAATAGAATCGACCATATCAATAACTGTATTGTTTAACTAGTATTTCTGAACAATTGCATTCTTTTTGTTAGTTATGCTCATTGTCTTGCACTTTTTACAATTTAGAGTAAGTTGCCACTCAGCGCACCAAGCCAAAATAACATCCAGATCGCGCTGAATTTCTAAGCAATTGGCCAAATTTCTTACTTCCCTATAAATAACCGCATCATCAGCAAACAATCTAAAAAGGCTTTTCAATTTGTCTCCGAGATCGTTTATAAAAATTTAGAAAAGAAGTGGCCCAATTACACTTCCTTGAGGTACACCCGATGTAACATCTAGATTAGAAGAACTTTCTCCATCAACGACAACATACTGCGACCGACCAGTTAGAAAATCCTTTATCCATTCACAAAGCTGATCCGATATACCGAACGCTCGAAGCTTCGGTAAAAGACGGTTGTGTGGCATGGAGTCAAAGGCTTTCTGGAAATCTAGAAAAATTGCATCTACTTGTGAACCTGCATCGATAACTTTCATTACGTCGTGTGTGAATAGAGCCAGCTGTGTTTCACATGATCTTTTCTTCAGAAATCCGTGTTGATTTGTTGTAAGCAAATTATTATCATCTAGAAAATTCATAATTTTCGAGCGTATAATATGCTCCATAACTCTACTACAAACAGATGTTATAGATATGGGACGATAGTTCCCAGGATCACTTCGATCACCTTTTTTGAAAATCGGAGTTACTTGCGCGATTTTTCACTCTGAAGGTACGTTTCGCTCTTCTAATGATTTACTGAATATATCAGACAGAAATGGCCCGATTTCCGCCGCATACTCT
This sequence comes from Vandiemenella viatica, assembly GCA_031002005.1. Classification (NCBI taxonomy): domain Eukaryota; kingdom Metazoa; phylum Arthropoda; class Insecta; order Orthoptera; family Morabidae; genus Vandiemenella; species Vandiemenella viatica. Next base: position 373,624,497 of record JARYHS010013630.1, read on the forward strand.
GAAAATACTCTTACTGGAATTCCATCCGGGCCCGGTGCTTTCCCCCACTTCAGGAGCTCTAATTGCTTAATGATACCTGCAGTATCTATTCGTAATGATTCCATCACCGACTCGCCACGGCGTGGGAAAACGGGAATACTATCCTTATGTTCATTTGTAAATGAATTTTTGAATACAGTATTTAGTACGTTAGCTTTATCGCGGCTTTCATTAACCTCGGAACCTTCACGAATTAGTGCTGGAATATTGCTGTTGGTACAATTAACTTTTCGTACATACGACCAAAAATTCTTTGGGTTTTCTGTGAGACTCTTAGAGAGAGAGTTGGAGTGAAAATCGTTAAAGGCCTCACGCATTACATTCTTAATACGTCCTCTTAAATCAGCTAAGGTTTCTAAATCGCTGCGACACCCCTTCCTTCTTGAGCGTGCGTGTATTTCTCCTTTGTTGTTTGAGTAATCTTTTGACTTCGCATGTGTACCACGGTGGATCATTCTCCCCCTTTATTGTCCGCTTTGGTATATGTATTTCCATGCCTTCCCTGACTATATGCATAAAACGATGCCACATCTCTTCAACGGTGTCCTTTGATGACTTGAAGTTATGGTAATTATTCCTCAGGTAGGTTCTAAAACACTCCTTTGAGGCCTTATTGAATCTGTATACAATTCGCCCTTTTTTCCTTTTCCGCTTGGTCATTAATTTGATAGTCGCAATTACCGCTTTGTGATCGCCTATTTCTGTGGTCGTTGAAATATCAGTAAATAATTCTGGCCTGTTGGTAACCAGCAAGTCTAAAATGTTTTCGCTACCGTTATGATACCGCGTAGGTTCATTAACTAGCTGCTCGAGATGATTATCTGACAACAACTCGAGAATTACTTCAGAAGCTGCCTTATCCCTGCTACTTGTGATGTGAACGTAATTACGCCAGTCAGTATAAGGCAGATTGAAGTCGCCTCCTAGAATCATAGCATGATCCCTAAAACGGCTATCTACACTATTTACATTATTTCTCAACTCCTCGACGATAACTATGTCGGAATCGGGTGGACGGTAGAAGGCGCCTATGATGAGTTTTGACCCAGCAACGTTGAGTTTAATCCATATGATTTCACAGATCGTATCGACGTCAATTTCATTACATGGGAGAAATTTACTCACAGCTATAAATACCCCACCTCCATGAGAATGTAATCTGTCTTTACGAAAAACGTTCATGCTATCTTTAAAAGTTCCGGCGGAACTTATTTCCGGTTTCAACCAACTTTCTGTACCGATAACGATATCCGCTTCTGTACTACAAATAACGCTTTCAAGTTCCAGTTGTTTGTTACAAACGCTTCTACAGTTAATTACGAGAACTTTTAACTGTCGAGATTCTATTACGTTGCTCCTACATTCCGGTGTTGCATCTGATTGGGTTGCCCGTAACTGAATTTCATGTTTCTGGTCTTCCTCCCTCAGCCTAAAAAACCACCCAGTGCATACCACACGGCCCCTGCCACCCGTGTAGCCGATTCACGTGTGTAGTGCACACCTGACCTATTAAGGGGAACCCTACAAGACTCGGACCCTATGGCGAAGATCGAGAAATCTGCAGCCAATGTCATCACAGAAACGTCGTAGTCTCTGGTTCAGCCCCTCAATACGGCTCTGAACCAGATCTGTCTACAATGATACAGATGGTTAGCTCTGCCGATATCTTGCAGTCACTGGCCACAGAGTTCACCCTTTCAGCCAGCCGCCGGAAGGAAGAGAGGATAACCTCCGACCCAAGGCGACAAGCATCATTGGTGCCGACATGGGCCACAATCTGTAGTTTCTTTCTACATTACCAGGGAATGATTCTTTGATTTGCGTAAAAGATTTCTATAACTCGTTAGACTGTGAAGACTCTGGTAAAACATTTCCGATAAGCGCCGTAAAGTTTATTGTACAGCGCCGCTTGACATCACACATCAGCGAGCACTACAATGCATGATTGCACTGAAATTCACTTGACAGAACAAAATTAAAATTATTTTATCAACGAACGGTGTGGTCACACGCAGGCAATCCTAATCAAAATTCTTTTATTTCAGACGATAAAAACGATACGAACTGTCACTGCCTTTGAAAATCGCCGGTTACATCTGTAAGCGAATTTGAATCTGGGAACGGCATGACTAATTTTTTCCGAATTGTAATGCGCCGTCGCGTGTAACCCAACGCTATGATTTCAAAGTCACACGTATACAGTGTCTGTATGTAGGGTATTTTAGTTACATACGGAGGTAACTAAAATACGGAAATAAATATCCACATGCTGTTTTGTGTTATGTACCTTATTTTAACAGTGACAAAAGAATCTTATTTTGCCCTACTCTGAAAAATGTATACTCAATGATTTGTCTTGTAAATTTTGATGAATAGTAAACCAATTCTTTGATATGTATTATTTAAATTCATGATTAATAAATCAGTCTCTTGTGAAACCGTAAGCACTAATCAGCAGTTTATGATAAATAATAACTTTTGAATTTTTAATTCAATTTGCTGATTATAGATGTTTGATCAAGATGTCGTTACCCTTCCACCGAAAACATTTATGGCTTTACACTTGTGATGTCACAAGACATTTGAAACCATAATTAGGAACTTTAAGAAGTAGTATTTAATTAGAATAAGTTTAGGATTAAGTAATTTCAATTAGGTAGCGAGAGTGAAGCGGAAAGATTTTTTTTTTATAATTCTAAGATTTTCAAGTGGCTATAGATACTGTCATGGCGGCTAAGCCATGTGGGAGAAGTTCGGACACCTTGCTTCCGCCCAGAGTTTGGCGGGGATAGGATACTATTGTAGCCACCCTACAAGCACAAAAGTTACCTGTCGGGTGAGGTAGTATCGGTGGAACTCTGTGTTCTCTCCCATTTGGCAGAGATGGTCCTCTCGCCAAATAAGAAAGTAAGAATCCAATGTTGGTAGTACTCCCCTCCCGTAGAGGATCAGCACACCGGAATCCCGTTAGGTGGGTGTTATATAAGACCTCACAATGGGACCATACTCTACCAGTCTTGACCAGTTTTTTCCAGTGCTACGCGGTGGTAGCTATGTCGCTCCACGAGGTATCATGATGTAAGCCCATATTATGTTCTGTTTTCTCTCTCTGTGTTTCTGCCATACATCACTCTCGTTCACAGTTTTATAAAGTAAATTAAGTATATGAAGTTGTAATTATCTTATCAAGACGTTGATTAGTGGATTCAATATTTGTGTTTGAACAGAAAACCTAAAATGTGTACAATTTATCAGAATATAAGTCAAATCAGTGTGGTGCATCTAACTCAATTTTATTTGTTTCTTTGTAATTGTTCCACCTCATTTACCTGGATTAAATGATGGAGTGAATGCAGTCAATCTTCGGCTAAGAGTTCCGATGCTTAAAACATTAATAAATTAGCCGGAAATTAATTAGCAGGAGGGGTGGGAACGCTACACACTTCATCGACGTCGAGGTTGTTGGAGGCGGCAAAGGACACAGAAGAGGGAACGGCAAGGAATTCTCCACTGCTCTATAAAAGAACCATCCCAGCATTCTATTGGTGTCATATGGGTAAATAATTGTATTGCATTTCAGCTCTTTGAAGTGATGTTTATACGTGAGAGACTTATCGAGTTTAACCAACAAGTATTTTGTGTGGCTAGTGTGTTCCAAACAGGTACCCTTCCATATTATCTTTGGTGGCTTCATTGCCTCCTTGCTTCTCAGATGGACCTGAGTTTTTCTTGGGTTTAGTCGTAGCAGGTTGTCATCATAGTAAACTGATAAAACCTCAAGGGCTTCAGTAAACTTCCTTTCTACCTCTTCGAAAGTTTTACCTTGGGCAATGATAGCCGTGTTATCTGCATAAATGAAGCTTCTTATGCCCTTGTACCTCGGTTGGTCATTTGTATAGATGTTAAAGAGTATTGAGGACAGCACACTCCCTTGGGGTAGTCCGTTTTTCTGATATCTCCACCTGCTTTTCTTACCTTGCGGAGTCACGTAGAACCTTCTATTCTGCAGCATAATTTTAATGGTTTGTGGAAGTGGATAATATTTTGTTAATGAGTATACTTCAGAGATTAATTTATGGTGGTTCACAGTGTCATATGCAGCTATTAGATCTATGAAGCTCTGGATAACTGGACAGTGATTGGAACCGACATCCACCTCAACGCGGGGTCAGATACAGCTCTCAACTACGTTCGCAGCTTGGATTGAGACAAGTTAGCTAAAATCAGTAGATAAACACACTTAACCAAGTTCACTCAGCATTTCATGTACTACAGTCGATCTTCAGTCCATTACAACATGTTCCAAAGATGATATGATTAGTTGCCTAGGATTTGTGTCAAAACAATTGAACATATGTTAATTAACATTAATAAATGCTGATACTTATGTATGGGCAGTGCCGAGTACAGGTCGGAATTTATCCGATACAGCTTCTTATTGTGATTCTAGGACCGTGATCGATAGGAGAGTTTAAACTGACCGCCAGCAAGGTGAATTATCCTACTATCCCGCTTCAGTGAGTCACAGCTCCCACGGGTGTTTTGCCAGGGTTCAAAGGGGGTAGCCATTTAGATTTGCCTGTCTGAACTCTTAACGACCTGACGCCTCAGGTTAGCAGCTAATAGCGACCCATACGTCAAAATTTGCTTCGTGCATGGAAGAATCACGTTACCACCAAAGCGATGAGATCGATGCGATCAACGATAGAGGTGCCATTCATAGATAAGCTTTTATTAAGTAAAATTAGTGTTGTAAAAAAACGTTTTTTTTTTCTGGCTTGAAAAAAAACATGAAAAAAACCTTTGAAAAAAAACATGTTTTTTTTCTGGAACACGTTTTTTTTCACAACTACTAAATCTCGAATTTGTAAGGCAGTTATCGTTTAAAATGACTATTTTAGAGTTTATTCTAAGTACTTATCTTAGTTTAAAATCTACTATATTTTTTGGTTCAGTAGGAAAAAAAATTACGAAAATATTGGCAAAATTGACTGAAATTTTCTTTATGAACGGGGATTTCCCGAAAAGACTAGGTTGCGCGAGAAGGAATCCCCATTCCCCATAGTTTGGATTGATACTTGCTATTTGAAATAGTGCTGCCAACCCTTTTTTATAACTTATTGGGCTTTCCTTATACTTGTTAACTCTAAGAGTATAGTGGAACTGACTCATTAAATTGTCAGTAAGGGAGCGTGCATAAACCACATAGCTACATTTTGGCCTCCTGTGAACACCCCCCCCCCCCCCCCCCGCTCAAGTAGCACGTAGCTATCTTCAGTTTTGATTCCAGAAGACATTTTGTACTGATTTCTCTTGTCAGACTATTGTAAATTACATACGGATATAATTAACTGAGGTAAATAAATACTCACATGCTGTTGTGAGTTCAGTTCCTCATTTTAACTGTGAAAAATGTTACGGAAGGAAAGTTACGTGGCCTGGCTCGGAACCCCCCCCCCCCTCCCTCTCCCCCTCCCTCTCCCCCTCCCTCTCCCCACTTAGCCTTCCAGCTAACCCCTCCTCCCTCTGGACCGAGTCACGTAGTTTGTGCACGGTCCCTAATTATGAATCGTTTCTTTGCAACCGTTCGTGTAAACAAACGATTGAAAAGAAGTAAAGCTCCTATTTTGTATGATAATAGATTTTAATTCAAACTTAAAAGACCGTAATACAGAACTATCGGCGCAGTCTTATGCACAGTGTGTACTTTGCTCACAATTTAAAATTGCAATCTCAAAATCTTTTGCGTACAATACAAGGACAACCAGTAAAAGAAAGTTATGGATCTAGAGGAGACAGAAAATTCCGACACCGATCGAACTAGTATTGGTAGTGCTGATACTAGTGAATGTGGTACTGACATAGAGGATGAATAAAATTATGTTACCTATATATATACACTTATGAATCATTATGTGAGACATTATATGATTCAGTAAGACTTAAAACACACATGTAAAATGGAAGTTCCTAAAATAAAACTATAATTTATCAAATATATTGTTTTCTGAAAAAAAAATTGTGAAAAAAAACATGGGTGCTAGGTTTTTTTTTTCATGGTTTTTTTTCACAAAGCTGAAAAAAAAAATTGTTTTTTTTTCAGTTTGCAACACTAAGTAAAATACTGGAGGTGAGAAGTAAAAAATATTTCTCAAGGCAGCTCTCACGCATCCCTGTGACTACCTGTCAAAAGGTAAATAACTCTTGCCGTGGATGTGAGGCATGATTCTGCTTGCTGGTGTGACGTGAATGGTTCAGGCTGACGGAGTAACGCGCCGAGCTTTGAACTGCTAATGCAGTCGGCAGCCACTGTGCAGTTGAAGTTCGTAATCAGTATGAACAGTCCGCTAACCTGCAGCCTGTCAATGCCTACGAAAGTTTCACGCAATGCCTCATTCTCCTGACCCACCGTAGCCAACTACCGATGCTCCCATGCGACGATCAAGTCATCGAGACTGGTAACAGCGTTCGTCGGACATTTCTACGTAATGCACACCAACTAGTTAAACTGTGAAAAAATCTAATGCGTTTGTATCTTTAGCAGGAAATGTTCATTATCAAATTAGAAATTCTCCTGATAATGTCAGATCATTAAAGTAATGCAAAAGTATATTTAATACTTGATTTAATCTCAAAGTTTTCAACGGCAAATTTACTTCACAAATTAGTGATATTCAGAGCCATTGAGACATTTCAGCCAGACTGTTATTCTTAAATTTAGAACCTAGCTTTGCACGTCAGTTTTATGCAATAAACTTTATAATGCGAAACTATATTTTAGTTTGAATTTTCCATAATTTTCTGGTGATCACCTTCCAGAATCGGCTTTTAACGTATAATCTGAAAAAGCTAGTTTTCTGGAACTAAACTATAAATCATGAAGTGTAACCTGAGAATAATTCATAATGCTTGTTGTCACACACTTCTCTACTATGATGGCCTAGCATTCAGAAGCTCGCAGGTTCGAATACCAGTCCGGCCATCCAGATTTGGATTTTCCATTGTTTCCCCAAATAACTCCAGCCGAATTCCGGGATGGTTCATTCAAAAGGCCATCGCTGAATTCCGTTCCTTGCTCCCAGTCCTCTCCCGCCTCTAGTAATCTCTACGATGACTTGGAGTAAAACCATAAGGAACAATGCTAAGAAACGACTACCACACTTGAAGGTAATCGCTCATACTGGTATCAACAGACTCGTTTTTCAATAAATAGAAAGAGTAACGGATGAAATTTACGTATCGACGGTTGCTACATAAAACTCAAGTATTATATAAGTTCAATTCATGCATTGTGTTGAATAAACAAAGTTTTAATACGAAAAATGTTTCCATATTTTCGTAACGATTTTCTTTATAAGCAGACTCTACGGTAAGCGACATATACGGGCAAGGAGGCTGGAGCGAGGTGTACAGCGAGAAATTCTCTCAGAATTCCAGCGCGAGCCGTCTCATATATTATCGCTTTAGTCACAGCAGTGCATCTGTGTACAGGCCGGTGTTTACTCCACACGGAGATTTATAGCAGCCACTGCACCGGTACGGACCTCCACTTGTGAATGAGCAGCTTCTGCTTCGCACCATCCTGATTTATTGCAGTGACTCGAGCCAGGTCTGCACACTTTAATGACGAGAGAAGATAATATTCCTCTACCGCAGCTGATGAATCTTTACTTATGGCTTACAATTGTGATTAAAACTATAATTCATAGTAATGTTATAACACGGCAGTTTTGGTATGTGTTTTAAAGCATAGCAATAATTGTGAAAGAAGAACAGAGTCATGGTTTCTAGCTAGATTGATGGTGACATTTTCGAAAGATTTCTGTAATCTCAATAAAGTACAGGGCGTTCGCCGGGAAACGCAACCCACTGTTAGCGCTCCAAGGAAGAAACTGCTCCCGGCGAGCGAGCGCTCAGTTTCCGGCATTGTTCGACCGTCGGCCGCGGACTATTTCATAATAATTACGCTTCATAAACTTCATAAACTTGTGTGCTAAGCATTTAAATGTGACGTAATTCATTAGCTTACCTTATAAAAGATGCTGGAAGTGTTGACCCTCTTGTGTAATGCACATTTCACATCTTCTGAACATATTTCGAGACACACGCTGCCCTAACTGACTTAATGATTTTTTGGGTGACTGTTCTAGTCGAAAAGCGATATCGTCAATTTTCTCCTCTGTGAGAATACGGTTGACCGACAGTCTCTTTTTGTTAAAAAATGAACCCGTTTCTCTTACTTTTTTAACCAGACGCAGAATTGTTGATTTAGCTGGCAGTAAAGCGCCAGGAAATTCGCGACGAAATTTACTGCGACACTTTTTAAAACGACTTCTTCTTCACATATGTATCGTAGAGAAATATTCTTTGTTGCAAACTGTAACGTACCATAATTTTACTCACACTCAAACACGGTACAGATTAATAAGAGTATGAAGCCCCAAACCAGCCAAACCGCAAAGAAACGTTTATTCACAACACTGATTAATAAGAGACTGAAGTCACAAACTATCTACAATGCAAAGAATCCGTTCTTAACAATGTAAGGGTCACTGCACTGCACTGTTGGGGCAGCGGAGGTGTTAAACAGTGCGGTGATTCACGGTGCCGTGTGGCGGAAACTGCTGGCCCCACTGACCGAGCAAGTTGCCGACGGCAACAGACTGGGAGGGTAGCGTTTTCCGGCGAACGCCCTGTATAAATTCCACTGACAGTCTATTCAGCAACAAAATCGCATCCAAACATAAAAAGCGATTGAAAGAAGAACATGATTCTATAATTTTCATGGTAACTATAATCCATCTTCCTATAACTTTATTACTTATTCTAGGGGATTGAACTATGGGAACATATTCTAAAATGAAAATTTGCTTTTATCTAACACTTGATATATTATTTCAATTCACTTTATACATCACATATCAAAACATAACAAAAAACTATTAACTGTTACACATTGATTGTTCCGCTTGATGTCCTACATTTAAAGACCAAAGATAAAATCCTGTTATGCCTATCACAAAAATTCTCAGTAGTGGAATCATATCAAAAAGAAGTAAGATAAATACATAAGTAAATCTGTTTTTGAATGCTCATAGGTCCATGGTGAGGGGAAAAACATCTACAAAAATGTTAGTTGGTAACACTTAATTCAGAAGTATTCCCACCCTTTTAGCATTAAGTATTAAGGATACTCCTTTTCACGCGTACAGATTTTTGTTTTCTCTGATCAGATGTTGAAAGATTGTTGAGGGCTAGAGCGTTAGTGATTTTGGAAGGGAACGGGAATGAAATTAGCAATGCCTTATACTGAGAAAATCGATGGAAAACGTAAACGTGGAGGCTCGAACAAAGAATAGAACCCAGATCCTCCTGACTGCTGTAAGTGAACATTACTGCTTATTCAACATTCACAGTATAATTATAGAACTAAAGTCAAGTGTTAAACAACGAAAGAAATCATTTTTAAAAAGTAACTCATATACCGTTCAGTAACTGGATAAAAATTTGTAATTTTCTTTTTAAACTGTTGTAGAATTAACCTCATTCCCAAACATCAAACAAAATCCACCATTACCAACTACTGCGATCATTAGAGGCGGAAGAGAACAGGGGACAAGGAACGGGAATGAACTCGCACATGGCCTTTAAAAAGAACCATCCTGGCAACAACCTGGAATGATTTCGGGGAATCATGTAAAACCGATGTCAGGACGGGGATTCGAAGCTACGTCCCACTGACTGTGGGTCCAAACCGTTACCGCTAACCCACCACACTCGGTAGTTATTTTTCTTAAATAGTTGTTTCCATTTAGTTTTGATGGGCATTTTTTAAGTATGATAAAAAATCATTCCTGTCTTATTGATTTTTAATGATTCATCAATAACTGAAGGTAGTGAACCGCATATATCAAGTGGTAAATCCTCTTTTTACGGCCACGACGACCTGGGTTCGTTTCTCAATGAAAGTGATGGTTTTTTTCTACGAAGCAGAACGTCTGCAACACCTCACCAGGCCCACTGAGTCTGTTGTCCCATGACTATCGAGAAGTTCTTCCTCGAAAAGTCAAAGATTGAACCCAACGTGGCATTCAGTTACCTCCTTCGTAGTGCCGAAAGTTGTAATGGTAATACGGAGTTCTACTTCCACGAATCCTAAGAATAGCGACCAGATGCTTAGAAACCCAGTGACCTTTACCAAAGGAGTGAATGTTGTAGCATAATTTTTATTATTATCGAATAGATTCTTTCTTGAACACAGATCTCTACAAGAAAGTTATCTTATGCTCGGAAATTATTATTATTTTTTTGTAGCACCGCCATTTCCCCTAGTTAAACAATGTTTGATTAATTATTGTAGGTATTAGTATTACCATGTTTACTTCAAATAACTTCAGTATTAATTTACTGGCCGTCGGCATAATATTTCCCAATTAATTTACTATGCAGTTCGCTGTTGAATGAATTGTTCTGGGTGATTTGCATTACGTACGCACTGTGGAAGTTACACTGTAGTGAGGTAGTTGATTAACAGTGTAGTCGCCTTTTCGTAGTCTAGTTACTGTCCAAATTCACTGTAGTGTCAGGCATTTAGATTGTTGAAGCATCCTGTTTAACTGGCTTCAATTTTCAAGGAGTGTTATGAATTGCTAATTGTTTTCATATAAATCAGAAAGTTTCGGTAGCCTCTCCGGAAAATCTCTCATAATACTGAATTTTATAGATTTACTTCATTAATCTTGTTACCAATAAATCTCTCATTTATCTAGTGTCATAAAATACGAACTAAAACTGTACTGGATAGTTAACCTGCATTAAATACAAAATGGATGTGTATTGGTCCAGCGGTAGACTACTCACAAAAACCTCCAGTAAAGGGCTTATAATTGGGTAGCTAATAAAGATAGCTTGTGCCGTCATGAAAATTTTTTATAGAACATATTACTTTATAAAGTTTTTCATATATTATATTGATGTACCTAGTGTTGCAAACTGAAAAAAAACAAAATGTTTTTTTTCAGCTTTGTGAAAAAAAAACATGAAAAAAAACCTAGCACCCGTGTTTTTTTTCTAAATTTTGTTTTTTTTCAGAAAACAATATATTTGATAAATTATAGTTTTATTTAAAGAACTTAGGGCTACGTGGGGGTTCACAAGAGGCCAAAATGGAGCTATGTGGTTTATGCACGCTCCCTTACTGACAATTTAATGAGTCGGTACCACTATACTCTGAGAGTTAACAAGTATACGAATATAAGGAAAGCCCAATAAGGCAAAAAAACCGTGGATAAATTTTAAATTCCTAAATTTTTTAAAATATCTGTAGATAATTTTGTAGGGCTGGCAGCACTATTTCAAATAGCAAGTATCAATCCAAACAATGGGGATTCCTTCTCGCGCAACCTAGTCTCTTCGGGACATCCCCGTTCATAAAGAAAATTTCAGTCAATTTTGCCAATATTTTCGTAATTTTTTTTTTTTCCTACTGAACCAGAAAAATATAGTAGAATTTAAACTAAGATAAGTACTTAGAATAAACTCTAAAACAGTCATTTTAAACGATAACTGCCTTACAAATTTGAGATTTAGTAGTTGTGAAAAAAAACGTGTTCCAGAAAAAAAAAACATGTTTTTTTTCAAAGTTTTTTTTTCATGTTTTTTTTTTCAAGCCAGAAAAAAAACGTTTTTTTACAACACTAGATGTACCCCTAACAGTTTATGCAGTATATGCCAAGAAAGTTTCTGCCCTGCTGGATTTTTCAACCTACTTCACTAATGTATGAGCTTATAAATGTTTAGTTTATCTAGCCTTGTAAAGGAAACACATAATATTGAAATATATTTTTAAAAATCAGCGTATAAACTAGACCAGTTATTCTTGAGCTATAAGTATATTGGCACTGGACATATCGTTAGTAAATAGACAGAAATAACAGAATAATATGAGATCCGGCCAGATTTTGGCTATTATTTAGATTGCTTTTTTTCATTTCGCAAGTACAACACAACAATAAATAGCTAACAGAGAAAATAGTAAAATGGAACGTGATTACAATGCTTAATTGCATATTGTGCGGAACCTAAGTCACCAATGATTACAAAGGGAATTTGTCGACGTGACTACTAAAATACTTAAGTTGTGAACATTGTGAAAGAAAGTTTTCTTGTAATGACACAGGCCCTTTCTCGAGCATAGATGTCTAATAGTAAGAACAAAACACAGAATATCGAATGAAAACTCATTTAAAAAATAAGTTTGCTTATTAGATTAATAATTTCCGATTGAAACTTATCCGTACGTATTTTTTGATAAATAATGGATATGAGGATATACGAAAACATGTTTTTAACCAATTCTCAAGATCTGAAAAGTTTATATTCAGCGAGGAGCATCTGTATCATTGTACTTGAGTTGTGCTTCTGTTTGATGTTATGACACAGGCACGAGTACTTAACTTGAACTGAGCGGATGAAATTATAGATTCTAGTCTTCTCTGACTAGAGTACAAAATTTCCTTTACTTTATATACAAGACACTGTTCAGAATTATGGAACGTTACTTATTAACCAACAAGTTCTTGACTGTTGTTCATTGCACATTTGTGAAATGATGTTTTCAGTTAAAAATTACACCCATGTTGCCTGTTTACGACCTGTATTGAAGCCGGCATATCCTAATAATGAATAAATATGTATAAGGGCATATGCATGCATATTTAAGCAAACTATTGGTCGCCCGGCGGTAACTGTATGTAAATACAGGGGGTAATTGTGGCTGGGGCGTAATGAGCGTCTTTGAGCGCCTCCACTGCCGGCCCGGTCTCCAGTTAAACGCCATCCGCCAAGCCTTGGTCGATAGTCAAGCTGGTTGCCAGGCGGCAGGGGCTTCTCTCCGTGACGCGAGTCTAGCCGCAGATTGAACTTCTTCCTTGCTGTATATTCTCACGGAAAAGCGTCGTGTATGTATTGTACTCATATACACAGTCACGTGAAAATTTCATTTGATTACAAGGATTCGTCTTTTAGCCTTCGTACTACAAAAAATATCGGCATTTTGTGACCACTGTGATTTAATTGAAGTCAAGGATGGGCTACAGCTCCAGTGAATGCGTGTTATAACAAACTGGCATTTTGACGAATACGTTGTTGACCAGAGGTCGCTGGTAAGAGTTCATGCGTATTCTGACGAAGCAGCTAATTTCTGTCAGTTGTGCAGAGGCTATCTAAGAATATGCTGTCTTTTAACAACTGTTTTATAATGTTTTCATCGGACGCATTTCCCCATTTTGATACGGTCTGAAGAAAACATTAATAAAACGGTTTTTAAAAGAGGTTGTTTGATTTTAAACATTTATGCAAAACTGTAGGACACAGCCAATAACAGTTTTTTAGTGTACTTCCCGTAGTCCTAGGAAGATGTAATTTGGTACGCATATGACTGCAATATTAATGATATCCCCTGTAACTACCTACCACATGACGACATGACGAATCCAAACTTATATCTTGATATAATATCTAAGAACTGTAACATATTATTTTTAATTATACTTGGAGATTACCATTCTTAACTAAATTTAACATTCAAATTTAACTGCATTATTCTCTCCAAATATATGCGATGTTACCTGATTATGGTCGTGAAAAGTTAATCCGTGTTATCCTACTACTTGGTGACAGTATTTGAAGTAGACATACATTCCGCCTTTTTCGTGACTGAACCTATAATTTAATGTTGATCAGAATCCAGTAATTTAATCCGCGTAAGTAATGCAAAAGACTTGCAAGAACTGGAGGTTAAATTAGCTATCTGGACTTGGTATATTCTCCAATTATAAATCGCGAATTTTCAAACCCTCACCTTAACCACCGACTTATTGTACCACTCAATACAGTGGTCATTCACTGATGAGTATAGCTAAATATATTAAAGTTCTTCTAGTATTCAACGAAAAGTAAGGTATAGTACACAAATCATGACGTTATTTACCAGACATCAATTTACAATATATGTGTACTGATTAACATCGGAGTAAAAAAGTCGCAATATGACTGAAGTTTTTATCCTGTGAATTCTGAGAACAATGTGTCAAAATAATGAAAGATATAATAGTCAGTGACACTTTCAAAATAAATGGAAAATTGTGTGGTATCCCTTTACACAGCGTCGAATCTCAGACTACAATAAAATGATCCTGTCTTAATATCGATCGCAGATAAAACGTCAGTACACAAGCGAAGAAATGTAGAAAACAGTTGCTAATGTGGAACACTAAAATCCAATAAATAGATCCAAACCAGAATATGTGAATAACCAGTAAAAAGAAAAGAAATCCCAACAAAATCAATTATTGTAATAATGGTGCCAAGCCCTGTGGTTCTTTAGTGATAAAAGTTTTGATTCACTTTCCAAAACTGAAAACTTTCCCTGGCTTTATGAGTCGTTCATTTTTTTTTAAATGACGTGACTTGGCTATTATACCAGTTTTGTATAAAATACGTAAAAAGCTTGATCAGTCTTGAAAATACACAAAAACCAACATTTCCCTCGTGGTTTTGAGGTTGAAAACTCTTAAAATTAAATCGTACACATTATACTTTGCACTCAAGTTGAAATTATGACCTGCTTAATATACAAGTCATAACACCGAGAGGAGGCATTCATTTTCTGAAGGTAAAGTGAATACACATTATGTAATGTAGACTTATCTAAGATCAAGATCTCGTAACTTCTTATCGCTAAATAGTCAGGAGACCTACTATAATTTTAGAATAATTAGTTCTTTGGATTTTACATTACATCAGTAAACAATGCCATAGGGTAACATTTATACTGAAAAAAAAACAGAAATTGAACCCACCACTATTCGAATTTGAGAGCAGGAGGGCATTAGAAAAAATCCACAATAAAAAAAAAATTTGGTCTAAAACGCCCTTCATGACGTCAGAAATAAAATTAAGAACATGGCTGGGTCAATGAATACATCCGCGCAAATAAAAGGAATTTTCTGTTCATCGATTTGTACGAGTCCATGATGCTGTAGAGCGATCCATTAGGGAAAGAAAATTATAACAATTAAAGTGAAAATGTGCAAAGGCAATACTAATTTAATTCAGGAGAAACATTCATACATAATAATATTAAAGTCACGTGAAAAATAGTAGTATGTACCATTATTGATGCTTTTCCCAGAAGTTTAGTGGAGTGAGGAGGTTAATATATGAGATTGAAGCCAGCGGAACGTCAGGAATCCAGAAAGGGCTGGTAAGCAAGTTTTAGATAATGCTCCTCCCCCCCCCCCCCCCTCACGCAACATTATGACTTACTCAAAATATTATTTTATTAATAGATTTTGATACATTATTTAAATACTATTTGCATATATTATTTATATATTATACTGCATTTATTTCTCCTCGAAAAACAATTTTCTGTGCATTTTCAGTTCCAACGTTATTTTTGTCTGCATCCCAATTCGTACTTTGAACCAACGGCTAAATAGAAAATAATTTCACTGGCATGGTTCCGAAAAAGTACACTCGCTGACCAAATCATGGGTTTCACGTTTTGCTCACTTGACTTGGAGGTCATCAGAAACGCGATTTTCTTGTGTTTATGCGCTTGTCTTCGTCTGTGTAGGCTACCTGCCTTGAATTTTCTTTATCATACAACGAAGATGTAGATGGATTTTATTTTTTTCTCCTTCCATGACTTTTTATATTCTTAATACTTTGCTTTTGTGATGTGATGAAAATTTAAGTCTATTATAAACAACATACAGATCCATAGTTCACAGTAAAACGACATGTCACTCTGCAGAATATCATAAATATTAATTAATATAAAGCTTTTAGATATAACTAAAGGGAATATCTTTTTTCGTTTGATATGTCCATTATTAATTCGAGATTGAAATTTACAGATTGTATGACAGATTGTTAATAGTTCAACTGTAGCCTTAGCGAACATATTGTCTGCTCCATTTACAGTATTTTTTTCCTTTGAGTGCAGAATTATTTTGGATTTAAATTCGTTGCTCTAATGCAGGGGTCCCCAAAGTGGTCGGTATCGACCCCTGGGGGTCGATAAGAGTTCTCCGGGGGTCGATTAATACCCGGGGGTCGAAAGGGGGTCGATTGATAAAAAAGAGGATCAGTTAAATGGTCTAGGAAAAAATGGGAATATTCCAACAAAAATCCAAAATAACTGACTAGCCCCGTTATAACTTGAGTCGCTTTAGGTATGTGTTAAGGAGAAAACATACTGGAGAGGAAAGCATAGCAACGACGAGAGCGAAGTACAAAGCAGCGAAAACAAACAAACCAATTGGATTGTTGCGGTGACTCTTACTGGGGCGCAAAGCGGTGAGGTAATAATGGAGCAAAGCTTATCGTTCAAACTGTTTGATTTCGCCGCTTTATTCTTCACTCGCATTGCTGGTTTGTTAGTGGTTGTTCCTGTGAGAAACGAATGTAGACCAATTTACTAATTGTGTCTCTTCTAATGTCCGTCTTTGGGGTAAGAAAGAAGTTCAACATCACAATTATTTTATTTTACCTAAGCTACGTGATGAACTCAACAAGTATTAAAACTTTATTTTTTATTTACTTCGGGTATTTAAGCATTTTATATTCTGGAGGACGCTGGTTCGAATCACCGTCCAGGCATCCGGATTTGGGTTTTCCATGGTTTCCCCAAATCACTCAAGGCTAATGCCGGGATGCTTCCTCCAAAAAGCCATGGTCGAATTCCTTCCAGTTCCTTCTCCGCAGTTCCATCCCGCCTCTAGTCACCGCGCTGTCGACGAGACGTAAAGCCACTCTATGTATTGTATATCTAAATGTAGATTTTGTCCTTTACATAGAAGATATCGTAATATACCGAAAACCATTAAATTTAGATACTTCTTTTTTATCTTTTTCCTATCTAATTCTATTGAATAGGTTACTTTTAGATGTAATTATTATTCCTTCAAGTCTAGATATCGATTGTTAGCAAAAAGTAGCAACAATGCACTCTGAGCAAGAACAGGCAGTTCTTTATAGCTTGTGTGGTAATAAGTTGCGTCTTTTACTGCTGCTGTTTTGTTGTGCTGCGATCGTATCGTGTTGTTCATATTATAAATCTGAGTTTAATACCTACGATGTCGTCTACCAGTGCTAAGAAGAAATGCAGACAATATTCACACGAGTATTTGAAATATGGTTTTGTGCCATCTTCTGCTAATGAAACTATTCCTATGTGCTTGGTATTTGAAAAACTTTCAGCAATGATGCTAAGAAGCCGGCGAAAATAAAAGACCACTTGGAAAGGATCCATTCTGATAAGAAAAACAGAGATTTTGAGTATTTCAAAATGCTAAAAGAGAAATTGAGAGTTCGGCCAAATTTAAGTACATATTTGAAGTCATCTGCTAGCGCTGATAGTGAAGGAGGACTGAGTACAACCAAAAGCATCTCTCTTAACATGGCAAAGAAAGGCAAACCGTACACTATTGGTGAAGAGATTATAGTACCAGCTATAAAAGATGTAATTGAAAATATTATGAAGAAAGACTCTCAACTATTTTTGAAGTGCATACCATTGAGTGCAAATACTATGTAGCGACGTATAGAGGAAATGGCCGATGATGTGGAAAGAACTTTGACCTCTGAGCTCCAGCATTTTAAGTTTGGTATTCAACTTGACGAATCAACTTTCGGAAGTTCAAATCTTCTCATGGTTTATGTTAGGTTCCATAGTCCATCCCTGAATGACACTGTTGATGAATTTCTGTTTGCTAAATATCTTCAAACTGTTTCAAAAGGTGAGACAATTTTTTTATGTTTGCAAGATTATTTGAACAAGCACAACATTCCTTTCGGGAATATTACTGCAGTAGCTACTGACGGTGCACCTGCTATGGTAGGCCGTTATAGAGGATTTTTCGTCTTTCTGAAGGAAAAGGTTCCTAATGTACGTACCGTTCACTGTGTCCTACACAGGCAGCATCTTGTAGCCAAAAAATTGAGTGGCGACCTGCATGATACTCTAAAAGTGTGCATTACGTCAATTAATAAAATTAAAGCTCATCCTCTCAATTCCCGATTGTTTGCGAAGTTATGTGAAGAAAATGATGAACCTTTCAATCAATTACTTTTGCACACTGAGGTAAGGTGGTTGACAAGAGATGATAGTTTGCAGAGGTTTGTTGACTTGTACGACTCGTCTGCAGAGTTTCTTAAGAATGTGGATCCATTACTATGTGACGAGTTAAAACAGTGCAAGAACCATCTTGTTCTATTTGGCAGATCTTTATTCGAAATTTAACGAAGTACAGAAGCGTTTGCAAGGAAAAAATGTTACAATTGTTCAAGCTCGAACAATTATAATGGCCTTTCAACTAAAAATAAACCTGTTAAAATCTTCACTGGCACGTAAAAATTTTAAATATTTTTCAAACATTCGACTACTAAAAGAAAATGAAGAGATACCCGACCGTGATTTGGAGATATATATTAAACATCTCGATAAATTAAGAGAAGACTTCAAAGCACGTTTCGAAGACTTGTAGAACATGCATGTTCCTGAATGGTTTGCTTCTCCATTTGATGTTAACATAATGAAGGTAATTAACGTGGCTTAGAAGATGAACTGATTGAAATATGCGTAAATCTGGAAGCTAAAGCGTTGTTTGAAAATAAAAATCTCGGCGAATTTTGGAGCAATAACCATATTGCTACAAAATACCCCAAGCTCAGAGCAGAAGACGAATCTTTCTTACTTGCATTCCCAATTTCGTTGAAGCTGGCTTTAGCCACGCGAACGCTATTTTAACAAAACAGAGAAACAGACTGAACTTGGAAAACCGTGGTGATTTGCGACTAAAACTTACCAATTTTCAACCGAACATCAGTAATCTTGATGCTGCCCTTCAGACCCATCCATCTCACTAATATCAGCTACTTTAATAAAAAGGTATGTTAACAGTAGTCGTAAAATGGCAGATGTTTTTTCATCGAATATAATTTATTTAAATTTTCAATGATTATTTTGTGTTTTACATTTTATGACACTTACGGTTATAGGCTAGTTTCCATCTATCTATAATTTTTTAATTATTTTTACGGTTATAATAACAGTGTAAAATATCCCTTTTTCTGTTAGTGTTGTTGGGTGGATTTTTTAAGGTGTGGGAACTATAAATACTTTCTTTGTGTTGTTATGCAAGTCTCCTTATCGCTTAGCATCAAAAATGCTAAAAATGATTTAAAATTTTCATCAGTGGCGGATCCAGGAATTTTTCGAGCAGGGGCAAAAACTGTAGGAATGCCGCCCCATGCAACATTATTTGCAGCTCCCATTTTTGCCGTCTGGCCCCAAGTGTCGCCACCTCGATTGTCGGCCAAACACATTGTTGTCGCCGCCCGGCGCCCAGTGTACTAGTAGAGCTAAAAAAAAAAAAAAAAAATCCGTGACTTAAATCGCCGCCATTCAAACATGATTTTGCCGCCTCCTTGAAGTTGGCGCCCCGGTGTACACCCCCCCCCCCCCCAGATCCAGCACTGGTTTTTATTAAACGTTTAATCTGGGGGTCGATGAGAAGACAAATGTTCTGTGAGGGGGTCGACGTGATAAAAAGTTTGGGGACCCCTGCTCTAATGGAATATGGCTAGTTCAGACAATGGTCACTACAATTTTTTTATTTTGGTTCTAAAACCAGAGGAAAACAACAACAAATACCTCGCTGGCCAAAATTTCTTTTTGTTTCTTACCGCCAATCCTGTCTCAACAGTAATCAACTGGATATCGGAGAGCCGTAAAGCCCTAATAACAACATGGAATTGGATGGTAACCGGCACAGCCATTTTGATATTATCACACCCTGACCTGAGCTTCCAAATAACGAGTAAACGAAGCACGAGTGGATTAATGTCCTAGTTCCACGGGTGTTCACTCGCAGTATACAGACCGGTACGTGTGTTTGAACATTAATCAGCGCTCATTCTATTGGCTGTGGTGAGCCACTGGGCAGGACATTAGTCCCTAACAGAGGCATTAGTTCGTGACTGACATGCCGTACATGGCCTCCTGTAAATCGCGCGGTGGGTGGTTTGCAGTGTTTAATTGCAAACTCGCCATTCACTCCATGTGACGCGGGTCGTTGAATTGCCAGGCGGATGATTAGCGGTTGTCGTAGGTCTTTATGTGGACATCAGAATCAGAGTCGTCGGAAGCGGTGTCTCCATCTATTACAGCTGGTATTTCATATTTTGACTCTACATCAACAGATAAATATAATTATACCTCTTATCTGCTATGTTCTCTCTGCACTCAAGGCTTTACTTAATTTTTTATCCAAGATATTTTTTTACAATCCATTTACTGTTTCAATATATTTGTTTTTATTATTTTTATCGTATTTCTAGCTTGTCTTCTGGTTAATAACATTAAGATTTTAGCATTTTGAGTTCTAATTTTTTTAAAATAATCGTGCTAGTATATGACCAGTTCAGTTAAAACCTTACCACAGACAGTTGACATGTGTGAGTAGAAGATAAAACTTCGAGACATTTGATAGCTGTTATTTTTTTCTCTGGCCTTCTTGCCTTATGATCGTTAAATTTCTTCGATTCAATCGCAATAATTAATTTTTCCTCTTATCTGCACTGGTATATTCTTGAATGATTAGATAATTTCGTCTATCAATATGTTTAGAGTTCCAGTACGATAAGGTGAATTTGAAGCTATATCTTTTATCAAGTTAATAATTTAATTTAATTGTGATGGAGTTCTTGCTCCGGTGTCAATTTCTGTACACACCCAATTTCCCCCTTTCCTTTTTCTCATCTACAATGAATAAAAAAGTTGGTTTAAAGACATTAGACATTTTTAAACATCTCAACAATAATTTTTATATCAAATATTGAATGTACGTTCTAAATTCAACTGCAAAACGAAAACCTTTGAGGTTGTTGAGCATGTAAGGAAGAAATACATAGTTTTACATTATAGAGTAACCGTTAGACATTTTAGAAATGTATACCCGCACCGTGTCATAACGTTTGTAAGTCAACTTAAGAAATACTTACAAATGTAACAAAAACACAGGATACTTAAATTTAAATAGTGGAATCAACACAATGAAATTAAAATTGCCTTTACGGTAATCGATACTGAATGCCATTTCGTTTTTTTTTATATAAAAGTTGAAGGCGAAGTGTTTACTAACTTATTACAGCACACACCTATGAAGTACGGATGCTACACATTAGCGTTTGAATAGTGCGAAAGGGAAATACATATTATACAATTTCTAAATGGTCGTATCTGAAGTCCGTCGTTATGGCGATTGAACAGGAGAACGCGTGCATAGTGAATGAATTGAGGTTTCCCGGTGTATCAACTCAGTAAAATATTCTCAGGTACCTATCTCAGCGGTAGGAGATCATTGTATACAAGGACATGATTGGCTGCAAGATCGTGTCGCTCTTGATCTTTGCTTGATTTTAATTCAGTGCTGGTTATTACAATAATATCTGCGAGTACTTACGTAAACGCAACTACTTATATATAACAGATTTGAATTTAAATTCCCGTGCGGTACCGATAGTTGGTGTCGTATCAAATCTTGATATCGTTTCGTTAATGAAAATGGGAAAAATATTGTAAGATTAATTTTGGAGTTTGAGTTCGTCGTTTTAAAATTAATCAGTTGATGTAAAGAAATGTGTCTACAGTAGATAGATTTTGATTAGGTATACTCGTAGAAGAACGTACAAGAAAAAAGCATGTAAATAGGAATTCTGTGTGGTATCATAGGACATGGTTGACGGAGTTTCTAACCAGCTGCGCAATTCGTGCCTTGTCGTAGCTCCTTTGCCTGATTCATCTTAATTGATATACGTAATGAGTTTAACTTACTGATAAAATGAGGAGCGATCGAACGAAACCGGATAAGATGCTGTTGAAGTTTATTTGTGCTAATTGTTCAATCACCCTTTACATCTTTTAAATTTTCCGTCAAAGCAATTTTTGATGCAAACTCTTAGGTTACAGATGTTTCTTTACTACTAACCAGCATTATTCAGTTTCTTCAAACTACAGAGTTAATAGTTTATGCTGGTAACTGGGAGCTATCGGGTGCAAATAACTCAAAATAATCTGGAATATTCCATAGTTTTGTTTTCCATCTCCCAAAAAAAAAAAAAAAAAAAAAAAAAACCAGTTTAAGCTTTATTAAAATAAATAAAAAATAAAATAATTTAACTCAATTTAATCGCAAAATCATTAGATTTTTGGAATTAGTTGGTCTGGTACTTGAGCTCCCGCCGCTTTATTGGGTCAACTTCAATTGCACTCTCCTCACATCAAGATGAATCGGGAAATTTTTGGAAGATTTTATTCACAAAACCTCATATCGCTCTGAGTTATTGTGATACGGTCTTGGAGCCTCAGATAAGCTATAACATATTCTATCAACTTTGAAACAACACTTGGTACACTTGAATCTGGTCTCCCCGCAAAGTCGAAAATAATTTTCTTACTTTTCACCCGCAGTTCACGATGTTCCGCTGTCAAGAACGTCATGCGGCACTGGCACAAACTGCCATCCATCTTCTTTAAAATGAGACTCAGATGGTAGCGCTAAGATCTATGCTTTCTGAAAATCTAAAAAAATTGCATCTACTTGTGAACCTGCATCAATAACTTTCATTACGTCGTGTGTAAATAATGCCAGCTGTGTTTCACATGATCTTTTCTTCCGAAATCCGTGTTGATTTGTTGTAAGCAAATTATTTCATTTAGAAAATTCATAATGTTAGAGCATGTAATATGCTCCATAACTCTTCTACAAACAGATATTATAGATATTGGACGATAGTTTTCAAGGTCACTTCGATTACCTTTCTTGAAAATCGGAGTTACTTGCGCGATTTTCCAGTCTGAAGATACTTTTCGCTCTTTTAAGGATTTACTGAAAATATCAGACAGAAATGACGTAAAAGAGGACCGCAGTTTGAAAGGAAAGCTAAGACAATTTGGAATGTTTTGGAGATGTGTTAGAGACCTCATTGGATGGGACACGTTGTTGACTGCAGATCCGGGTTATTCGGAGAGCTGAGCCTCACCTCACCGCCCCGTGTCTTTCTTACCGCGTATAAACGTCCCCGGAACGTTCACCGCAGATCCTGGTGGTCGATAAACCTGTCCAGTGACTGCGAGGCAATCCTCTGCGACGACCTGGACGCTAAGCCGGCAGCGCGGCGTCAGACACCGGACGGCACAGCTGCTGTTACCTCGGGCAACGGATCAGTCGGCACATGTTTTTATACAGAATGTCCTGAGAACTGACGTCTAAACGAGCAGGAGGGCTTAATACCTACCGTAATAACCCCATGTGAGTCAAACGATGTTTTTTACTGTTTTGTTAATATATATATTTTTTTTTTTACAAACTCCCTCCTTCATCTATGTAAACTAACACTTTTCACTACATTCTTTTTTTCCGCAATTTAGCCACCAACTACCACCTGGACACTGGTTACCATAGGTGACAATGTTAATCATGAGAGAAGTTGGGGGAGGAACAGAGTTTCTGCCCGAGGTGTAACCGGGCATATTAGACCCGGCGTACCAGATAAATTGAAGGAAAGTATTGTTTAGCCGTCTTTCTGCGATACGTGTAATTTTGTGTGTTCTGCGTGTGATAAATGTATAGTTTTGTTTCTGAAATGTGTAGTTTATGAGGCTGCGATTGTGGACCATCCGAGTATTCGGCTAGATAATTTCTGGAAACGGAATTGAAACCGCAGCACGGCCGGGATGCGAGGGGCTGGGCACGTGACCTGTCCCGATGTGTCTCCCCGACTCAGCCACACAGGCTGGTTTTTATAATTATTTTATTTTGACACGGTTCTTTAACAAATTTCCTATTAGCTAATAATTAGACTAATCGCTTTTATAAAATTGGGTATTTCAACCTAACAATGAGAATTTATAATTTTTGTTGATTTTTGAAAATTCGTTCCAAATGCATTAAGGATTGGAGGAAATAAGACTGCCCATCGAGACAGTCAAGTATTTTCAAAAGATTCCTCATTTAGTATGCTTTCACAAAGATACAAACATTTTACAGCTAATAAGCTGAAAAAGACGTTACTCCACGTCTGAAAGGCTGCTAAATGAATAAGTTTTTGAGATATAAGATATTCCTGATGATAGTTCTTATTGATCAATAATTTAATCTGTAGATACTTAGAAATTCAATTACATAACTTTTACCCAAAAAATTTATATATTTTTTTTCTTCTCTAACAGTAGTTTATAGTCCTAAATGAAATCAATATAAAAGAACAAAGAATAGTGAAACATAGTGAAAAAATAATAATTTTCTGTAATAAAGTAGGGTACAGAGAAATATAAACAAAAAATCCGTCTATCCAAAACTGTAAAAATCACTGAATACACATCCTGACAGCTATTGAGTCATATTGCTCAGTTTTTTATTTAAAAATTTACAGCAGAGGCAACCAGCATAAATTTTCTGAAAACTTGTCTTGAAAATATATTGTAAACAATGTTGTTACGAGTCAGTAATTCTGATTTTTTGATTGAAGACCAAATAAGAAAATAACTAGGAATAAACAGATAGTGCAAGAATTTAAATGAAGTTTTTCTCCATACTACATCAGTCTGGAGGTTACACAACGTGTTATTAGGATAGCATAATTTCAAAGGTACTGAAAATGTATTTTTTTAATGAGAAAAAAACTGATCTGCATTCATGACGAAATTGTCAATAGATGCATTAAAAGAAGTATAAAAGAAAAACCATGGTTAAGAAGGACGTAATTGTCGTGCTCAAACCAAGAGAGTGAAGATACTTACCAGGCTTGAAGAAATGGCATATACTAATTTTTAAAGGTATACTGCCCATAGAGACATCTCAATGGCCGATGTCCGTAATGACGATGATAGTACATAGCACTCGACATGCGGTAAATAATCTCAAGCTCAGGTGTAGAGGAAGTTTTCATCTTGCGGAATGGACGTTCTAATCATCGTGTACGTGTACCGAACCCCTGTTTTAAACTTAAGACGTATCCGCATTGCGTGTGTAGTGCACGTATACGATACTGTTGAAGGTTAATTCATCTGTCGAGGTGACCCTTTAGTGTCATTCGGAAGAGTAGGCCTGAACAGGCTGCCACCACTTCCGTCTTCACAAACACAGCACAAAACAAATCACCGTGATTAAAAACACTGATCACAGTCATCCACGCCCACATGTTCAGAAACATACCGAGAAACGAATTTCCCTTCCCGCATCTGTTGTTGGAGGATACAACAAAACTTCGGGTAGGAAGCCAAACAACAAATGACAGCTAGGCACTTTGACATGATGGGGAGCGAAGGCAATAAATGTGCAGAATCGAAACGTGAATGTGATTGCCGGATACTTATTAAGTGGTCAAAGAAGTGGTAAACTTCCATTCGATGATTGTTCATGATGTACCTACAGTACATTGTGAAATTATCGTAATTTGTACAATGTTAGAGACTAATTTTTTATATTTTTGATGACATTTGGCTACTTAGGCCACACAGCCAGATCAAATGTGATTACGAATCATCCATTGATTTCGGTTTCTCCACTATATATAGATTACAACTAATTATAGACACCACAGGACTGACACTATACTAACAAGCACAACACTTCCATTCCCACGAAGGGCTCGAACCAGCGACCCTCGCTGTAGCCCCTACTATATCGAGGACGGAGACAGTTAATGTTTAAAATATAAAGAGCACTGAAAGATAGTGTGAATTGAACGATGTGTAGCATCTTTGAAATTCATAAAATATTTGCTATCGTCATATCACGCATATTTCTTCGATTTACAGATTAAAACGTTATCTAATAAAAATAAATGCCGTAAAAACGCGAAAAATGGAATCTAAATGGGTAAGACTTTACAATCGTGAACCATTTTCTGGTTCAAAGGTAATCTTGTTTACAGGAACTCTGCTGTGTGGATGACCTTGAAGACTGGTCTACTGTGCGTGAGGTCTGTGACCCGACCATTGGATTACGACTGGCGACGCAGGGGGCTGCAGCAGCGGCAGGGCAGATGTTTACGACGGCGCACAGCGTCGGCGACATTACGCTAATGGAGGAGGAAGACGAGCACTCAGCAGGCAGTCGCGTGCAGACCACAGGGCACAGTGCCACACTGCGGTGCGCCGCCGCCGGCCACTGCCAGTCTCAGGCGCCTGTGGGCGGTAGTGAAATCAGCAGGTGCAACACCACGATCCTAATGCAGCCAGTCGCTACTACCTAATTCGTTATCAACCCATCATTTCATAAACCACCAATAGTTAACACGCAACTTTTTTTAAAAAAAAAGAAGTATATATTCTTTCTTCAAGTTTAGACATCGAATATGATGCCGTGGCTCTTAAGTTTACAGTTTTTCGCCAGCTTTCCGTGAGCATCTAAGTGAGTACTAAGTTGGATAGAAATTATCACTTCAAGAACTACACGTTCCACACAAACAAAACTGAAACTTTACGCAGTCTTATGAAGTTCACAGATAGATTCCAATACTTATGACCATCGCTAAGACAGATGGATAGGACAGAGATGGAATGAGTGGTCTGTCACTCGTCCTGTGGACCTCTAGAATTTACCAAACAAAAATGGTACACGAAAAAGATCACTTATTTATCTAGGCGCGCTGGCCATACCTTTCCATTATTAACTACAATTTCAGAGCGGATAAAGAAGCAGACCGATTAACGGCACTACTAATCTACCCTATACCATGGGAAGGCTAGATAGCAAAACCCAACAGCAGTTCAATCTATTTCGTCTTCCTAAGAATTTACTATTACAGTGTAGGTATCTCACTTTTTTGACTTAATACTGAACTTAGAATGCTGGATTAATAACTCCTTTAATGCTTGTATTGTATGCATTTACGTTTGGGCCAACTAGGGTCACGTTAAGATTTCGTTTGACTAGAATTGGCTTTGGATATCGACACATCCGTGTTACAACTAGGGTTTGTGACAGAAATAGAGTTGTCTGGGATTGATTTTATTATTGTTAAATATGAAAATTGGGCTTCATTTATAATTAATTTGCATGCTGCATGAGCAGGTCTAACTTTTTGAATATTTATAACAAATACTTCATTTAACAAGTGTAAACAATAAAATTTACTATTTAATTCATATTTATGTAAAAGAACAATTACAACTGAATGTATACATCACGTGTAAATTTACAAACAAACAAAAAATCATGAAGAAATCCTGAAATTAGCTAATTATCAAACGGAATAAAAGTTATGCTAGTTCTAGAAGTATATTTTAATCTCATGAGTTCCTCTATCTCTGCAAATAACTCTGTGAGTCAATTTTCAAGTGTATATGGTGAATTTACTGGAAGCTTCCAGAATGCAATTCACTAACTGTTGCGCTTATAAGACGATCCATATTGTCTTTATGAGTTCACAGTTATCGAAGACTGTATAACTACTACCTCTAACTGATAGCAGGGATGCAGTTGTAGACTCAGAAACTGGCTAGTAATTAACAGAAATTCAAGATTGTAGGCCCGGCTGGTTGCCACGAGTATCTCCCAAATAACTGCTCAGAGCGGTATCACTCCATTCTCTTCCGTTGCCTGGCACTATAGCTGTGGCCAAATGTATTGGCGGGTCTGTGTAAACGCGCTGTTGCCGTACCTGGGAACAATCTCGCGATGGGCTCTCTTTCTAACACTAGAAAATTGCAACGCTGAGCGGCCTGAGTTGCCTAGTACGAGCGAAAACAGCTCGCAACCCAACCCCAAACCTTCCACCTCCCTTTCAATATACAAAAAATGTGTGAACCTGTGAATGGGAATTAGAAAGTGTGTCAGCGTGACGGTGAGCGTGCTCAAGAGAGGATATTTTAATTTTTAGTGACGTGCGATTTTTACGGGCGACTTAAATTCGTTTTAGTTATTTATTAATGACAATAATTTACTGTAATAATTTTACCGAACAAAAAATGTAGTATTTTATAATTAGGCAAATTTAGCAAGAGAATGGTACTACTAAAAATGGATAGTCGTGAAGATACTTATTCTCCTACTCCAGGTGTTTCGGGACTAACGACTCCAACAAGACGCACGTCATCGACAGTAGAACCACCGCGGCTGAACAAGACAACAGAGTTTCACCGGCAGAATAAATCACAATGTGCACAAATATTTCAAACTTCTTGTGGGCAATGATAGTGAAATTTTGTCATCTACATGTAAGCTGGTAAGAAAAGACTTGAAAAATATGGACATACGTTTGTTTCTCGAAAGAAAAATAAGAAACAATACAGCACTCTAACAAAGCTTAGCGATTTTGACAGGGCATTGTCAGGATGACAGTACACGAATTTTACGACAGTGATGAGTAGTAATATATAAACAGATAATTTTGTCGTTAATTATGCAAGTTTTTCAGTGCAGAGGATAACAAAATAAAATTTTGATTTTAGTTATAAATATACAAACTGAAAATAAAATTTAATACGTGGATTTTTAGCCACAAATAAAATAAGAGTAATTCCATAAGTTTCCTTAGTCTGTCGAGAAAGTCTTTTTCTGTTCAGGTAATAGAATAATAAATAACAGGTCTTTTGACACCTCCAATTATATTAAACGCATCTGCAATGACATAAATTTCTTAACGAAATGACATGCATCAATATTTTATCACGGAATAGTGATTATAAATTACTTAAAACACGTTACAAACTATTACTACAAGTAAAGAGGTGAATACAACTGTTACGCGCACGGAATGGCAACGGCGCATTTTACGCCACCCGCCAAAAGATTTGGCCACAGCTATAGACGACTCCACTTTTCGCATGCATAACGCGTTGCTCCTCTGCTCCTCACTTTTCTAAAGTCACCAATCTCCGTTTTTTCTTCCCGAAATATCCCACGAGTACACGAAAAATTGAAATTTATGTTTGTACAAAATGTAGCTACTCTTGATTTGGACAGCTCATCCCGCCATTTTCGGAGGATACAGAGTTCTTACGAAACCACACGAACAGCTCGCAAGAGATGGGTTTTATACGACAACGGATTTCTTCGGTTATCTCCCAGCTGATTCGATGGCTTCACGGGTGGGCATTCCACCACAACTACCCTTGCTGTTTTATGAGAGTCGTCTCTCCATGGTGCTCCAGCTACCTGAACCTAATGGGACCTAACCGTTTGACTGGGTGCCCATTGTCCTCAACAGGCCCTTATGGCTCAAACTATTCACCCTATGCGTCTGTAGATTGCTGCCGCATTCACTGATTGTTAAATAAAGTATAACAGATATGTATCTGGTTACATTTCACAGACTATTAGCCATGAAGGGAACCTACAGTTGAACTTCGAATCCAAACCACCGAAGCGCCTGGCGTACTTACATTACACAGCAAGTTGTTCCAGTGAAAGTCGTGATGGAATTATGATTTGGATTCGAATCGGAGACCTTTTTAAACTCTAGGCACCATAACTACTGAGCCACCTAGCCACTTAATATTGTATCAGAAGTATCATACTTTGTTTCTAGGACGTCAAAAAGATGTTTAATAACACTAAAAGTGCTAATTTATTAACATTAATAGATCTGAAGAAACAGTTAACCGGTCGAAGAAATACATACCAGAACGAATCATAGTACGTTATAAAGAGAAGTATGAGCACCAATGATGTTAAAGAATTAGTTTAATAGAAAAAAGTACAAAGGGTTTTGAAAAATCTTCTAGCAGATGGAATTTTAAAAATATTGAAAGAGCTGTCGAAAACCTTGTGAAACAAACGAAGTTGTGACATTTGTTAGCAATCTCTTTATTTTTATTCCTGCTATTGGTTAATTATTTTGTTGTTACTACTACTTCATTATTATTGTTTTATTTGTAAATGTTGTGAATGTATTTAATTGAATGTGATAGGGTTTTCACAGGTAGTAATATATGTAGCGAGTGGGGTATTATTAGTATCTTAGTCTGTAAGCATAGATCGTGAATATCTTTGGTAGAGAGTCGTTCGCTATCATTTGCGCGGTGAGCTCGCGTGCGAGTGCCACGGATGATTGTTAAAGAGTACATTAATGAATTTTGAGGTGAATAATGTATTGTAATTGTGTTTAGTCGTGGTAGAATTTTAAAGCATTAAATTTAACGTGAGCACCGAACTTTGTATTTTCTTTAAAGAAACTATAATACTAAGATACTATTATGATTATCTCGTGGGCATATTCGCCGATACGGTGGTAATTCTCACCAGTCGGCTTGCAGTGTTAGCGGTGGTCAAAGGACCAAACCAGAACACGCTGTCCCTTATTTCAAATGTGGAATTAAGGTTTGATAGTAAATCCATTGATTCATGACATGTATATTAATTCAAGAAAATTACCAGAAAAAGTTCGCAACTGGTGAACCTGAGTCCACATTTAAAGGATGGGTTTTTCGTGACAGTACCATTTTCACACTTCAGATGAAAGCACAAACTGACAAATGCAAAAGTTACTTTCCAATAAATTTTACATCACATGCTTCAAAATCATTACCTAAAAAAATACAAAGTAAAATAAGGAGGTAAAAGTTTTTTTTTTTTTTTTTTTTTTTTTTTTTTTTTTTTTTTTTTTTTTTTTTTTTAAAGATAATATGGCTTTTGGCAGCTGAGACCATACAGCCAGCTCAATGTGATTATTATAGCTTCCAGTGAATCAGTCGTCATCCAGTGTTTATATATTGTATCTTGTAAGTATGGACACCACATGACGGACAGGACATTCACACAGACACACAACACTTAACACCCATGCCCGCGGCGGATTCGAACCGGCAACCTTCGGCACGCGGAGCTAGTGCTCTAGCCCCTATGCAACCGAGGCCGGCAAGAGGTATAAGTTGAATATCATTTTCGTTTCAGTATCAATTGAATTAGAATGGAACTCGTTCTGGCGGCAATATTAAAACTTATAATCGATCTAGAAAAATTGAGATACATTTATGGATTTTGGTCATATGGGAAA
Organism: Vandiemenella viatica; assembly: GCA_031002005.1. Lineage (NCBI taxonomy): Eukaryota > Metazoa > Arthropoda > Insecta > Orthoptera > Morabidae > Vandiemenella > Vandiemenella viatica. The sequence continues at coordinate 373,655,610 of JARYHS010013630.1, forward strand.
GGTATCTGTGAATATTACACCGAACAAGATAATCAGTTTTTAAAGTAAGTAAGCTTAGTAATAGAGATAGAATAACAATTTCCAATCTTACTAACATAAGTAGTAGCTACGCCTAAACTATAGACATAAGAGCACCAATCATCAGTCAAAGAGCGAGTGAGTCCCAATTCGAATTGAATATAAGGCAAGTAATCATTGATTACTAATCAAACAAGCCAAAGAAAAATCTGAATATGGGATAGAGCTACTGTAATTTGCTGACGATGTAAGAGAAAACAATGGAAGTATCGATAATTTCCTGAAATAAAGAAAATTTGGACTAAAAATGAACGACTGCAAAATAAAGGTGAAAAGAGCAACAGAACTGGAAACAAAGACACTAGAGTGAATATGAAAATAGTGTGAATTTTCGTACGAATTAAAATAAAATGGGTCTATATGACTGGAAGCAAAGCTATCACTTCTGAAAAATCACGAAACAAGAAAATTGAATCGTGCTAAAGGTGGTGCGGAGGAACGTTAGAAACTGAGATGCTCTTCAAATTGGTTACTTTGATTTGAGCTACACATGAATTGGCGAGAAATGGTACAACATTGTTTTAGATGGTGCTTTTGGATTTATTTATTAATTGTAATTATTTAAGAAGTAGAGCGTTGGACAACAACTGACACTTCATTTTCTTTAATATTGCCTTTGTCCATTGCCACTAATTATTCAGCTCCAAGCATTAACATTGTACTAGCTACTACATCAAGCTTTGTTCATGTAATTGTGGGTCACTTTAGGCGAAGACAACACCTAACTTAAAACTTCTGCAATACAACAGAATTACATCAGTGGCTGGTCGTATTAATGACTGAAAAACTTAACGAACGAATTAACAAGTGCACCTAATTAGGAGCTTTAAGAGATAAAAAAACCTAGTTGTTAGTAAGGCGACTGGGAGTGAAAGGACTACAACTTGAAAAATGGGAAAAGAAATAGTATTATACTCGATTTACAGTAGATGGACAGGGTATAGCAGCCAGATTAAGACGGAAACGTTAGCATTTGAGCACGCATCAGCCTGCCGCCAGTCTCAGGATAGAGACGCAACAAGCTTTGAAAACGAAATTGGAACCTGGGAGGAAACAAAAACGTATATGATCACTGGAAAGTCTTCAGCTTGCCCCGTAAGGCAAAGATGTTACAACAAATCGCTCTGAGTTGAAGACTTAATGTTGGTCTTCTTCTTAGCATTAATTCCGCATTGCAGGGTCTACTTTACTGGACTTCTTCCTCCATTTGTTCCGATATTATGCATCTTTAGGTGCAAGGTATCTAGCCAACGCTTCCTGTCTCTCTCCCGGTCTTCGGCACACCGGTCTGTGCTGTTCTCGCCACTGAGGTGTCGTTGCTGCGTAGTACATCGACGTACCATCGTAGACGACCACCACGCATTTTGTCAGGGATTGGAGCCATACCAAATGCCTCTCGAACGTTCTCATTCCTGATGCGGTCCAATCTAGTGAGTCCCTGTGGCCAGCGAATCATCTTCATTTCCATGAAATGCAGCTGCTGTTCATGTCTTTTCGTGACTGGCGAACATTCGGTTTCATAGTATCCCACTGGTGGAACGATGATACTGCAAACCTTTGATTTAAGGTACAGCGGTACTTTCCGGTAGAACATAACTCCTTTGACCTGACGCCACTTCATCCAGGCTGCGTTGATTCTGTATCTGACGACTTAATGTTGGTACTACCATCTATCTCTGAAACGCTGAAGAAAGCTTTCGTTAGTGCCCGCACTTTAGGGTAACGTTAAACACTCCCTAATACAACAGGAGATCCCATTGCTTGTTCCAAACACAGATTGTACATGTAGAGTTATTCTGTGATAAATTGATGGTTGCAACCACGATGCCGCTACAAGCAAAATACCCCCACGAAATTGGAAGTAAACCAAAATTTTCTCCCTTTTCCTCTCTGCCTGTTTTTCTCTCGAGGAAAGTTTTGGGTCTCAGCTACTCTTGTATGAAAATATACAATATAATGTCAGTAAATCTCGTAAGAGATTTAGTTGTGATGATAAATGATTGGACGTTTTAGTGTGGATAATGTTTATATACTGTGAAAGTTATGTTTATATGTTAGAAAATTCTTGAATGAAGTAAAATCTCAGCAATTCGCGTTGACATTTTAAGTTTAATTAGTACAGCTACATTATCAGAAAATTGTTGAATACTCCTTGGACCGCTGCATGTAATAATCAAGTAAGATAAAATTTAGAATTATTATGACATGTAACCGTTCTTTCCCTAGTACTTTCCTAAATGCTCGAGGCTCGATAATGCACGTACTCTTCGGAAATGAACACGATTAAGGAAAGGAAGCGCAACTGATAAAGTGTCTTAATTAGAGGGGTAGGTTACACTTCCCAGTCAGAGGGCAGGGAATACTGTGCACAAACAGCGCAATTATAAGAATAGCAGAGGTACGAACTACAAGAAATGAAGAAAACCAAACAGGAGGTATCCCTAACTGATAACTCATATTTCTTTTTCCTCAATTACCAACTTACGAAATATTATAATTCGACAGTTATGAATAAGGTTTGAAACTCGTTGCAAAGCAAAGAGAAGAGCTACGATGAGTTTTAACGTTTTGTTGGAGCTTTCCCACCTTTAGCAATGCTGTCGTAACAGTTTGGAACAAAAAAATATTTTTCAATACAGAACGAAGGAAATTATAGATTAATGATCTCCAATATGTCATTCTGTGCTACCGTGTAGAACCACATCTAAGATTATTCAAATGAGAAAATAGAAAGAGAGGGGAGGGACAACAGTAAACTTGTCAATTTTGTAGGGGGTGTAAGAAGGTGAATAGCCGCTGAAATTCTTTGTGACGCGCTATTCGTGTGACGACTCCGTTCTATTTCCGCACTAAGCTTCTTCGCTGTGGGTAGCCAGCGGGAGGTGTTGACGAGATGCGTATCGCTCGCCTTAAGTGGATACCTGAATAGAACAGACCCGTGATAGTAGCACTGTATGTGCTGCACACGGACGCTTCTTACCGCCACTGCTTATTTCTGTCGCAGACTACTATTCATTCACTCAGTTCAAATAGGGTACTTCTGTTCAGTTTCTTTAACCTCAAACTACTCGTCGTGCGAAATAATGCAGATCTGTGAATAGCTACAGAAAGGAAACGTAATTTGACCTCGGAATTTCAATGTGACTCTGGAGCATTCTGCAGTGGAATTAATTATTGTTTTTAACCAGCCGATCAACGTTAACGATAAGCATTATAAGTGTTACCTCCAACAAATATCCGTATATTACACAAAAATATTTTGGTGCATAAAAGTAATTTTGTTTTACAATACATACGTAAAAATTTCGATATTTTTCCAGTTTATTTCGAGAACTAAACTGGATCGGTGAGGTACAACGGGACCAGGTTCGATTCCTGGCCCCTGCGTAGCGCCCGTACTGAGTGCGGTTTTAGGCGGGTTCCCTCAATAGTCCAGGAGAATGCTGGGACAGTCTCCGCCTCATCAAATACACATATCACAATCAAAAACACACTTATCATGCAGAACACCAGTTACTTTTTTCGCAGACAGGTGGCATCATAAACATTCCACCAAAAGGCTAAATGCTCCGTATGTCAAATCCGGTTCTGAAACACGGCTAGAGCACACACCTCCTAACCTCATGATTTCACACTGGAAGCCTGTGAGACAGGTGGCCGATGTCTCGTGGTCCTCTAGTGCCCACTCGGGGGAGGAAAATACAAAGGAATAAAAATTATCATTTATTACCAATCGATAATAAATATAGTAAATTACTTTAGATGTTATAAACAAGCTAGCAGCCTTCAGTAATATATCTCTTTTTTGTGGGAAAAATAGCTCGACGTTGCATACAATGTGCTGTGTGCCTCAGAGGAAGAAAGGCTGGGTAGGAATCAGTCTCACAATATGTGCGCAGCAGCAAAGCGGATTGGAGAAGCTTTACTGGTGTTGGTTTTGCGGATTTACAGTCTGTAAGCAAAGATCGCGAAGGAACAGACAGGAAGGAAATTGCAGATGAAAGGTAGGAAAATGGGATAACGTTGACAGATTTTTGATTGTACGTGGGTATTAACAGCTGTGAGTTCAAAGAAGTAATTTCACCATGTGTCACGATAGCAGTTCTGCCGGTATGGTACATTCAGTTTTTATGATAGGATAAACATAGCATTGTTTTTGGATCATGAAGTCTTCACAAACAGGAAAAAAAAATTTGAAATATAAACACATTTGCATGCCTAAAATAAATATTGTCTTGCTTGTTCCTTCGTATCGTACAAAATATTTTTCACTTAAAATTTTATTTAATAGGCAAACAATTTTTACTCAACTCTAAGATTATACTCATACCCCTGTGGAGTCAGAGGCTTTATGCGTGTAATGCTGTATTTTTGTCAATGAGGGACAGATGTTGTAAAGAAGGTAACTAGAAAACAAAGTGCTCTAGATTGACCTAACATTTTCTTAAGAGGTTAAACTTTAGTGTTTTTATTTCATCTAAATTTGAGATACACTCTTATGGGACTTAAATTTGTTGACTTCCAGTAAATAGTGCCTTAAGGTGTAGTGGAATTATACCACTGCTTTAATAGTTATTATGTCTTATGACAACGTATTGCGAACACAGTGCCTGCTGGCATCTTGATGAGCTTTTCACTCAAGCTTTTCAATACTTTAGAATGGAGATTCGTTAATGATTATTCATAACCATATATTACGGATTTCACTGGAAGGTTTCGTTAAATGTTGTTAAATTTCATTTCTGTTCTTTTATATCTACTTTATATGTTCCTCGAAGTAAACTAAATTATCTGTTAAGGATGAGCCTGCCTGTGCTTGCACGAATGAGGTAAAAGTACAAAAATTGGTTTACATATGTCTACATATAAGCAAAAGTAAAAAAAAAAAAAAAAAAAAAAAAATAAAAATAGAAAGAATGCCTTTATATATGGTTTTTAATAAAGCTATATGGAATATATTACACATTTTTTGCTGAACATTAATATCTAATGGGATGCAAAACAACTATTTCGGGACGAATAAAAATTAATTTCAGGATTACGTAGCGCTAGACAACGTGTGAACCTGACTGAACATCGGTATCGGATTAAAGAAACAGCAGTGTTCACCAGCACATTTTTCTTTTTTGTTGAAATCTGTGCCTATACCTGTTGCTCCAAGAAGAAAAAAAGCTTTCTCAGAACAACGGTAACCTATACAAAAGGTGAACTGCAGGTGTGATTTGAGTTACCTCTACATCAATACCACAAAATGATCGTGTGCTCAGTTGTTTGAAACGTATGAGTCGGCAGGGCTAGACTGCATGTTTTGGCACGGAATCTTAACGAGCTTTAAACTGATCTTCAGCTCCCACAGATCTTTGTTTTCTTAATGCAAAGGGATCCGGACGCAGCGTAATTTGTATTCCAAATGAAACTGTTGATACCCTTTACCCGATATGATTACCAGATTAGTTTAGGCTGCTCCAACTGATGTGGATTGAGTATCTCTGATGAAATCTAATTACAGATAATCAAGATCTAACGAAATTATTACTACACTAATACCAGAAATAAAATAACCACTTTGGCAGCACATTACACAAACAAGAATATAAATGTTCTTATGGTACTTGCGATAGAAAAACTGTGGGATTGAGAATATTGAGTAACAATATTCCCTGCAATAGATTCTTATTGGCCAGAGGTTTCCGCCAAGTACTAATAGTAGCAGCTGAAAATATATTACAAATAAGTAACAAATACATCCTTGGCTGCCGCTATTATGCTACTCATGATTGAAACACAAAGCACAAACTCACTCTCTCTGTACAAATATACTATTCGCCCGTTTACCATACTACACACAGAATCCGCTGGCTGCATCTTTCGACTGTATGCTATAATAAACAGCTGATTTGATCAAAAATATAATCGGGAAGGGTAAAATACTTTTAAGGGGGAATGTAGCTGATTTAACCTTCTAGAAAATTTCTCTCTAAACTGTCCTCAACTTGCAACACTACGGACAAAGTCTATTTAGTGTTCACAAAGAAACGAGCAAAAAGGCAAAAGATGTAAGATTAAACTTACTTAACTTTTTTAATAACATCAAAGCAGAGAGAACAGTTTATTCTCAGGAGATGAAAAGAGTCTTGAGCTAACTCAAACAAAAACTTCACCGAGACAAGTGCTGTCGTAATGTAAGGACCATTGGTTTTAAACCACTGCTGCTTGCCCAACAACACACTTCACTTACTTCTGACTTCAGACAGAAGTTTACGTACAATATCTGGAGCGAAGTACTTCTCATACTCAAGACGGATGTAAAAATTTCTTTCAGTCTGGATCTGTACAGCAATAAAAATTTACGAAATTAGATAACGTGGCGATTGTGAGTTACATTTAGGTGATTCTGCGTTTACAATCCACAAGTGATTTTAAATTTCTTAATTACTTAGCAAAGAGATGTCTCTTATAGAATATTAGTTTCCTCTTAGAAATGGGTTTATAAAATAAATACTTTTTAATATTATTGTAAAGCTGTATGAAAAGAAATATCATATTTACCATTATTAATATTAATTTTAATTCAGCTCATGAACTGGTGGTAATCCCCTACATAAATATTTGAGCATTTTTAGTTTAAAATTTTCAACGACTAGAAATGAAATGTTCAGTACTAATAATGATAACTTATTCCATTCTCTAACTTCCTTACCTACATTTAAAAAGATTTAAACCACTTTAAGACTGATTAATAGAGGTAGTCACTTCTGCTCTATCCCGTACCACACTTGATCTAGCGTTTTTAGCTCAGTTTCATTATCTTCCTGGTATACCCCTGAATACGCTCTCTGGTAGATACTGAATTGAAAAATTTCCGTTCTATCTCTCCTCTGTGTTCTTCACAGCCACTGTTGGCTCATTGTATCCCTTTTCACAGTCTAGTCTCTGTTTAATCTAATTGTACTATATTATGTCATCAGCAACAGTACATCTTCAGAATATTGCGTAACAAGTGAACTATTCATTTTAATAATGAACATCAATGGTTCAAATATTATTTGAATATTCTGCACTTATTTAAAAACTGAAGTTTCATTTCAAATTGAAACAACTAGTAATAGTAAATATGGATTGCCCTTTCACTATCTAGGTGCCTTTTCCAGAGTCAGTCAGTTTCTATACTTGAAATCCATAAGCTAGTTGTATAACTTTTCATCCCAACTTAATGTGAAAACTGTAAATAATGGGTGTGAGATGGCAGATCAAACTTAATATATAATAGTGCCATCTATACCTCAGAATGACGGCAATGGTAATATCTAGGTTTACTAATTGAAGTAACGACGCAGCGGAAATTTGGCGGAGAGTTAGAAAGAGTATCGTTTGTTATAGAGATGGTTCTAAAGAGGTCGGTATATTGGAACGGAAAAATAACTTTAGAAACATTCGTCATAATATTATGTGTCAAAATACTAATGTCCTATGGTTGTAGTAGTTATCGTATTATTTGATACTTATAGTGAATTATAAGCTGAAATTGCGATATTAATGAGAACAATTTAAATATAATTAAGCAAAGTAAACTAGATTACATTCCAACTGGGATGAGAAAGACTTACTAACTTTTGTAAAAATAATATTAAGTAGATACAATATTATTTAAAAGGATATTTTGCATGTAACTGAAATGAAACGAAATTAAAGACTGAAAATAATGAATGAAAAATAAACTAAAGACTAAAGAACAATAAAAAATTAATAAGAGAAAAATTATTTAAAAATAACAAAAATATATTCATTCGCCTGGAATGATTTTGGGAAAACCATAGAAAAACGAAATCTGAATCTTACGACGTCAATTCGAACCCGCGTCCTTCTGAATGCCAGGCCCTAACTTTATCGCTCATCCAACAGCTTCGGTAAAAATCAGAAGGTTCGAGCTACTGAAGGTTTTAACTACCCGTCTTTACTATGATAATAGTACCTTAGGGTTATTGCTGAACGAGAACTTTAGTGCAGGCCAACCTCGGGCTTTTCATAGATTTTAGTGCCTTGAAACGTGGTTTGTTACCTATAAAGAGTTCTGAAGCAGAGAAAACTCCAAATACGCAAAATAACTGTAGATCGAGTAACTGCTTAGCGCAAAGTTACCTGAAAATGTTTTCATTTCGCACAGTATCTCATATTCCTACTTAAGTACAAGTAAACAATAACATATCTTAGTATTACCAGTTAAAATCACTTAATTAGAAGATCCGTCCGTGAAGGTAACAATAACAGTAAATGCAAAGCACACTGCTGTCGCAAAACATAGAATCCGCTGCTTAAATGCAATAGTCACAGAATTCCGTTTCTTGAAAACGTATTGTAGTAACAAAACAATCAGTAGCAATACATTAATAAAGAAAAAAATTGAAGAAACTGCAAACACGAGTAAACATATCATCCTACAACCACATCGAGATCCCAGGCGTGGTGGGTAAGCGGTAACCCTCTGGCCACGCATTCGGGAGGACATGGGTTCAATTCTGCATCCAGTCATCCAGATATAGGTTTTTCATGGTTTCCCCAAATCACTCCGGAATAGTTCCTTCAAAAGGCCATGGCCGAATTCAATTCCATTCGTAGATTCCACTCCTTTCTCGCCTCTAATGATGAGGCGTAAAGATAATGCAAAAAAAAAGGCATCGAGATCCTTGAACAGAGGCGATTATTACTCAATACATTGAATTCTGGTTTGATATAACACCCTTTTTTGATAGGAAAATCACGTCTCTGTTGCAGTTTACATATATTTCTTTATTCCCTTACTTGAAATGTAATCATCCAAGCCGCGATTAGTAAATGGTGAGAAGATTCTAACCAAACAAAGATTCTAATGATTCTACGTTGTATATCTGTAACGGGATAAGTGAGCAGTAACAAATAGGATAAAAAAATCATAAAATACATCACATAACTACGTTACCAAAATTTTTCAGATACAACCTTTTACATTCTCTTCATTCGTTACAAACAATTAGAAAATTTGTAATACTGTCAGTGAAAATATAGTTTGACACTTATACACGATATCTTTGCTAAAGGAAATTTCTCTTTGCTTAGTGCGGTGAGCAGATGGTATGTTTTCTAGAAGTGGATAAGAAGTTAAGGTAGCTCCTCGACTTCTTTTTTTTAATGGTTTTCTAGGTGGCAGTGAAAATCCGAATCCCAGTAAACTTTAAATATATTTTTCTGGTAGTACGGACTCGTAAAATCAGAAAGTAGATGGCTTAGTATTTTTCTGCAAACTGCGAAATCAATGATAAATAGCGTGGAAAGGGAGACTATGAAGGTGTTCTGTTAGTCATACGATCTAATGTTGCTAGGTGTGCCTGGAATATTCGGTTCTTCTTAACCGATATTTTACTCCTGTCTGACGTTAGTCCATTGCGCCGAGCGTACTCTCATTATTTACAGTTACAGGAAAAAAAAAGTGGTAAGGTGGTTTCAGTGATGAACATAGTGACGCGAATGCCATGTCGCTCATCATGTTTGGTTCACTTAGAATTTAGCACCAGTCACAGTCTGGTCTTTTTGGAAAGTTTAAATTAATAGTATTGATTTAAGTCATTGCTAAAAAAATAGCTTGACATTATTATGAAGCTCAGCATTTAACTTCGTAGTTGTGTTAATTTAAAGAACGATACGTAGTTCCCTTCATCTTGCTATGCAGCTCCTCCTCATACTCACAGTATTTTTTTTTTTTCTTTTTTTTCAGTAGTATTTGTTACGTTGGATATGTGTTCTTCGTGTCATAAAAGTTGAGCCATATATATGGTAGTAGTGATTTACAGAATGACAAGGCAAACAGCATATTTCAAGAAGAATATTAAAGGCTTCCTCATCGTCTTCGATTTTCTCCGCTCAGATGAATTTACATCAAGTTTCAAAAGTACTTTGCTCCGCAGAAAGAATTAAAATAGGATTCAGTTTTGCACCTTATTTCTCTGATCTCATCTATACTGTTATTCAACCAAATACATTGATGAGAGAAGGGTTTCACTGTTTTCGTAATGTGACAAATGCAAAACATTAATTCACCTGCAATAAAAATCGGTACCCAAAACACAGTGCATAGAAGATATGGAAGTCATGTTCGTATTAAGCTATGGAGGTAAGTATTACCGCCAGTAAGTAGACAAGTGTAACTTTGGGCAAGTAGAGGTAGTAGGTAAATTCCCAGACGGCAAGTGAACCCTAAACTGTGGTGTGGGGGACCCGTGTTTAACAGAGGACGAGGCCCATGTTACACAGCAGGAAGCCGGGCACTGGACCCAACTCATGCTTTATGAAGAGCAGGAAACTTTTGGAAAACAAGGTAAGATTTTATGAGAGATGCCTGAGCATTAGCTTAAGAGTTCCCAATTTTAACAGGTGGGCAGTTAAAATGTATGAATGCTTTAGGAATTTGATTGGAACTACGAAATAGTGTCACAATACACGACGAAGTTAATTCATGGTGGGGCCAAAGAAGTTTGACCGATAGAGAAGTTGGGAATTTATCTCTCTACCAGAAAGATTTAACATGCAATAGGCTGGTTAGTTCAATAGCTCAAGTTGTTAAGAGAGAGTGTAAGACTGCACACATGTGCTCTAGTTTTACATTGTAAGCCAGTTTCTCGACCGCAATAAATGTTTCCAGTGGTATTTTGAATGCCATAGTGAATCCAGTGAAGCACGTCTTTACACTGATTCTCTGGAACTAAATATCGACTAGTGGTTGATAGTATTTTGTTTTCAATTACTCTCATTCAACCCGCGGCCGCGACTCCTTGTTAGAGCAAGCTTTAAGAGACAAGAATGACTGGCGTTTCTTAAACCGACTAGACTGTAAAAATTATTGGGGGGTGGACGATCAAATTCTATAAGTATACATTAGAAATAGAATTTGCTCGAGTAACTAGCCAAGCGAGACCGTTGATGAAACACGACGTTCTGGCGATCTTATATTCGGCTGCCACTGTCAATCGACACCGCTCGAAAACTTTTATTCTTACGAAGTGTAACATTAATCTTTTTACTATAACTGTAAAGCTTATGCAGGAGCTATGTTTTATAGTTTATATGTTTACAATTCAATCAGTTGATGTAATTTTGCTAATGTGGATTAATTTAGAAAGCCAGATGAGAGTTATCTTGAGGTAAATTACTGTACATGAATACAGTTTTAGATACAAATAAATGAGTACAATTGTATGAGAACTAAATTGTAATAATTGAAGGTTAACAAACATCCAGATCTTTAGAGAGAATAAATTTAATATCAATATTTTAAAATATGTTTGGTAAATTCAAATAAAAGGACAGTAAGAAGCACAAAATATCGCAAGTAAATAGCAATAAAATTCCATGAAAAGGAGAACTTCCTTCTGTTGCACTTTTAAAGCAATTTTATACCACACCAAAAGTTGCTGAAACCCACTCTAGGTGCCAATAAATCAAGATTCCTCTTCCAATGAGCAAGACGTCGACAGGGCGTAAAGCCAGAAGCAAAAAAAAAAAAAAAAAAATCAGTTCTTTGTACAAACCGCTTTCATATTCTTTCCAGAAGTTATCCCCACGCTCTGGTGAAATACCGAGTTGTAAAATCAGGCAGCTATATCCAAAACTTTCGCATATAATCCTTCTGTTAATATTTATTGAGACTTATATTTCTAAAACACTGAGAAGAGTTACTGTTAAAAAGACGGCACTTCTTCCTGTAGCGCAATATACAAGAAGAGTATTACTATCGCAAACGAGGATTAGTTTATTTCATTTATTTTATTTTTCAGTAACTTTCTTACAGAACAAGAAATAGAAAGATTAAAAACTTGTTTGCTAAGATCAACGGTGGAGAAATTTACATCAACAGGACAAGTTGAACAATCTTCCAAGAATCGTTGTAGGCTCAAATTTTAAATCTGGCAAGTTATCAACATTTTTTATTATATTTTTATAACCACCTTTTCACAAGATATTAGGGTCAGCTACCTTCGATAAACCTTCCATATTGTTGGTTGAGAAGTTGGTGAAAGTTTGGCCATCTGGCTTTGAAACGTGTAAGTATGTTCAGCGTGCGATAAGTGTATTTTTTGTTTGTGAAATGTTTAGTTTATGAGGCATAGACTGGGGACTGTCCCGGTACTCACCTTGATGTCTGCGAAAAACCACCCATAAACCGCAATCAGCGTGGCCGTCATGCGGGGGCCCAGGCTCGTGCACAGTCCGCTGTTGCTCACCAATCCAGTGTGTGACGCCTCAGCTCTCTGAGCTACAATGACTGGTATTTTTTTGACCAATATTCATATTTATCAATTCACAGCATTTTCAATAAATATCACTGATGATTCACATTACAAGCGAGATCAAGTTGTGAAAATCATAAGTAATTAGCAGCGAGGATCCTTTCTCCTGTGTCTACTGTGGACCAGCCCTTCTCCCTGAGCAGCCTTATCGGACTGTGAGCACGCCCGCCTGACCGTTGCCTGGCCGCTTGTGTCCTCAGAAACAAAGCCAGCAGAGAAACACAGCACTCCTGATAACTGGCACACCAACAATAGCAACAGTAGGCCTACCTATTTATTGTATGCTGGCGGAAAGCAAGAGTTAGTTCTGCGACTTTTCATTACGTAGAGTTGTGGCTAAAAGCCGAATTTTTTAATTAGAAGTGTATACAGAAAATAAATCCGAGAAACTTTGACACATATTTCATTGATCAAAGAAACCACATCAGAAAAATGCTACAATTAGAGTAACACTGACTCATTATCGAGACAATATGCTGTAGGTCTGTAGGTAAAGATAGCCTATTCATCCGCCGTCATAGGCCTAATAGATCTAATCGGAATTATCTTAATTAATCTGGTATCAATAAAGTCGTCCTGGGTGATTAGCCGAGTGAGTAGGGTGTTTTCACCCAATTTTTCGGCGATCAGACACTGTGACGTCATCTTCTGGTGATGGCGACACAGTTTCCGAAAGATTGTGTCAAAACACACTACTCTCTCGGCTAATGAACCGGGATGATTTTATTAATTCTCAACGCCAAGAGAATCTTCGATTGTATGTACTATGTGGTTTCATTTGAAGGACTGTTTCATGCTTTAGAACAGCATTTCTCAATCTTTTTCGACCCCAGGACCAGTAAATTTTAAAAAATAATTCTGTAGACCTATAATTTACATTGGCCTAATTTATTATGTATGTGTACATTATTAAAATTTGGGAGATATTTTACTGTCCTATTATAGCATAACAATTGTAAAAGCATATTTGAAATTCGTACAGATACAAATTTATGAAATTATAAGTGAACTGTCAAAATTGAATAGTATTATGAAGATATTCTTAATATTTATCAACCAAATGAATAATAATGTTACTGTAGGCTACACTATACCACCGAGCTTGGTGGTGTAACATTTAGCGTTCTAGCCTCGCATTGGGGAGGACGGCGGTTTTCCATGGTTTCCCAAATCACTCCAGGCACATGCCGGGATGCTTCCTTCAAGAGGCCATGGCCGATTTCCTTCCCATTCCTTACCCCGCATCCTTTCCCGTCTCTAAACACCTCGCTGTTTTGCACAAAATAAAAGGAATTCTACCTGACTAATTTACTTGTGTTTTTATGTTACCAACCCTACCACATATCGCTGTAACTTTCAGCAAAAACAGCCTCAGAAAATGTTCATTAATTTAAACCTTAAACGCTTTTTAATGTCAACTGGTAATGAATAAACCATTGTGGGAACGATTTATTATTTATTTATCGTATGATTATTTATGAGGTACTCAATAGGAAATGTACATATCACAAGCTTGTACAATTTCATATCTCGAGATCTAATGTTTTAATCCAGTCAACTGCACTGATCGACGCATCATGGATTTCCGCCATTGTTCCCTTGTAGGCCCGAAGAGGACAGTCAGAAACGATGTGACTGATTGTTTGTAAGGTGGCTCCACAGTCACAATTTGCAGAATCTACCCAGCCCCATTTGTGTAATAAGTAGCCGCATCTGCCTTGTCCTGTTCGAATCCGATTGATGATTCTCCACTGCCGTCTGGGGAGATCGAAACCTTGTAACCTTATTGAGGGGTCCTCAACTAGATTTTTATTGGCTACTGATGACTGCTCCCATTGAGTTGTCCACAGCTTATTGGTGTTGAAAGAGGACTCTGTAAGGTTCATTGCTGTGCGCCATGATGGTTTTCTTGATTTCAAGCGTTGATGTTTTGTTTGAATCATGTCTTGATGTATAGGCAGCTGAGGGTTCTTCAGGATATTTTTCCAGATTTTTAAGAGAGCTTCTGATCTTCTTAGTGCTGGGGGTGAGATGTTGCATAGCACTGGAAGCCATATGGTGTTCGTACTGTGAATACATCCTGTAATTATCCTCATTGCCTGATTGAGTTGCACATCTATCTTCTTTGTATGGGCACTATTGATCCAGGATAGGCAGCAATATTCAGCAACAAAGTATGACAGAGCTAAGGCTGTGGATCTTAGAATGTGAGCACTGGCTCCCCAAGAAGTACCTGCAAGCTTATGGAGAATATTATTTCTCGTTTTGACTTTGGCAACCACGTTTGAGAGATGCTGTTTGAAAGTTAGAGTTCTGTCCAGTGTTATACCCAGATATTGTGGGAACGATGCTGTGATATGACAGATTTTTACCTAGTCATTGAAATATTCATCGCTTTTAAAAAGTTGTGTTTATAGCTTATACTTGCTTATAGCTTTAAACAGCAATAATATGGTTTCTAAAACTATAATTTTCATCCTGGGAATCACCTAAACAGACCACAGGTTGCTTTAGAATACCAAAATATTTTGTTTTAGCCATAGTAAAAAGCCTCTAATTATTTATCCTGTCGGCCGCAGAAAATAAAGTTCGAATGCAAATATTCGAACAGAAAGACAATTAGTTTCTTCTAACTCGACTTCAAGAAATTTTGTGATAGACGTAACAGAAATCAAAATTTATTTTAAAAACATTACTACAAACGTTGACATAACATAATTTAACAAAGTCGATTAAATGATGCAGGTTGATATTTTCTCGGTTATGTGCCATTTCTTATTTAAAAAACTTTTTTAAAATAACTAGTAAGTGATAAAATTTACGATAGCATATTTTAGTTTCTGTAACGTCCTTCGCCGCCATTAAAACCTAACACTTCCCCAAAACGCCGTCCTCTTAAATTCAATTTGAATTGCAGTCCCTCATCATCTTTTAAGTGCATAAGATCAATGTTTATCTAGGCGTTGAGAATTAATATAGTTTTCTGGGGTGACAGAAATTCCGTTTGCCGAAATATCGTGTGAATATACCTTGCTCACTCGGTTAGTCACACGAGAAATTAATCTTTTAAGTGGTTCCGTCAAGATTCAAGCATGCGAATGAGAACGGTATTATTAACAAGGCAGAAAGAGGATGACATTAACTCCTACCCAAGAAGAATTAGATTAAGAAAATAAACTGGAATATCTAAATATAATACTAGGTGTAAATATGGTCATAATTACCACAATTCTTCTTTTCATTCGCTAGTTTATTTTCATGTGCACGTTGACATTATACGAAAAACTCAGATTAAGAAGATAAAAAAGGTAAACTATTCACCGTAAATATACTTTATTTCTTTTTATCATTACTGTCGGTTCAAAATAAATGTTCGTTTATTGAATCCTTGTAACAGTTGCCATGTCTCTGGGTTTTGTGGTACCACTTAGATCAGCAATACTCAGACGCTCAGACTTTTGTACTGTGCCCCTTGTCTCACGTTCACTTGAGTATTGCAGCGTTGTATGGTTACAATAATTAATAAAATCCAGAATCTTCGGCATACGTTTATAAGACTTAATGGTTGTCGCATGGACTTTCACTACACAGATGTTCCACTGGTTGCTGTTGAATTTTTACTAGTACTCTATCCTTTGTAGTTAAAATAGAATGTCGATGGTATCCACTGCATAAATTCATCTCAGGTATTATAGACTGTTCTTTGATTCTTTGCTTTGTATATTTTCGTTGCTCTTCTGGTACGCGATCGAGAGAGTTATTTGGCCGACATCTGTATACAAATTATAATGTGAGCATTTCCTTAGAATGCATAGATACTAGCTAATGGAATCACTCTCCAAGTTCTTTCAAGATATAACTCATACAAGTATGGAGTCAGGAATGAAGTTCTTGGCGTAATATACATCTAAAATTACTTTGTGTTCCACCCAATACTTGTTTCTGTATTTTCTGTAACTATTTTGGTTTTATTATTAGTTTTTGAATATCTAATAACTATGCCTTAAGTAATTACTTAATTTTTCTGTAATTTTTTGCCTTAATGGTTCTTTGTGCCGTTTGTGGTTTTCACTGTAATTATTTGATCATTATGTTTAGTTTTTAGTTACCGTGTAATATTTTAATATAAAATGGTTTTTTCCGCTGGAATAAATAATGACTCAAACGCATTATCAGAAGCGTATACTAGAAAAATTGTGCTGGATGTAATGATCTGAGAAAAAAACTTCGGAACCAAAATAATTTAGATCCGTTTTCACGTAAAAGGAAAGAGAGATTTATCTTAAGCAAATCGATCCTATAATACTTCCAGTAACATAATTCCAGTAACATAATCTCATTAACCAAGATGTTAAAAATTTCTCACTATAGTGCCGTTTTAATACAGTTAATTAAAATACACTGTTGTCGAAGACTCTGCGTCTGCAATAGTGCTATTTTATTACCCAATCCATGATAGAATTCAGATATTTATACATACGCTGTACATGTGATTTTGTCCCACAGTCAGTGTAGCTGCTATGTTTAAGAGGGCACGTATATCACAGTGAACTGAGCTAGCCCCAGAAACTGTTTTCCATCACTAGATATTATCGCCACAATTTATTGCCTTATGATGAATGCGCGCTTTGAACATTATTAAATAAAGAGGAGCTCTGTAAGATAAATATTACGGAGCACTTTTTCATTTCTCATAAGACGGCGTTATCACTTGTTAAATTATGAGGAGACATCAAACGTTCATCAAAGATCTACTAGATTAATGCAAATGACCGTCAGAGATTCTTTAAATACACCATGATTAAATTTACACAACATTAAGTAATAGCTTTTTTTGTGGCTTTACGCCTCGGCGACGGCTAAGATCATTAGAGGCGGGATGGGACAGGGGACAAGGAACTGGAAAGAATTCGGCCATGGCCTTTTTGAAGGAAGCATCCCGACATTCACCTGGGGTGATTTGGGGAATTAAGTAATAGTAACTACATTACTAAAATGAACAGGAACAATTTCATTTTTTTGACTTTGCGTCTGATTTTTTAGTTCTACTGGAAAACTTTGAGTTAGTCCATCAACCGTAATGTACTAAACATACAGAAACCTATCGAACATTCCACCAAGAGACTTCAACGGATATTGATACTCATAGGCCGGTAGGAATGGTTCTGGATGATATCAGTGAGTTTTGTGACAGGTCTCTGTATAATAATTGCGCATTTAACTGTTCCAATTTTGAATTTAACAATTTCGTTTTACGTTTAGTAACTTCATGTAACATTCTTTCTCTGTATTTTTACACAATTTACTTTAAACTTGACATGTATTGTACTTGCCACACGATAGGAAAACCGTATCTACCCAACGGGAATACTGATTACAATTTTTTGTATTTTTAATGGAAAATTCAGACTGTAATCCCATATAACATTTTTTTTTTCGTCACAGTTTTACTGACTTGATTATCTTTTCGCCTCTAATTTTTTTTTTTACAATTAAAAAGAAAATAACAGCAAACTGGTTGGAAGCTATGACTACAAGTAGTAAGGGAATGGGTGTTTGGTATTAAATAGGTCACGCGCCCCGCCCCCCCTGCGGCCGCTCCCCCTATAATTAGGCACCTGGCCGACTGTGCGGCCTGTAATTATCTCACCCGTCCCTCCCCCTGCGGCCGCTTCCCCTATAATTAGGCGCCACCGGCCTGTCATTATCTACCTGGCTCTTTGTAGGTCACCCGCCCCGCCCCCTGCAGGTGTGCAGGCCGCTTCCCCTATAATTAGGCACCCGGCCGACTGTGCGGCCTCTGGCCTATAATTATCTACCTGGCTCTTTGTAGGTCACGCGCCACGCCGGCACCACCAGCCTGTCATTATCTTTGTAGGTCACGCGCCCCGCCCCCTGCAGCCACGCCGGCGCCTCTCACCGTAATTATCTCGACGGCCCCGAGGCAGGACACGCGTACGCACACACGTCGTACCCTCCAAGTCGAAAATGGAGTTACGTGGTTTATGGACGCACCCTTAGCATAACAAATTTTCAGCTCCCCCTCTACTTGCCACGCATTCGGGAGGACGTGAGTTCGTATTCCCCGTCCTACCATCGAATTATTATTATTATTATTATTAAATACAATGAGAGACGAAGAAGGGGGAGAGAGAAACTTGGTGCTGGCCCATTCAGTCTTACTCTTCCGAACATGCGATCTTAAAATACTAATTATTCGCTAATTCATCGTAACTACTGAGATAATTAGCATTTTTTCGTAAAGTGCGGTCAACGGTACAAAACCCCCGTCGGTTTAATAAAGCGGGAAGGAATTCTGCATGTTGAAGAAGGGAAATGGCGAAACCTGGTGTCGGCCCATTCAGGCCTAATCTTCCGAAAGATACCAAAAGGTTTAACGTCCCCCTTCAAAGGTAGTTTACTAGAATTCGGTGAGTTTTGTTTTGCGCGAGAAGGAATTCGGCCATAGACTTTTGAAGGAAGCATCATGGCATTCACCTGGAGTGATTTCAGGAAACCATGGAAAACCCAAATCTGGATGCACGGACGGGGATTCGAACCCGCGTCCCCCGAATGCGCTGCCAGAACGTTAACCGTTCACCTACATTATGGGTGGTTGTCTCGCCATAGACATTAGCTAAATGTTCAGCTGACTAAATTTGCATTTTCTCTTCTGAAGAGCTGGACTTAATAAATTTTATATTTGGAAAACTAAATTTTCCGTTCGTCGGAGTGTCAAGAATGTTTGCACTTGACTTTTATAATGCCACGTTTAGTTGTTGTCGTATCCATGTTTATACACAGAATCTTTGACATTTTTATTTCCTTGGTCAGTTGTTGAAGGGACTAATAAAATTCGCAGATTTTTACTATTTACATAATATTTAAGCAAAAGAGAGTTAATTCGCTATATACCTGAATTATTTTTACATTAAACTGAAGCTACATCAACTAGAAGAATGCAATATGGAGCAAATTTACAGCAGCATCCTTCAGAATTCAGGGCACCGAACTTCATCATCGTCCAGTAGCGTTGCAATATCGGGAGAAACATGAGGCTTAAGGTTGCAAGCGCACAGATGATTAAAACTAACTTCTAGAAAGCTAATGGAGTGACATTTCTTGAATTCACGCAGCACTAGACTTCTGGGATTTGAAATGTGGTGCTACAGAAGAATGCTGAAAATTAAGTGGACAGACAATGTAAGAAATGAATTAGCTTTGCAAATGATGGGTGAGGAAAGAGTTTGTGGAAGAAGCTTACAGAAGGAAGCGACAGGCTTGTAGGTCATATTTTGAGACATGCTGGAATAGTTAATTTGCTGGTGGAGGGAACAGTCGAAGGTAAGAACTGTAGAGGAAGAAAGGGATTAGAATATATGAAGCAGATAATTGAGGACGTGGGTTGTAGGGGATATGTAGAGAGTAGGTCATATTTTGAGACATGCTGGAATAGTTAATTTGCTGGTGGAGGGAACAGTCGAAGGTAAGAACTGTAGAGGAAGAAAGGGATTAGAATATATGAAGCAGATAATTGAGGACGTGGGTTGTAGGGGACATGTAGAGATGAAGAGGTTAACACTAGATAGGAAGGGATGGAGGATTACATCAAACCAGTCGAAAGACTAATAACAGCAGAAAAAAAAATTATTCTGATCATTAACTGAAGCTGGTTATCGCTTTCTCAAAATGATTGATCTTAATATTTCGTTGAACGCGATATGTGGAGAAACTTTAGCTATATGAATTGTTTCCGAATTTACATCGTGAGACAACAGAATACACATATCACAGTGTTTTATTAGTGAGCTATGCTTCTAGTAGAACAATGTTATCTAGTAAAAGAAACAATAAGCCTCAAAAAAAAGAAGGAAAAACCACTAAAATAGATCTTGTTTGAAGTATAAACAAACCTGGTTTTGAGTTTAGACCAATCAGCTCTCTTTCGATGATAAACGGTTTCAACAAGTCCAAGTCAGTTTGTTGGAAACAAAACCTTAAAATTCTACTTCGGTTATGATCGTTCGACAATTTAATAGTTTTACTTGAAATTTATACCAAGCGTCTTGCATTTATACACCTTTAAATTCTACATTATCACTGAAATTTCATTTACTGGCTATTAAGAAGGCATCTGCATTGATAGAGGAAGGTTATAATGACACAGTTTTGCAGTTATAACTGGTAGGGTTAGAAGATATTAGAGTATAAACCGATTAATGGTATGTTTTCGAAGAACAAAGCTGAAGTATAGTTTCAGAGCAAATAAAATCTCATGTCGTGATGTGATTCAAAGCGAAAACATTACTATTCCATCTTATTCTTCCAACTACCATTCAGTGTTAAAAAATGCTGTCTTGCCAATATAGTTACTAAGGTTGATTCTTTCTTACAAACTACAAAAGACGCAAATACGTACTACACACCAGTGGATAGAGGAAGGTTTAAAGTTTGTAATTCCTACCTGTTAGTTCCATCGGCTACCGCTAACAGCGCTGCTGTCTGTTACGTGGATAAGGCCACGGTAGAAGTCGTTTTGTGCGCTACGTTATGCAAAAAGTAAATCCATTATTGATGTGTAGCGTGCATTCCGTCGTAAGTTCAATGAAGTGTCTCATGGTCATAAACAGATTTACGATTGGAATAACGAATTCGTAGAAGATCGGTGCGTCGTCCTCGAATGTCAAATGAAAATGTTTAGCTTATCCAAAGTGCTTTCGATGAGATTTCTCAGAAACCCAACAAATGCTGAATGTTTAAAGTAAAACGTTGAAACTTCCTCTTTCCAGTAATGTGTGACATGTATTTGTATAGTTCATAGTTTGCAAGAAATAAACATTCAAAATCTGCTCCTGTCTAGAACTTTATTGGGACTGAACTATAGTATCGGCGGTGGAAGCGGCAACGGGGAACTACATTGGGAGCCATGGAGCGGAGTTCGCCGCCCAATAGGAAATTGGTGTACGAAATGACGACTTGCAGACTTACAATATAAAAAAATTCAGGTGACCGGAAGGTTTCGGCTTCCATAAATATTAAAAACCCCAACTGTGCAAGGGTAGCGCACATGCTTTGCGTTGCAAGGGTCACCGGTTTGAGACTAGCCTGGGGCCTGAATGGTTTGATCAATTGTTTGACAGCGAAAAGTGTCGGACGACACATAGTTTTCTTTTTAATATTACATCAACAGTCTCGAATTTAAGAAAATTGTCGAAATCATGTGGATCTGAAACAAGCATAGAGGTTGGCGGTCCACATAGCTAACTCTGGGTGTGACAATGCAGCATGGAGTAAACT
This sequence comes from Vandiemenella viatica, assembly GCA_031002005.1. Classification (NCBI taxonomy): domain Eukaryota; kingdom Metazoa; phylum Arthropoda; class Insecta; order Orthoptera; family Morabidae; genus Vandiemenella; species Vandiemenella viatica. Next base: position 373,677,302 of record JARYHS010013630.1, read on the forward strand.
GGTGGCAAAAAAAATATTCTTGGCTTAAGAAGGTTTTAAAATAGACTACAAGCCACATTTTAAAAGGAATATTGCAACTGTAAGTAGGAATGTAAACCGTTTTACTGCGTAAATCTCGGAGTCTAACTGTCATGCCTGCAAAACTTTTCTGACTTGGAGTTTAACTTTTTTCATGAAACTCTAAATTTTATGAAACAGGCGATATGCCTCAGTACTTAGGTTCTTGATTTGTAGCGCTGAGATACCAGCACTAAACACTGGCGGCAGATAATGGAGTTACCGAAGTTCTAATAACTGATCTTCAAATCCTTAGCCAGGAGCGTAGCAAGTTTAAGGTCCCATATCTGATCTTCACTCTTTAAGTAGCTGGCAGGCAAACGCGTGAAAAATTACATCACCTTACACTGATTTCAAAATGCCTACAGTCGCAATACAGAAATTCACCGAAGATAGCATCCACTAAGTTCTAGATCATGTTAGATCATTCATGAAATTTTTCGTCAGTGCCAGTATACGAGTCTGTTTCGTAGACTAAATGGATCTCGTGTACAACCTCCAAAGGGCACATGTGAATAGTTCTTATCCCGACACATGCGAAAAATGCGGTACAGACCAAAGTTAGTTGGAAAAATGGAAGAACGCATACTTTCTGCAGAAACAGCGGTAACAGATGCATAGCATATTGTCGTATCTAAAAGTTGTCACGAACTGCACCACTCAAGAACAAGCTATGAAAGGTGCCAAGCACAAACTTCGAAAGTATATACCTTTTAGGACTTACAGAATATTGACAACTTATACATGCACACACCAGTGTCAAGGATCATGAAAATATGCTCGGCCTCACAAATATTGACAGATGTTTCGGAATTTCTTGAGTTAACAGTCTGATCCTCATTCTGTTTCTATTTACCGCATACTTTGACAAGGCGTGTTGTGGGCATTCGCCTGGAGTGATTTCAGGAAACTATGGAAAAAATAACTTAAATCTGGATGGTCGCTTCCCGAATGCGATGCGAGAGTGCTATCGCTCGCCCAACAGTCATCGCCAATCCTCTTATGCACCCCACCTCATAAAATCCCGAAATGTTATGAAAACCGCAAAACATAGTGAATACAGGTAAAAATCGCCAAAATTATGTAATATTCGCTCTACGAAAGAAGTTATAGATTGATATGGTTAGAAGATGACTGAGGATGTATCAGTTTCATTAAGAATTCACCATTCCTCAGTTTAGATGTCCTAAATTACTTTATATGGACACAGTTAGCTTGGCAGGTAGAGTTCCATAGTGAAAAGGTTGTCGGTGTTATGAAGGACGATGCGAGTTGCACCCTGATTGTGGAGTTTGCTGGGTTACGGGGCAAAAAGTGTGCATTCTGGCTCGAGACCGACCGAACCTGTAACATTTTATTTTTTTTATTTTTGCTGGATACCAGTTAACCAGTGGAGATGTTACATTTTGTGCTTAGGTACATCTCTTGTGGTATAAACTCGTAACCTTTCTCCGGAGCAGGGCCTTCGTGGGCGAATCCTCAAAAATTAGACCATACTTTAGGTATGTTTTCAACCAGAGTGAGAAACATCCACTTCATTCATAAATGTTACAACAGCTATCCATTCACCCACATGCATAGAAAACCCTAATCCATATGCCTAGATCAGGATTCAAACCGGTATCCTCCTGAATAGAGGCCAACACTCTCGGTGAAATTATAGGTGACAAAATTATAAGTGTTTGATTTAAAAGTGACATGTTTACAGCGTCAGCTAATCGTCTCCACAATTTGAGTAGCTATATGGTGCAAATTGAAATCGACGTTTCACGAAATACGTCTTATACCCGTTGCGTTTTACAAAATAGTCTTCATTTATAATGACAGCCTATATACCTCGTGTTGCTAAGTTTCGCTTCACGCACGTTTAAACTAGCATTAGAGGCCATATTGGTGAACTATGGGACAAGCAGGTCTTCCACAAACAAGATTTCACAGGATTACACCCACCACCACTCGCCCCGAAAAAGTCCTTTATCAAGTTATTTTTCATGAGTCCTTCATCACTTACTAGTCTTAAGACCCAATCGTAATAGACACCAACACTCGATAAGACATAAATTTTTTCCGGATATAAGTACTAAGTATGTGCCACTCTCCATGAATATTATTAAAAGTGTGAAAATGTGCAAAATAGATAAAAAAAAAAAATCAAAACTGACCAGTCAGAGAAATAGAACAAAGTATCGAGCATTACAGGGAGCAAGAGAGAAGCATAATTTCGTGAAAAATATACAGTTTCAGTAAGAAGAATGAAAATCCTATAACTTATCTTAAATTTCATAAAAATCGGTAAAAATGATTAAAATACATAAAATATTGCCAAAATTACGTAATTTCCTTCCAAAACAAGATGTCGTTGGTTGACATGACAATTACACCTGCGTGCACCACAGAGTGCAGTGCACAACTATATGATGTGTTTTTCATTACTACAACTGGCTACAGAAAAGTGTCATATATGTACAAAAAATGTATGTTTCGGCTGTAGCAACAGTTCTCAGAGAAACCTGCACGGCTACCTCCACCACACACATCACATTACCGTCAGGGGAGTGCAAACGATGAAAACTACAGATGTTATCGATCAAAGGGCCAAAGGTTAGGAAAACTATGTGATGAGTATTCACAACGCATACAATCTTCCAATCATGATAGGGTGAGCAAAGGATGAAAGCAAAATATGTGTGCATCACAGAACTCAATGAATTCGATCAAAGGTGCTGACATAACGTATCAGCCACACAAGTCATTACAAAAACCACTATCATGAAGGTGGGATAAGTTAGCGTAAGTTCAGGTTAATTCCTATTTTTTATAAATTGGGAGTGCATGTGACGCGATAACTTTGTATAATGAGGGTGGGATGCACTAGAAGTTAACACGTAAGCTAAGACATAACATCCTGGGCCTGCCTTACGAAGGAATGACGTGCGATAAGTTAGTGTTAGGCGTTAACCTAAGCTAACACGTAACATGCTGAGCCCGCCTAACCTAAATTATCTACAATAACCTCAATTACTGTATGGGTTTCATGGTTCTTAGCCCAATACTGGGGTTAACCTCAATTAGTGCAAGGGTGTCATGGTTTCATAACCCAAAAACTGGGGTTAACCTCTAGTTCATCGCACCCTCCTTACCGTTATTTCCTATCAAACGCGCTCTGAATTTATGAAAAAAATAAGGGTTAACCTGAGCTTGCACTAACTTATCGCACGTCATTCCTTCGTAAGGCAGGCCCAGGATGTTATGTCTTAGCTTACGTGTTAACTTCTAGTGCATCCCACCCTCATTATACAAAGTTATCGCGTCACATGCACTCCCAATTTATGAAAAAATAGGAATTAACCTGAACTTACGCTAACTTATCCACCTTCATGATAGTGGTTTTTGTAATGACTTGTGTGGCTGATACGTTATGTCAGCACCTTTGATCGAATTCATTGAGTTCTGTGATGCACACATATTTTGCTTTCATCCTTTGCTCACCCTATCATGATTGGAAGATTGTATGCGTTGTGAATACTCATCACATAGTTTTCCTAACCTTTGGCCCTTTGATCGATAACATCT